>CM077166.1:32746617-33139503 GCA_039583875.1 Platanthera guangdongensis | reverse complement strand
CGCCGTTACTGCCGGGTGGCGCGACCTTGCCCCCCGCCGGCCTGGTTCGGACGAGGCGGCTGCCCGTACGCCGAGCGAGGCGAGCCGGTTCGTCCCTCGAGCGAGGCGAGCCGGCTCGTCCCTCGGCCGTATGCCTATTTCCCTGGGGGCTCTCGCCCGGGCTTTTGTGTTTACCCGGCCCCTCTCCTGGGGCTTGAGGGTGGGGCTATGCTAGGCCCTTTCTCCCTTTTTTCTGACTAACCCTTGTGATTCCGACCTGCTGCTCATGCCTTTCGAGTAATTCCCGGCCTCGCCGGCTAGGTGGGAGTCCGGCAACGTGATTTGTTCTGGGTTGCGGGTTATCGCCTACTGAGTCATTCCATCGAGTGACTTCCGGCCCTGCCAGCTAGGTGGGAGCCTGACAGCGGGATCTTCTCGAGGCTAGGGATGACACCGAGTGACTTCCGGCCCTGCCAGCTAGGTGGGAGCCTGGCAGCGGGGGATCTTCTCGGGTCCAAATACATTCCATTCGAGTGACATTCACCCCTGCCAGCTAGTGGGAGCCTGGCAGCGGGATCTTCTCGAGCTAGGGGGGGGAATAATGACAACCGATGACTTCCCCCCTGCAGCTAGGTGGGAGCCTGGCAACGGGATCTTCTCGGGTCCAAATACATTCCATCGAGTCCTTCCGGCCCTGCCAGCTAGGTGGAGCCTGGCAGCGGGATCTTCTCGAGGCTAGGGATGACACCGATGACTTCCGGCCCTGCCAGCTAGGTGGGAGCCTGGCACGGGATCTTCTCGGGGTCCAATACATTCCATCGAGTGACTTCCTTCCGCCCTGCAGCTAGGTGAAGCCTGCAGCTAGGATCTTCTCGAGGCTAGGGATGACACCGAGGTGACTTCCGGCCCTGCCAGCTAGGTGGGTGCCCTGGCAGCGGGATCTTCTCGGGTCCAAATACATTCCATCGAGTGACTTCCGGCCCTGCCAGCTAGGTGGAAGCCTGGCAGCGGGATCTTCTCGAGGCTAGGGATGACACCGAGTGACTTCCGCCCGGCCATCCCCCCCGCTAGGTGGGAGCTGACAGCGGGATCTTCTCGGGGTCCAAATACATTCCACTTTTCTGAGCAAGCTAGACATGACAATCCTGAGGGGGGAAGAGAAGAAAGACTTCATTATAACAAATCGCGTCGCTTACAGAGCTTAGGGAAAAAACCTCTTCAAGTCGTCTCCACTCCAGGTGAGACTCAGGGCCTCGCCCTCTACATTTTGGAGCCGATAGCCCCCTGACCTCAAAGCTTCCTTCACAATGAATGGTCCCTCCCAGATGGGGTAGTTTCCCTACGGATGCTGATCTCCCTGCCGCGTCCACCTTCTTCAGCACTAGGTCCCCTTCTGCGAACTGCCTGACCCTGACATGCTTGTCAAAGTATTTGACATCCTCCTTTTGACCTCCTCCTGTCGGATGGCCGAAAGATCCCTCAACTCTTCTACCATGTCAAGGGAGAGTCTCAGCCCCTCCCCGTTCTCGGCTTGCCATTCCTCTCGGCCCTCCCTGGCCGTTCCGACTCGCGGCGTTTGGACCTTAAATTCTATGGGGAGCACCGCTTCGCACCCATGGGAGAGCTTGAAGGGGGTCTCCCCCGTGGCCGTGTTTGGGGTGGTTCTAAGGGCCCAAAGAACGGCGGGGAGCTGCTCCACCCAGCTCCCCCTCAAGTTTTCCACCTTCTTCTTGAGGAGATTGACGATGATCTTGTTCGCCGCCTCCACCTGCCCGTTGCTCCTGGGGTGATGGACCGAGGCGAACCTGAGGTCGATTCCAAACTGCTCGCAGAAGCTGGTGAACTTGGCACTGGCGAACTGGGGTCCGTTATCGGTGACGATGGCTTGCGGCATCCCGTGGCGACAGATGATCTCCCCCCAGACGAAGTTCCTGATCACTTGGGAGGTCACCTTGGCCAACGCCTTCACCTCCATCCACTTTGAGAAGTAGCCGATCATCACTACGAGGAACCTTCGCTGGCCGCTGGCCTGGGGGAACGGTCCAACCAAATCCATTCCCCAGATTGCAAAGGGCCAAGGGGTCGTGATACTCTTGAGTTGTTGGGCCGGCTGTAGCTGGAGGGGGGCGAATAGCTGGCAATTATGGCATCTCCTTGCGAATTCTGCGGCGTCCCCGGCCCAGGGTGGGCCAGAAATACCCTTGTCTGACTATCCTTCCTTCCAAGGTCCGGCTCCCAGAATGACTCCCGCACTCCCCGGAGTGGACTTCTTCTAGGATCCTCTGTGCTTCACCCTCGGCTACGCAGCGAGCTAACATCCCGGAGAGGGTCTTCCAGTACAGTTGCCCGTCCTTAAGGAGGTAGTAAGCTGACTTGTGCCTTAGCTTCTTCCTGTCCACCCCCTCCGGATATTCTCCCGTGGAGAGGAAAACTACTACTGGATCCATCCACGAAGGCTGCTGATCGATCTCCATGAGCTCTCCTTCTTCGATGGAGGGGCGGAACAGGTCGGTGATGGTGCCCCCTGCTCGGGGCCGTGCTTC
The DNA here is from genome assembly GCA_039583875.1 of Platanthera guangdongensis. Lineage (NCBI taxonomy): Eukaryota > Viridiplantae > Streptophyta > Magnoliopsida > Asparagales > Orchidaceae > Platanthera > Platanthera guangdongensis. The sequence continues at coordinate 33,136,981 of CM077166.1, read as the reverse complement.
ACCAGTCGGTCGGCCTGTTCATTCTCTCCCCTCGGCACGTGTCGGATGGAGAAGTTCTGGAAGGTCCCTATGACCCCCTTCGCTTTGGCCAAGTATAATTGCAAAGTGGGCTCCCTTGCCTCGAACTCCTCGTTGATCTGGGAAGCCACCACCATGGAGTCGGTTAGGACCTCCACGTCCAGCACCCCCAGCTCTCTGGCCAGGCGCAGCCCGCTATCACTGCTTCGTACTCGGCCTGGTTGTTGGTAATGCGGAAATGCACCACCACCGTCTGCTCAATCTGAGTCCCTTGAGGGCTCTCCAGAACCACTCCTATCCCGAGAGAATGCCTTCCTGAGGCTCCGTCCACCCTCACCTTCCAAGGAGTCGGGCAAGTGAACTCCTCCTCTGCTACTTCTCTACCACGTAGTCGGCCAGGAAGTCGGCCATCGCCTGAGCTTTGATCGAGAGCCGCGGAACGAAGGAGACGTCAAACTCGCTTAGCTCCACCGACCACTTGGCCAGCCGGCCTGAGTGCTCCACCCCCTCGAAGATGTTGCGGAGAGGATGGTCGGTCACCACTCGGATCGAGTGTGCCTGGAAGTAAGGCCGTAGCCTCCGGGCCGAGATGATTAATGCGAATGCAAGCTTCTCCAGGATCGGATACCGGAGTTCGGCCTTCCTCAGGACCCGGCTGACATAATAAATGGGGAGCTGCCTCTTCCCCTCTTCACGTACTAAGACGGAGCTCAAGGCATCTGCCCCGACCCCGAGATATAAGAACAAGTCTTCACCCTCCTTCGGCCCCTGGAGCAGCGGGGCCTGTGTTAGCTGCGCCTTGAGGGCCTGGAACGCCTCCTCGCATTCCTTAGTCCATTTGAACCTCTGGCCTCCCCTCAGCGTTTTGAAGAAGGGGGAGCACTTCTCCCCTGCCCGAGAAAGGAAGCGGCTCAGTCCTGCTAGCTTCCCTGTCAACCGTTGGACCTCCTTCGCATTCCGCGGGGACCCCAACTCCAGGATAGCCTTGACCTTGTCCGGATTCGGCTCGACCCCCGCAGGGGTGAGGAGGTGCCCCAAGAACTTCCCTCGGCCAGCCCCAAAAACGCACTTAAGGGGATTCAGCCGCATCTTGTATCTGCGCAGGGTGGCGAACGTCTCCTCCAGGTCCCGGAGGTGGGAGTCCACGTCTCGGCTCTTGATCATGAGGTCGTCCACGTACACCTCCAAGTTCCTTCCCCTCTGCTCCTTAAAGACCCTATCCATCATCTTTTGGTAGGTGGCCCCGACGTTCTTCAACCCGAACGGCATCATCTTGTAGCAGTAGCAACCGTCCCCTGTGATGAATGAGACATCCTTGATGTCCGGGGGGTGCATCCTGATCTGATGGTAACCTGAAAATGCATCTAAAAAACTCATTACAGAAAAGCCGACGGCTGAATCAACCAGCGCGTCGATCCGAGGCAAAGGGTAACAGTCCTTAGGACAAGCTTTATTAAGAAGGGAAAAATCGATACACAACCGCCAGCGGCCGTCTCCTTTTTTGACCATCACAACGTTGGAGACCCAGCCGGGGTACTGAATTTCGGACACGAAGCCAGCTTTGAGAAGCTTCGCCACCTCCTCCCTGATGGGTTCCGCCCGCCAGCTTGTCCGCCGTGACCTCTTCTTCTGCTGGACGGGGCGTGTTCCCGGGTCCAGGTTGAGGCGGTGGCAAGCCACGTCCGCGTCAACCCCCGACATCTCCGCGGCGCTCCAGGCGAAGATGTCCACGTTCTTCTGGATGCACTCCAGCATCCTGCCCTGGTCCTCCGGGTCAGCCCCCCGCTGACGCGGATCTTCTCCACCCTGCCTCCGCGGTGAGCACTTCCAGCTCCACCACCTCCTCTGCGGCCTCCAGCCTGGACTGCTCCCCCCATCCTTCGGCGCCCCTTCTTCCTCCAAACGGGACCTCTACCTCCAGCTCCCCTCTCACGGTCCTTACTTCACGACCACTTCCTCCAAACCCCCTCCTTCCGCCTTCTCTGCGCAGCCCTTCACCCCCAGCTCCACCTCTTCGGCTTCCTGCTCGTCCTCCTCCATCCTCCGCCCCATCTCCTCGGCTCCTTCCTGCCAAGAGATGGTGTTCACCGCGGTGACGTAGCATTCCCGTGCCATCTTCGGGTCCCCCCTAACCCTGACCTGCACCCCCTCAGCGTTGAACTTCAAGCACTGATGGAAAGACGAGGGGACGCAGCGGAAGGCGCTGATCAGGGGCCTCCCGAAGATTGCACTGTAGCTGCTGGGGGCGTCCACAATGACGAACTTGCAGTTTCGGGACTGCCCCCCCCAGGGTGACATGGAGGCCGACTCCTCCTCTACCTCCTTCCTTTCTCCCGAGAACCCGAACAGGGGCCCGTCCGAGGCCAGCACCCTCTTAGCCTCCACCGGCATCGCGTCAAACGCCTTTTTGAAGACGACGTTCACGGAGCTCCCATTGTCCACGAGGATCCGAGAGACAGTGAAGTTCTCGATGGCGGCCTTGATGACCAGCGCATCACAGAACGGATCCTCGTGGTCCGGCATATCACTTATGGAGAAGGTGATCCTCTCCTCTGGCGGCGGGGTTTGGGACGTAGAGGCGACGCTCCGCCGGTACATGGTGTGGAGACTTGCCTTGCGGGAAGCCTCGATCCCCACTCCCCCGTGGATCACTCCGATCCCTCCTCGGGTCCCCACGTCCACCCGGTCTTCACAGCGATCCTCCTCCACCCGAGGCAGGACCTCCTCGATCCTCACTTCCTGCCGCGCCTCCTCCTGCTGCTGCTGCCGCCCCCTGTTCCCTCTCATCTCCAAGAACTCCGGGCATGTGGTTGTTGCGTGCCCCTCTTCTTGATGGAAGTCGCAGTAGGGCAGCTCCACCCTGAACTCCCTTCTCCTCCTTCTCATGATCCCCCTCCTGGCTCCCAGAGCTATGGCCATGGCCTCCTCCTGATCGGGAGTCGGGGCCTCTGACCCTGCCTCCAGCCCGGTGGGTGGAACTGGTCCTATCTTCCCTGATAGTGACCCCTTCCGAAGTTCCCCCTCTGTGGCCCCTGCCCCTGCCACTCAGGCCTCCAGCCCAGCCGACGGTCGGGCTCCTGGTGCCCCCACCTTGGCGGCTGCTGCCATTGGGGCTGCCTCTGCTCCCTCTGCTCCCTTTGCCTAAGCTCCCCCCTTCTCTCTTCCTGTCCTCTTCCCCCTTCGACTCCTTTTCCTCCTCAGTCGCCCACCTGGCCAACTTCATTGCAAATTCCGGGTTCGACGCCTCCCCGTCGACCTCTCTCTCTCGCCGCCCTCTCCATCAGCTCCTCGTAGGAGAGGGGGGGAATTCTCTTCAGCTCCATGCGGAAGAAACCCTGCTGCAGGCCCAGGGTGAAGGCCATCATCAGACCGTGGCCCGGCATCTCCTGGACCTGGGTAACCTCCTCCTGGAACCGATCCACATAGCTCCCCAACGTCTCGTTCACCCCCTGCTTTATGTGGAACAGGGACTCAGACTCCTTCTTCCTCTTCTTTGAGGTAGTGAACCTCAACATGAAACCCCGGCGCAAGTCTTCGAAGCAATAAATGGAACTAGCCGGCAGCTGGTGGAACCACTCCCTTGCCTTCTCTCGGAGGGTGATGGCGAAGAGACGACACTTGAATCCGTCCGACATCTGACGGATGGAGACTACGTCCTCGAACCACTGGACGTGCTGAACCGGGTCTCCCTTCCCGGTGTAGTAGGTCATCTCGGGCTCCCTGAACCCTTCTGGCACTGGTGCTGAGGAGACCAGCTCGCTGAATGGACTGCTTCCAACCACCGGGCGAGCCGGCAAGTCCCGCGAGCCCAACTCGCCGAATCGACCTCGGCCTGCCGAGCCGGGGAAGAGCTCGCGCCCCGAGAACTCGCTCCCCCGGCCTTCCTCAGCCACTTCCTTCCCGGCTCGCCTGCCAGGAGCGTCTTCGCCTAAAGAGGGGGCGGCCGCGATCTGGGCTGCCGGAGTCGAGCACTCGGCCCGCACGCCGAGTGCGATCTTGACGAGGTCCAGCACCTCGTTCCTGAAGTCTTCAAACATTCCCACTGTTGCGAGAGGCGGAGGGGGCGGCGAGTTCTGCCTGTCGGATCCTTGACCTCCCGTCATTGTGCTCGCCGAAGCTTTTCTGCACTGACCACTTTCCACGCTCACCGCACCAAAATGGTGAAACCGGAATCCGGTCTCTTGTGGAGTTCGACCCTTGGGGAAGGGGTGGTCTCGCGCCTACTTTGCTCCTGCAAGAAAAACAACGAAGAGACAAGAAAGAACAGACCCAAGGGCTCGGCAGGGAGGTCCCACCACAAACCCGGAAGATCTCTGAGCGCTTCCCCTCCTTAGCCAAGAGCCGAGCTAAGGTACCCTCAGAGAACACTTGAAAATGAGAGCAAGGAGGCACTGAAAGCGTGTCCTCTGAGGTACCCCTTGGGTCTTATTTATAGATTTTCAGAATCTGAACTGCCAATAACCAAAAGGACTGACCTGGAAATACCAAAAAGGCCCCTGGTTGGGTCTGCCAACAGCCAAACTCCGCTGTTTTGGATAGCTATACGCAGTCCAACCTGGTCTGCCAACAGCCAGGCTCCGCTGTTCTGAATAGCTATTCGCACCCATGGGGAGTCAGTTCGCCTCCGATTCCACCCGCGGAGGCGGGCGCGACCTGGCTCTGGGGCTCGCCTATCCTCACTGGGCGAGTGCGAGCCGGTATGGGCGAGCTGCCTGTCTTCTGCCGGGCGGATCGGCAGCCTGGTCGCGCGTGGGGGGGTTGGCCGACGGATCGCCAACCGCGGGTCCCGCTCGCTCGCCACGGGTCGCCAGCCCGCTCGCCTGAGAGGGCGGGAGCGGGCCGGCCCTTCTGTCGTATAGCCCGTTTTGCCGCCCGGGTGCGGGTCGCGGGGCCAGGTCCGCTCAGCCTTCCTGGCGGGACCCGCTCGTCGGGCACGGGGTTGTACAGAGGTACACGGACTGGGGAGTTATCGTGCACAGGAGATGGAGCCTCGAGATTCACGCCCGAAGCAGCCTGAGGTGCTGCTGATGCACCTGATGGGGCTGTGGCCGCACTTGTTCCGACCCCGATTGCCTCCAAATTTTGGGGGCTCAGTTCTAGCTGATCTCCAAATCCACCTTCAGATCCCTCTTTTGAGGAAAAAATTGGACCTTGGACCGAGAGCTCCTCAAGGTTTTTCTCCTCCCACTCCCACTTCGCCTCTTCGTGAAAAACAACATCCCGGCTGATCACCAGTTTGCCGGTTGCTGGGTTGAACATGCGATAGGCTTTAGAACCTGCCTCGTAGCCAATAAACACCATCCGCGTGCTTCTATCCGCTAGCTTCGTGAGATTTGGCTTCATCGTCTTCGTATATGCAAGGCAACCGAAAGTGCGAAGGTGGTGCACTTTTGGTTTCCTTCCGTAGAATGCCTCATAAGGCGTCTTCCCAACAACACTATGAGTAGCCGCTCAGTTGAGAAGATGCACCGCGGTTGCCAACGCTTCTCCCCAAAACTTCATAGGCACGTTTTTGCACTTGAGAAGACTCCGAACCATCCCCAAGACGGTTTGATTGCGGCACTCCACCACGCCGTTTTGTTGCGGAGAGTAAGAGGCTGTGAGGAATCGTTTGATCCCGACCTCCTCACAATAGGCATCAAACCCCTTGGAGGTGAACTCGAAAAAGTTAGGTTGTACAAAAGATTGTTCAAAAATGATCGCATCAGGTGTGAAATCGAAAAAAATTCTATCTGTTTTGAAAAAAAAATCCAAACAATTATGAAAATAGTTTATAATGAAAAAGTTAGGTTGTACAAGAAATCCAAACAATCGTTCAGTTATGAGAACAACAGGTTTTATGCCTTTATTTTTTTTAATGATAATATGTGTTCAAAAGATTTAATACGAAGGAAACTCATTCATAAATGTTCTATGTTATTCAGGAGGATGCTCCTTTTTATGTTTCATTTTGGGTGCAGGTGTAATGTTTGGCTGCAAATAAAATATTTTGATGTGCACATGACATTTGGGTGCACATAGCCAGACTTGATGTACACGTATCATTTCTCTATTAATACTGTTGTTTTGTGGCACTTCGACAAAGGTTGTGTCAGCAAATATTACAAATTTAAAACTTCGACAACATTAACTGATAATTAATTAATTATAGTGCTGACCTGTGTTAGAAGGGGGGTGCGGCGGTTCAACCCATCTCGTAAGGTATTCGAGCTGTCTTCCTTAAACTCCCTTAGAGGGCTACAACCCAACCGGCCCAACCCCTCTCCATTATTGTTCTAATAATGGCGGGTTATTGCCGCGGAGCATCGAACCCCCGACCTTGATAAGAGGCTCTCCAAATAGCCCTCACCACCCATCTACGTTGCAGCGCGGATGGGTATGAGTGGTGTTAGTCTCCTCATAAAGGAGGTCACGGGATCAAGGCCGAGTGGCAACACCTTGGTGATCGACCTCAACAACCTGCCACATGTCAGTTTAAGGTAGACCACCCAGTGTTGGGCTTGAGCCAAACGCGGCACGTGGAGATGAGTTGGGACTGATGGACTGCAGTCCACACAGGGGCGGCCCGGGATACTCACATGAGTGGGCCGGCCCCCATTCAACGACCCGATCTGTCCTGCAGCTGGTCCTCCCAGGCTCCGATTTGGAAAGGGGTCTCGGGCTTGGCTTATAATAAGCCCAGGTCCAACAGGTCCAACTATGGTCATGCCTTCTGAAAACCCTTTTGCACGATCATTCGTTTTATATTATATAATAAGATATGTGGTTAGTATAATGAATTAATGATATTTATTTTCTTGATACATAAAATTCGTCTTTCCATTCCATTTAATAGCAATCATATAACTTCAAAGGAGAAATCTCCATGAAATAATGTATTTTCCCTTAATTCATGATCTATTTATCATAAATTAATGGTTTGGTGTACGTGTGACTTGCAATATTTTTTTTACCAAAAAAACAGCCAATTTTGTTTTCAATTTCTGTTTTAAAAGCAAATGGCAGAGGAGCACAGAATTGTTGCGGGTAACTTAGTTCTCTCCTGGCCTCAGTGAATTGGACTGTCTTAGCTTGAAAGTAAGCTAAGCGCACAAACAATAAAAAAAATAACAACAACAGAAATAGTTAGGCGTTTTACGTGGAAAGTCTTGAAAATGGAAAAAACCACTGGTCCGGATCGGTGCCGACCAAATTCACTAGTTGCGGGCGTTTACTAGTGTTAGAATTTTCAAAAGGGTGAAAGGTCATCACCACTCCGCATGCAAGTTCTTGAAAGAAAAAAAAAGTGAAGTGTTCATGAGCGCTCGCAATAGAGGTTTCTGGATCAGCCTCTGGAGCGGGCGTTGTATTGAGCATAGTGAACATTGAGCGAGAGAGCAACCAGAGTGCCTAAGACTTCGCCAAAAAACTTCAAAGCTCTATCTTCTCACCTTGGTTGCATGTCTTCAAATGAAGGCATGTGTGTCTTTTTATAGCTTTTCTGGGGCACGCTCGGGTAATTGTGCCCTCTTAAAATTTGAACCGACAAATAATGATGTGTGATTGTGGCCACCTAGATCACTAATTTTTGGAAAATGACGATCATACCTCCCAGGAGGTCCGGGCTATCCGGGTGGCCCGGGAAGGTTCGCCGGTGAGGACGAAGGTGGTGGTGTGCCGCCGGTGGGCATGGGGCGTGCGCCAGCCCCCAACAGCGTGCGTACTTGTCGTGCGCGTGCGCGTGCACGCAACCCTGGAGCGTGCTCGTTATGCTTGGTTCAAGTTCGTTGCCCGTCTGGCCTGCAAGTGTTCTCACTTGGTCGGGACCAGGATTTTGACAATGTTAGCCTAACTCAGACGAATTTTAGGGCACAAGAGAAGGACTGTGAGATTGCTAATAATACTATCTTCCCCCGAATAGACAACAAATGCAAAAGAAAATATCAATAAAGAGTTAGTAGCTTAAATCAAGAAATATATGTATGTATAAGTTTAGGCAAAAATAATCTCCCAAGGGAGGGGGGAGGGAGCTAGGGAAGATGGGGACATAATGACTTAGGGGAAGATACCACCACCACCACGCTACTCCATCTTCATGCTCCTCTCACTTTCATGCATGCATGGGACCAACAAATTGCGCAAGCATGGATATGTCTACAAATTCAACCATTGTGACTTACTTTTGACAAACACAAAGCATGTGTGCTTTAAAGTTTAAACTCGTATAACACGCCCCACCGTTTTCATCTTCTTCTTTCATATATGTTGTTAGAACTCGTGCATCAAAACCCTAAAATTATGAATACCATGATATGTGTTGTGCTCGAGATGTAAAATTATCAAATAATTATCAAATGTATTCAAAAATTTAAAATTAAACATAAAATGATGAGCATTTTCTTTGATAATGCTATTAATAATATATCAGTAATTGAATCTTTAAAAATGTTTTTAAAACATATACATGTTAAACGGTATATTTTTTTCATATTTGTTGTGTGTGTCATGTTTTAAATTTAATTATTCATGTTAATTTATTTTTTATGAAAACTATACTAATGAAATTTAAGTTTTGTTATGATATATATTTAAAAAAAGACATGATTTCAAGAAATATGTAATATGTCAAAAAAAAACTAAAATTTAATATGAAAATTCAATGTAGAAAATGTTAAAAATAGACAGTGCATAAAAATGGCTAGGATGAAATATTATTGGATCAGTGAAACTCTTGATTTAACTAATGTTGATTGGGAAATTATTTTAAATTATATGAAGTTTATTAGAATTTTTTTGTAGATTAACTAGGTCCTTTATTATCACATTTTGTTTAATGATTTCAAGAAAATTTAATTATTTTAAACAACATGTACCTTGGCTGGCAGTAATTCAAGCTGTAATTGAAACAAAATAGTTTAAATATTATAGAGAAATATACCTATGGTTTTCATGTGTATCTACTTTCTACTTTTTTTAAGTATAGATGGTGTAGAAAATTTATTTAAAGATATTAATAACAATCTAAACTTACATTAAAATTTTATGGATTGTGAAAACATAAGTATTACGAATTTTAATTAAAGCTCCGTTTGGAGGACTTATTTTTACAGGTCAAGCTGTTACGACCGCAAGAACCAGATCTAATTAAGATATGGTTCTTGCGGTCGTAATCCCTTGACCGGTGAAAACAAGTCCTCCCAAATGGAGCCTAAGTTTTTACATATTTCTTCAATTGTTATGATCAATTATTTAACTCACTATCAAAAATGCAATTTACAAAGTCGTTTATAGAAAAATTAAAAACATTTAATATGTTCAATGAATTAGAATTATATACACATACATTTTTGAGAATAAGTGAGTAGTACTATAGTAGAAAATTTCAATCAATTATAACGAGGGAAAAATAAAAAGAATAAATATTATATTTTGGCCTTAAGGTCCGTGATATACTAACTATTCAAGCTAGTTTCATATAGAATTAAGAGTGTTGGGGAATCACGTGGCGCTCTTGGTAGATCGGGTCGACTCAACCGTGTTAGTCCGTGAGTGTTTGAGCGTGCCAACATGTAATGCCTCCATTCATCATATGAAATATAACGGTGGATCAGGTCGGGGCTCCACGTCATATTTCACAAACAAACAACAGAGTCACGTATGAATATCAAAATCATGTTCTACTCGCATCTTAACTCAGAGCATTCTAGCGAAAGTGTTTTGTAACAGCCCAATTTTTCTCAGCAGACAACTTTTTGGGTGACACGGCCTTGGACACGGGCGTGTCTCAGGGCGTGTCAGGCTGGAGTCGACGATTTGACCGCGAGGTCGACGAAATTTGGAGTCGACGATCGTCGAACAGCACTCACGACCTGAGACATGGGCGTGTCTCAGGGCGTGTCGAGCCCGTGACGACGATTGGCCTGGGAGTCGACGTTTTTCGCTCGACGATGTGTCGAGAGAAGACACACGGCCAAGGACACGGGCGTGTCCAAGGCTGTGTCGTGTGTTCGACGAAAGTTGCTCGACGATCGTCGAGTGTCGAGACGCGGTCGACGTTTGTCTAGGGTAGCGACACACGGCCTGTGACACGGGCGTGTCACAGGGCGTGTCCCTTTGGGTCGACGAACTCAGTTCGACGAATGTTGTGCTAGGGCGTGTCTTAGTGCCGTGTATTTGAACCGCCACATCGCAAGCTTGATCCGCAACCATCCAATAGCCATTCGGCAACACCACTCTGACGCTATCTGTCTTTGCACGACTAGGTATCCCAAGTCGCGCTATAAACTCGCTAGACAGAAAAGAATGCGACGCACCCGTATCAAATAGTGCTCGCGCCAGCGTGTCCCGAATCATCACAAAGCCTGTGACAATCATGTCACACACACAAACCGCAAACATATATGCACGAAACAAAGCATACAAGCAATAACATACGCAAAGCTAAACTCATACCTGTGACAACGTCACTCTGCTTGATGTCCTCCTGCAGGCCAAGATTGTAGACTTGGGGTTGCGCCTGCGAGGCAGAGGAGTCCACCACCGCCTTTCCTTTTTCCGCATACGACGCTCCCGCCTTCTTTTCACTCTTTGGCGGCACCCGACAATCTCGAGTTATATGCCCCACCCGTCCACAATTGAAGCATGTACGAGTATCCGGCCTTGAGGTAGCCCCCGACGTTGCTCCCGATGCAACTGATGAAGGAGCTTGTCCACTTGTCTTGGACTTCTTGCCCCATCTCTTCTTATAAAATGGTTTCTCAGATCGGGGCACCTTCCACTCCGGTTGCGTCACAGCCAAAGCTCTCTTCCCCTGCACCCTCTTCATACAACGTGGGGTTGTGTTATATGTTGGACATTCACTGGTGGAGTTCAAGTGCTAGTATAGGCTTCCGCTAGAATGCAATGTATTAGGTGTGTTGTGCTACTCTGGTATCATCCCGTACCTTCACCGCCTGTTTGGTGATATATGTTGTGGGGCCCCGACCGGACCTTCTAGTATATACCACATGAACGGATGAGGTTGTTACACGTTTTAAGTTGCAGAACTCAATAGAATGAATGTCCACTAAATATATAAATCACACATATATATCACCAGGAATGTATACACATACACAGACGCTCAGGGCCTTAAGGTCTTACATGTTTCTCTTTACAAATAGTTGCCCCCGGTATTTTTCTTCTTTGGCTTTGAGTTGTACATGAGAATAATTTGTGTTCTGCGTTTGCAACTTTATGAGGCTCGCGACATTGCACTCTCGTAGAACGGCACCTACGTGTCCACGAAGAACGATTTTCTTTCTCCATGGGCAAAGCTGGCCGCGTCCGAGGAGTCGCTGGCGGAGGCCCAGGAAGGAGGTTACTACTTGGTTGGTCATTGTTGAGTCCTAGTTGTCCTCTTCTCATCCTAAGGTGGAGCCTCTTCGGGCCAAGTTGAGTGTCGTAGACTCTGAGATCGGGTCTCTTTGCGAGAAGTTGGCCTCTACTGAGGTGACTCTTGAGGAGTCGGTCCGTTGTGACAATGCAGTCGATGCTACGATAGGTCGGCAGGAGGCGGAGATCGAGCGATTGAAAGGAGAGAACGCTCGGCTAATGTTTGAGCGTGAGGAGGTCGAGACCGTCCGTGCGACTGCGGTAGCCGAGTACTGGTCTTCTCATGACTTTGAGGTGAAGCAGTCTCGTGTATTGCGGAGGAAGCGCGCTCCGAGATGATGGCGACAGAGGTTGATCCACTGGTAGAGGACGAGCGTGAAGCTGCGTATTCCTTGGGCTTTAGCAAGGGGTTTCGAGCGGCTCAGAGGCTTCCGGAGCGCGATACCTTGGGCGTGGAGGATGCCTCGGGCGACGATGTTGACGCTGCTGTGGAGGGATGATCCTCTGGACTTCTTCATCCCGAGTTTGTTTTTATTTGTCTATTTTTGAGTTGTAGGCGCACTCTCGCGCCTTTGCATGTTATTTCTTTTGATGTAGATGTAGCCCCAGTGACACTTATTTTTTGATTAGAGACACTTTTCGTTTTTTGATCTATTTGTCTTGGTTGTGTTTTTTAGCACGTGTATTCTCTTCTTTAAGAGTTGCGCTTTGCTTGAGCGTTGCTCGCTTACTCGCGTTTTGAGCCGGGACGATGGAGGACCTTTGTCAGTGATTGTTGGGAGAACTACGATTCGTCCGAGCAGAAGTGACAAAGAGCACTTGCTCGTTTGGCCTTAGGAGAATCAGAGTTCATCCAGGTGAAGGTGGTGGAGGGCCTTTGTCCATTTGCGTTTTAGGAGAACCAAGGTTCGTCCAAGTGGAGATGGAGAAGAACCTCTATTCGTTCGCGGCTCAGGAGAACCAAGGCTTGTCCAAGTGAAGGTTCAGATGAATCTTTGTTCATCTCGTCGGGGAAGATCCGGGTCCGTCTGGGTTGAGTAGCGAAAAATCTTTATTCGTTCACGGCTCATGAGAACCGGGGTTCGTCCAAGTGAAGGTGCAGATGAACCTTTATTCATCTCTCCTGGGAGTACCGGGGTCTGTCCGAGTGGAGGTGGCAAACAACCTTTGTTCGTTCGCGCCTCAGGAGAATCAGGGTTCGTCCATGTGAAGGTGCAGATGAACCTTTGTCCATCTCGCCTGGGAGGTGCAGACAGACATTTGTCTGTCTCGCCTAGAAGAACTGGGGTCTGTCCGGGAGGTGCAGAAAGGCTTTCGCCAATCGAGCCTGATGTGCAGAAAGGCTTTCGCCAGTCTTGTCTGGGAGGTGCGGAAAGGCTTTCGCCAGTCTTGCCTGGGAGATGTAGAAAGGCTTTCGCCAAGCTCGCCTGGGAGGTGCAGAAAGGTTTTCGCCAGCCTCGCCTTGTGATGACTTGTCTACAGTAGAAAGGAAAAACAGACGTTGTATTGCTGAAAAGAAGATGCAGGTGTTGGCGTGTTTATTCTCGCGGCTTATTGAAATACAAGAACGGTGAAGGATATTAGGCTGAGTTCTTGTTCAGATATTTATGACTCAGGTTACTTTGGTGAGGCATCTCATGGGATAATGTCTAGCGCGATGCTTTGGGCTAGTGTGTCGGGGCAGAGTGCTCTTAGCATTGCTCCCCTATGGATGGTGTCACATGTTGAGACAACCTGGATAATGATGAACTGGACATCATAAGTGGCCAATACTGGAGGGACTCCGAGAGTTACTGGAAGGATAACGCTTCCAACGATCGGGGTCATCGAGTGCTCTGTGATCGCTAGACTCCTTGGGAGCCGGCTGGCTAGTAGCGTGCGAGCTTCCCTTTGTCATTGCTGCGAGCTGGGGGAATACCGTGATTTGTCAGAGCTTCTGCGAACACTTTTCCACAGACGGCGTCAAACTGTTGCGGGTCACCCGACCTTTTCCCCATTCCGGAGAATCGAACAGTCTTAGCTCGGAGTCGAGTCAGGCACGCAATCAGTTAAATAAAACCGCAGCAATGGACAAGAGACCTTTTTGACGTGAAAAACCTGAAAAGGATAAAAAATCACGTGGCTGGAACTGTGCCAAGCCAAAATCCACTAGCTTCTCGGAGTGTTACAAAAATTGATTTGATCGCGGAGGACGACAGACCGCTACTCTGTTACAGGTACAGAAAAAGAGGAAAAACGACTGAGTAACGCATGATAACCTATTTATAGTTTTCTAGAGAGTCGCGTCAGTAATTGCACCGGAAAGTGATATGTGCCGACGAATGGCATCACTTCAATTCAATCACACAAATCACCAAAATTAACCAAATAACGGAGTAAAACTTAAGAACTGTCATTAGTTTGTATGTTTTCAACCAAGGCTGAGTAACGCTTAAGAACTGGTAGATACAATGTGAAAATTTCTGATGTGATACAAGGATTATTAATATGAGCATTGAGTTATTCTCATGTCAGTACTTCAGTCTGATATGTGAAAACATATTTGGCCCAAAAATATCATGCAATTAACCCTCACACATATAAACTTAAGTTAAAGGCAAACCAAATATATTATAGGTAAGGCATAAGTTTGGGAAGGCTAGTTTATAACATAAAAACATCAAATTTATGTTTAATATATGATTTATAACAAAAGGAGAAATTGTTTAGTGGGAAGATACATATGATATGTGCATGGATAGGATTAAGCATGATGAATACTATAGTGGATATAAATGCTATATGAAAAATTAGCAAATACATTTGCACAAATGAAGAGAAGCGGCGAACACCTTCAAAATCAACGAAAAATCCTCTGCCCGCGACGGGAGAGGCAACGAAAACAAAAAAACCAGCATGCAGATCCAAAATCCGTGTTGTACCCCGCTCATCATAAACCTCGAGACAAAACAAAGAGGCTGAGAAATGCGGGGAGTTGACGCGAGAGAGGTGCAGCGACGGGAGAGGCAACGACAGAGAGGTGCAGGCTTCGCTTGGTTTGCGCCCCCAGGTGGTTTGCAATTGGGTTTGCCTTTACCCTCACATATTATAGGTAAGGCATAAGTTTGGGACTAGCATAATAACAAAAGGAGAAATTGTTTAGTGGGAAGATACTATATTGTGCATAGGATTAAGAAGAATACTATAGTGGATATACATAAAATACACACAAATGTGCACGTGCCCCCGTGCCCCGGAACAAAACCCGGCTAGCATGTGCCCCCATTTATAACAAATGGAGAAATTGGGAAGGCTAGCATTATTTATAACAAATGGAGAAATGTTTAGTGCCAAGATACATATGATAAGTGCATGGATAGGATTAAGCATGATGAAATTGTTTAGTTCTTTGGTGAACAGCTACAGGAGGAATATCGGGTTCTATCGAGAGGGAGGCTGGAGGGGTTTTTCCAGTTACGCTATTTGCAAACCATCTTCTTCCATGATTTGACGGTGTTTAAATGACAGTGTTTAAATTACTGAGACATCCAATGGCTCATATTAATCAGTGGATTTTTAAGTCATTTTTATTGTCAATCCACTCTTATATATATATATATATATATATATATATATATATATATATATATATATATATATATATATATATATATATATATATATATATATATAAGAGAGAGAGAAATCTGCAATTGGTAGGCAACTAGATTACCACTCATGGACTTTCTACTCCAACTATATTAGCATAAGTTCAGAATTTAAAACCCATGACTTTTTAGGATAATATAAGTTAGTGGCATTCATCAGGACTCCCCTTCTATATTTGCTAAATTATAGGTTGCACCCCTCTTACTTTTGAAATTACAAATTTCTCCCCTGTATAAACTTCCAGGAAAAGTTTTTGTAATTTCAAAATTAAGAGGGGTATAACCTATAATTATGCTAACTTCCAAGGAAAGTTCAAAAATTTCCTACAAGTTATTTTGAATTTGAGTTAAATGTTTGTTGCACGTGTTAATATTTAGGATGGCTTCAAATCAAAAATTCAATATGAACTAGATTCAAATTCATCTCATTAGAACCCTTTTAAAGTTCCACGCATTCCTCATAATCGGTATCACGCACAAGGTTTTAAAAACGATTTAGGATCAATTTCATGCACCATGCGTATCTTATGGATGTTGATTTCTTTTACGCATGGTGCATGAAATTCTATGCATGGATATTGACATTTTATGATGTTGAAACAAAAAAAACTTATGTTTGTAGAACAAAATGGTGAATTTAGCAAATTATGTTGGTTCATAAAACACATTTTTTAGTTTCAAGCAACCGGATGGGCAACCATACAAACTATAAAACATGTACAACAAACAAAATAGTTGTGAAACAATGGATATTGTTTACAGGCAACAAAGCAGCTTCGCGATTGCAATAACAAAGCTTTGCTTCCACATTATAAAACAATCAGCAAGATTGTCCTAAGTATTTATCTGTTTTATGCAGATCGTGAACAGAGGATGATCCTGATTTGGTCCTACTTCTTGCTATATAGTGGAATAGTAATCTGAACTTGAAACCTTCAGAGGTTGCTCTACAGCATGCAATCTATTGCATTAAGGTGAACTTCAGTGTAAAAATACAATTATCTGCATCCCCTATCCCCAGTCGACAAAAGGAAGGGGAGGATAACCACCTTCAGGAGGAGGTCTCAGAGACGGGGGCAAGTCGCCCCATGAGATTCCCATGTGACTTCCAACTGCATTTCCTTCAAACACGAAAATTAAATCAATATCCCGACAAGTGAAAGTAAAAGCAATGATAAAGCTGTGAGCTTGATGCCTATTTGGCGAGTTTAAGGCAATTCAATGAGAATCACAGTAACAGTTTTGCCTTATCATTTGGAAGGGATCATGACATGTAACTTGAGACATTAACAGAGGTTGGTTGAAATGTTAAGATGTAAAGTTCATTGTACTGGATTGATGTTTTGAAGATGCCTTGTACTCTAGTTTTTTTTCAGGAAAAGCCCTGGATCAACATTCTTTACATGTAACTTACACAGATGGTGCCCGAGCTTATCGTAATAGGGGTATTATGGTAATTTTGCTCATTGCAAAACCCTAGATATACAAAGTACCGGGATCCTCTTCAGTTCAATTGAACTGGATACTATCCAGTTCATGGTCAAAATTTCTTCCTGTTGAAATTTGTGAAGTGAAAGTGGGTGATGGTCAGGCCGGGCGGCCTGTGCGGACTGAGTACGCGACCTGGGCGGACTGCTGACTGCGGCCTGGGTGGTAGCTGTCTTGGTGGCTTGCTGATTGAGCAGCCTGTGGTCTGAGCGGCCTGTGCGGACTAACTCCGCGGCCTGGGCGGACTGCTGTCTGCGGACAGGGTGTTGGCTGTCTTGGTGGCTTGGCTGATTAAGGAGCGGCCTGAGCGGACAGAGGTTTGCGGGCTGTAGGCAGTGCTCTATTCAGTGGCCTTGTGTTGCAAGCTTGTGTTAACCGGCGGATTGGGTGTCTTATCCGCGGGAGGCTTGCGGACTGGCGTGTCCGCGGTGTTCGCTATGGCGGACTGGCCTTGGAGTTTGGCTGTGGCCCTTGCCGAACTCTGGTGGTACAGCAGGTGCTAACTGCTGTGGAGGACTGCGCGGACTGATGTCGGAGTCCGACAGTTGGCCGCTTGTTTGGGCAGACGTGCGAGGATTGCTTGCGGACTCTGCCTTAACACTGGAGGAGTGTTGGCGATCTGCTTTGGATGGTTGGCGGACTGGACCTTGTCCGCCGAGCTCGCACTTGGCCTTTGGTGATTTACCGGACTTGGTCACATTCTGTGACAAGTCCAGTGTGTCCGCAGTATCCGCCAAGTCCGTTGTTGACCGGGCGGACTGCCTTTGGTCGTGGACTTGTGGCGGATGGAGGCTTTGGTCTTGTACTATGCGGACTGCCTCTTTCGTGTGCGGACTGTTGCTGAAGGAGTTGTGGTTGTCCAGGTGTGATGATGTGTGCGGACTGTGTGGACTGTACCTTGTCCGCATAGTGTGGGCGGTCTGGTTCCAGGCCGCCTGGTAGTGCATCGGTGCCTTGCTTCTGGCGGTTTTCTTGGAATCCGGCTAAGTCTTTGCGGACTCAGCGGACGGATGTTTTGCTAGTGCGCGGGCTGGGGTGGTGATTCTATTCACTAGGGTGGTGACCACACTCCTCACCTCGCCTATAAATAGAACCCCCGGCAGGTCTACAGTAACGGAGTGAACAGTAAGTTGGGCTTGAGCAAGTGTTGCGGTCTGCGGTTTTCTGTCCGCGCGGATTGAGTAGTGCTGACGGTGTGCTGTGTGCAGGTCGCGCGGCTAGCTTCAAGGAGCCAGGAGTTGGGCATTGAAGTGTGCGGTCTCTGCGGTCTCAGCTGGTCGCTTCTACGACTTGTCAGATTTCTACTTCAGTTTGTTCAAGTTCCAATAACCTGTCCGCCGGTCTCAGGCGGGTAGGCGGTCTGTTCCTCTGTTCTTCAGCAGGCAGCGAATAACGGTGTGTCCGCGCGACCTCGCGGTCTCGGCGGACTCCGTGTGCTATTCGGCTTGTAGCAGTTGCAGCTTGGGCGGCTTGGGCGACCTTGGCGGACGAGGCGGTCTCGGCGGTCTCCAGTGCTGTCCGCCCGGCTTGTTTGTTCTTTCTGTTTGTAGCTGTTGTACTAGCGAAATCATGTCTCGCTACGTATACCTCGCCTTGTAAAAAAGTGTGAATGAATAAAAGACCTGCTTGTGCTTCCATTTGTGGTTGGTGTTAAACTTGTTCCTTGGGCTTCCGCATGATCAAAGTGTGAACTGGGTAGTTCAGAGAATATTAATTTGGCTTTAGGCTACCTTGCTGACCACTTTGAGAAAATTCAACACTTCCCCCCAATCCAATGGACTCAAATAAATGGGATTTAATAATAGGCATTTTACTTCCCTTTCTACCCTCCCGCATGTTTCCCTCCCCGCTGCTTATCTTCCCACCATCTCCCTCCCCACCGCTTATCTCTCCCGCCATCTCCTCCCTATCCTCTTTCAAGGTTATTTCGCATCGCAGGCGGTTGTTGTTGACGAGAATGAGCTAAGCTTCCGGCAGAAAAATGAGCTCAGCTTCTCCAATGGCAGACCCAACCATTTTTCTCCCTGCTGCATTTCTTCCCGACTTCCTCCCGCCATTGATATTTGCCAGGTTCTGAAGCTTTGACAGACGATTCGGCCTCAATCTGTTCTCTGCCTGGATCAGAAGCTTCTCAGACAGATTTTTGTTGCTGAACACAAAGGCGGAATATCATTTCTCCTAATTGCAACAACTAGCTGTGGTGAGCAGAAATTCCATTTCTCCTACTCCAAAAACAGAACAAGGAAAACATTTAATCTTGGCTGAGTTACTCAAATAAAATCAGTATATATTCTTGTTACTTTTTTGAGTATTCCCTTTCACTACAGCAGAAATATTGTTGTTGTTCTTGCCATGGATATGACGGTTGCTTTAGATCAAACAATTGAGAGTACCAAAAAATCTTCAAGTTCAACAACAATCAGAGCTCTTTTTTTCTTTGGTCAATCTTTCTTCCATTTGGTTACTTACAGTAATTACAGATGTTCTTGCTTATACTTTCCTACGCCCTTATTCTTACACTTGGATTTAGAGATCAGGCTACTAATCTAATGGAAGAACTTCCTCAATTTCCAGATGCCCTCTAAGTTTTTGCATATGAATCCTAAACTCGATTTCTTACAGAATAATGCAATATTTTTTTTGATACAGAAAAGTTCACAAATTATCATACGATGCAGGTAAAACTAACAAATAAGTATAATGCCCACATCTTCTATCTTAACTTCAATATTTCTAAGATTCATCCAAATATAAATAAGCTCGTGAGATGTAGTTTTTAGAGATATAACTTCATATGAGAGAAACCAAATGTTTGAAGTGCTCCAGAAAAAGTAAAATAAAACTCCAGAAGGAAAGCTATTGGCATCAAGTATTAGTTTTTTGAATGTTGGCATCTAACTAGCACCACCTGATTGAAGTACTTTGATCATAGTTTATCTGTATTAGTTTTTTTCCTTTATTCAAATAATTTGTTTTATGCAAAGTCATTGTTTTGACGTAGGTTTTGTAGTGGAAGACACATTGTCGTTAGTGGTTATTCCTAAAGTTTTGGAGGATTTCATACTATATAAAGGAAAAGAAATTTTATCAGATTCTAAAGCTTGTACATTTTACATATATTCCAGTTTCTCGATTGAGTACAATGGTCACGCGTGCATTACATCCACATCTTGTATCGGATCAAGCTCTATTTGTTTGATGATCACAATTATCTTTCCCATGAAATTCTTCTCGATCACAAACAAGCCTCATTGAAGTTAACTTTTTTAGTCTTCTTGCATTTATAGCTCCTCAAGAAACTGGAATATGTCAGCTCCTCAAGAAATTGAAGCAGATATAGCACATGAATCAGGTATAAGAAAAAAAGATGCATATCACTTTTCAGTAAATAGGTCGGTGGAAATGAATGACTTGAGTTTACTCAAAGAGATCAGAAGAACTATCTACGCGCCAAAAGACAACTGTCACTAATGTATGGTGAAGCAAGTAGAGTATAGAGGTATTTAAGCAGACATTTAAAAGAAAACTCATCATATTATTACGCTATTCAATTAGATTCTGAGGAGCAGATTACAGATATTTTTTGGGTTGATGCAAGGATGATACTAGATTATAGCCACTTCGGAGGTGTGATTACATTTGATACAAAATATAGCACAAATAAAGCTGCAAGACCGTTATGTGTTTTCTTGGGGCTAAACCATCAACAAGAGGCAATAGTTTTTGGAGGTGCAATTTTATATGATGAAACTATTGAATTATTCATTGGCTTTTTTGTAACTTTTTTAGAAGCCATGACTATCTGACGCAAGACGGGCCTATGTGAAAATGATAGTGCCGACGTGCTAATGCAAACCTACATGAATGTGCGGAAAGAATGCAATCAAGTCTAATCTAAATGCGGGCATGTTATCAATTATTCTGGAACAAAATTTTAGTAACTCAAGTTATATAGGCGAATCAAATTAACACAATATGAACCACTTTTCAAATGAATAAGCAAGATCACGTTCGTTTTCGCAATGAGTACTTTCAACCACAATTGCATGATTAAGTGTTATAGGCCTAAAGAAATGAAACAATTACGCTAACAATTTCAATATCCAAGCACATACAACATGTCCATCCAACATCCAATACGAAAATAAAAAAAAACTGCACATTAAATTAATACTCATGTGCATAAATTTGATAGTGGAAGAAGTTGAGGACGGGCAGTTGAAGATGGCCACCACGACTGCAGGAAATCAAGTAGTTGCAAGGTTGGGGTGGCTATCGTGGCAGGATCTATGGTGACTGGGAGTTGCGGCAAGAGAAAGGAAGAGTGGAGGTGGTGATTTACGTGGAGGGTTTAACTAGTAGGTTGGCGGCAGGTAATGGAAGGGCAGGAGACGATTGGCGCTGGCCGAAGGAAGGGGGATAAATTTCGGCAATGAACAGAAAGAAGAGTGGGGAGGTGGTTGATGGGACTGAGAGGTTTACGACAGGAAGATAAACAAGGTGTGGAAGGAGGAAGACGATAAACAATGTGTCGAGCGGCGGATTGAATAGGTTGCTAACTGGCGACGGGGAAGGAGGAGAGCAGCAGTTGACGTTGACGACGTTGGAAGACACGAGAGGGATTGGAAAGAGGCGCTGGAGGTTTTCAGCGGCATAGGTCTTGTGGTTGGAGCTTTTGATCCCTCTGTCGATGAAGAAGGTAGCGAACAGGAGCAGCGTCGGGCGATTTGTTGAGAGGAAGGAGGTGATGAACAGTGGAGTTGCGATTCTTTCACGGGAAAGAAAGCAGCACAGTGAAGTTAAGAAAAGAAAATAACTGAAATAAAATTAGTCGGGACGTCACATCTCGGGGCTCGCGGCGTCGCACCACGAAGATTGCAGGACCTGGATTCTTTCACAAAACACAGAGATGACTTGAAATTTGAACATCCGCCCCTATTTAGGCTCCGTTTGTTTCGGTTGTTGCTGATGGAAATGGAGTTTGAAAAAATAGTTGTTTTGTGAAAACAGAGTTTGCAGTAAAAATTTGTTTGTGTAAAATGAAGTTTGCAGAGCTATTCGAAAATCAGTGCATAAAAACTGTTTGTTAAAAACGAAGTTTTGAAACTTTCAAAAAAAAATGCTTCCAAATTGTGTGCCTATGTATCAGCTAAACTCAGCAAAAATAAACACAATCAATAAACAGTTCATCAATAGATACAAAGCACGATAGAAGCAAAAATTGATTTTTTTTTCCAAAATATTCTATTACGGTTGCGCATGCCGACAGCACACGCACACACTGACGAGACGTCGTGGCGAGTCCGCACGCGGAGGGAGGCGATGACGGATCCGACCGGAGGAGAAGATCATGAAGACATGTCGCCGACATGATTATCGTATATGTTATTTTCACTTGTGCACGCTTTATTTTTTCATTGCTTTTGTTATTCGGACCCTTGCACCTATAAAGGGGTATGTTGTACTCTTTCTTTATTATGTTTTGGATGTATGGAATTTAGGGTTGCTCCCTATATTTTCTTCTTGTTCCCTCCTCTTTCTTCTTCCTCACCTCCATTGGCCCTCCGTCTTGCCGGATTCCTCTCAGGTTTGTATTAATTTGGTCCGACCTGCCACACCACACGCCGCCTAGCCGCCAGTGCTCAATATCATGCGTCGTCCACCTCCATCTCTTTCTGATTCTGCTTGCGTACGCTGCCTACCGGGACCGTGCTGCATCCCGATTCTACGTCCGCCTGCATACACAACCCGCCCTTCCGCATGACCGCACCAAATATGTCGTCGAAGCCGCCAATCATCTTCTTCCGCCCGATCGGTCGAAGGAAGCCGCCGACTGGTCCTTCCGCAACCAATCGGTCGCACGAAGCCGCCGATCGGCTCCTTCCGTGCGTGATTTGTCGCAAGAAATCGTCGATCCTCCCCTTTTTGCAGATCTACGCAGGAAGGTCTTCGCTCCACTCCTCTCCACCGAATTTGTCACAGGAAGGCCGCCGCTCCTTTGTTTCTACTAATCTCAGCCAAAGCCACCCCTTCCGGCCGCCATTCGTCGTCTCCAGCCCATGGTTTCCAACACCAGCTCTGTCGGCGACCCTCCTTCTGATGCCGCCGTCGGCGTCTTTAGCCGCCGCGTAGAGTCTCAAGAACAACTTGTCGCCCACATGCACGCATCCATCCTCGCTCTCCGCTCCAAAATTGACTACCTCCAAGCGTCCGCCGTTGCCGCTTCCGCCACGTCCGGCTCCTCTTCACTCGCAGACGGAGTCTATCCTCGGTGTCGGGTTGCCGCCCATTTCCTCCGGGACCACTCCCCGCCAATTCCTGTCCGGTCCACCCTCTCCCTCGACATTCCATCTTCTGTCGGCGTCAATCCAATGGATTGGATCGTCAAAGAGGAGCAATATTTCAATCTCAATTACACACCGAAGCAGGACAAGGTGTTTATGACTGTGATCGGCCAGGACTGCTTGGCCCTCCACTAGGCTCGGTGGCTCCGCCAGTCCAACCCGTGTCTTTCCTGGCCCGAGCTCAAGCAGGAGATGATCAAGCGGTATGATACCTGCTACTCTGGCTCCTCCGCTATCGAGCGTCTTTGCGGCGTCCACCAGACAATTGGCTTGGACGACTATATTGATGAGTTTGTCTCCCTTGTCTCCCGCGTTCCTGGGCTGCATCCCGATCATTACATGGGTTTCTTCATGCAGGGTATACTGCCACATATTCGCTCTCATCTCCGTGCTCACTACCCTCACACAGTCTCTGACGCCATGAACTTGGCGCGTCTGGTGGAAACCGACCTCTCTCCCTGGCCACCTGCTCCTACGGTCGACCACCACCAGCCTCGGCCGCCTTGGAGACCACCGGTCACGACTCCACCACGGCCGCCGCCTTGGGGAAATTGGTCGGGCTGCTCACCGACCCCTCAGCGCATCTCGAATAGTGATTACAATGAGCTTCGCAGCAAGAGGTTCTGTTTTTGGTGCCACCAACCCTACTCCCCCCACCATGAGTGCTCTGTGAAAGAGTTCCACGCCATCATCGGTGACGTCGACCCCGAGGTTACCCTGGCTGACTTTAAGACCCTGGAGATCTCAACGGGGATACACCTCTCGACCCCGCCGCGGCTGCATTCCACCGGCTGGAGTTATCTTGTGCCTCGACGAGCGGGATCGCTGGTCAGCAGACTATGCAGTTCTCGGGCACGTTGTGGGATCGCTCGATCATCATCATGGTGGACAGCGGTGCAAGCCACAACCTCGTCTTTGAGCGCCCAGTGCAGCAGCTCTGTCTTCCCTCGGTTTCCTCTCCGAATGTTGCGGTCCGCCTAGGCAATGAGCGTCGCCGACCGACTCAGGGCCGTTGCACTGCCTTGTCTCTCTCCGTGGGGTCTTGTTTCGTGACCGCAGACTTCTACGCATTCGGCCTAGGCGGGATTGACGTCATTTTGGAGGTGTCTTGGCTCCGCACGCTCGGTGATGTACGTGTCAATTGGGCGACAATGACCATGCAGTTCCTATACGGGGGCTAACGATGTCGCCTCATCGGGGACTCTGATCTCCTCCACTCTTCGGTCTCCCTCTCCACGATCCAGCGGACCACGGACGTCGACCTCTCCGCGGGGTTGTGGAGGCGCTCGGGCCCATCCGATGTGCCCTTCCCTTTCCCAACGGACCACCATGAGCTTTCTACTGCGCTCGCCGACGTCATCCAACCTAGGACCACCACGGCCTCGGCACAGTCGTTCCGTTCTGACCATGGGTAGGAGGAGCTCGAGACCGAGACCCTGACGCAGGGGATGTTAATAGGAGACCTTACCTGTTCTGTTGCAAGCCGGTTTTCCAGCCTGACTCCTCTGTTTTGGAAGAAAGACGACAATTGGTGTCATACTACCCATCGAAGCTATTTGATCGCCGCTACCACCTTTAGGGGGGCACCGGCCCGCAAGAAGTCCCTGTTGTTGGGGCTTACCGTCAGGAGTCCGGAGCTACATGGCTGCCCCATGATCATTTTTGTCGCCACCCCTCCGACTCTCGAGTACAAGACATATTTTCCAGACGGCAGCATTGTTACGGTTGTGCATGCCAACGGGACACGCACATGCCGATGTGACGCAATGGCAAGTCCGCACGTGGAGGGAGACGATGATGGGTCCGTTCGGAGGAGAAAAGCCCAAAGACATGCCGACTACAAGATTATCGTATTTGCAATTTTTATGTTATTTTCACTTAGGTGTACGCTTTATTTTCGCATTGCTTTCGTTATCTGCACCCCTGCACCTATAAAGGGGTATGTTGTATTCTTTTTTTATTATCTTTTGGATATATGAAATTTAGAGTTGCTCACTAGATTTTCTTCTCATTCCCTCCTCTTTCTTCTTCCACACCTCCGCCGGCCCTCCCCCTTGTCGGATTCCTCTCGGGTTTGTATCTTATTTCCAACAATAATATGAAGAGAAATTTGAAATTTTGGGATGAAAATCAAAATTAATGAAGAGGATGAAGAGCAAAACCATCAATAGTACACAAGAAATAAGTAATATTTATCAAACCCAAGCAAAATTCAAATCAGAAAACAGAAAGCAGGAAAAAGGAACTCTGCCTCTTCTAAGTCATTAATTAGTTCTTGAAGTTCAAATCCAAGCAAAGAACTCATGGACTACAAGAAGCTTTACATAACTCTTTCCATATCAAAACTGTTGCTGCATTAGACTACAAGAAAAAAAGAAGAGCGCGGTTTTTTTCAAACCAGAAAGCTAGAAGGACAATGGGAAAAATGGCTTGAGCTCTAGGATTGCCAGAACCAACAGATCTAGCGTGAGAACCCCCGTGGTAAAAGATGATGCTAGCGCGAGATCTAGTTGAGGAAGCCCGTGGAAGAAGATGACAGCGGGAGATCTGGTCGAGGAAGAACGGGGAAGATAACTAGCGGGAGATCTCGTCGAGCGAGTCGCGATATCTGAAATGGAGAAAAGCGCCGATAGAAAAGTAGGGGGCGCTGCGGTTGGAAATAGCACCAAACTCTACATGTTTTAGAAATTGAGTTTTAGGTACAAGTGCCCGCAAACGATTCAAGACAGCAAAACTCTGCTTTCGCCTGAACAAACCGAGCCTTATAACGAGAGGGGCGGTTGGGCACCCGGCGTGAACGGCTACGATCATCCATTACGCCAAGTATCCTAAAACACCAAATACATGCCAAAAAAAGTATAATAAAATCGGTCGGACGCGCTCGCAAAATAATATAAAATGAAAAGTGATGTTCCGGCCATGCTCGCGGTCTCAGATCACCAAACCGATCAACGCATCTCTGCCAAATATGCAAAAAAAGGTCCCGCCGAGTGGTGGCCCGATCTCCATCGAACAAAATCATACGGTTGATCCCCATCACTATCTTTGTGAATGATGATGCAGCAATGGCAGTGGCAATTAAGGAGGTTTTACCAGATACACATCATGTTTTATGTTCATGGCATGTGGCAAAATGCATTGAAACACTAGGGTTACCAACTTAAAGGTGAGTCAAGATTTGGTCAAGATTTTTCAGTTTGTATTTATGAGTACGATGATGAGGATGCATTTCTCAATGCATAGAAAAGAATTATTGGATGTGTATAATCTACGTGAAATTTTTTGGCTAAGAGATCTATTTAAGCTAAAAGAGAACTTTCAGTGCTGGAATGAGAAGTACTTAATTGAGCGAAAAGTTTAACTGCGATTTGAGGGAGTGCTTTAAAACCAACATTAATATAGTTGAATTGTTCACTCATTTTGAAAGAGTTGTTGGGAAAAAGCGGTATAAGGAGTTAGAAGCAGAATATGACTCGCGACAGAAACTGTCAAGATTGACTTTGAAGAGCTCACCTATGTAGAACCAATTGTCAAACATATATACAACAAAAATATTTGAAGTACTTCAAAATGAAGTCATTGGAATCATGTCACTTATTATTACAAGTCGTAATATAATACAAGATAGACATGTTGGAGTTTTTGGTGCGTATAAGCAATACACAATCTCTTTAAACACATCTGATTGGACAATTTCTTGAATTTTTCAGATGTTTAAGAGTTGTGGTATCTTGTGTAGACATTGCATTGAAGGTATTTAATACACTTGATGTCAAAAATAATACCCAAAAAAGATGGAGGCAGAATGCAAGAGACAATGAGATGTCAGATATTCATCAAGAGAGTTCAAGGTTAGAGTACAGTGAAAGATATAGAGCTTTGTGCCCCATTTATGTCCAGTTAGTGAATGAGATTTGTGAATCTGAAGGAGACATGGTTTTTAAGTTCAGCAGAACAAGAGCTAAGGGGAAAAAAATTGAGAGGCAAAAGGTACAAGTGGTGATATGCAACAAACAACAATAAAAGCAACAAATGACCCTAAAGATTACCCCGATCCATCATCCTTAACATTCACAGCATGGGGAATTAAAAACAAAAAACAAAATACTCATTGCAAAAAACGGCGCCCCAAATCATAGATAAAAAGAATGAAAAAATCAAGAAGTGATACAAACAAAAAGGAAGTTGGAAAAATAAAATTGTGAAGGTAATTATTTATTCATTTTTTGTCATATTAAGAGGAGAACTGACGCGGGACAGGAGTCCACCTGGCCGCCACCTTGGAGTCCCATCAGGGGGCCCACCTGGAGTCAACACTAGGCGGCTTTATCAGACCCGCGGGCCGTACATCCCAACCCATCCCCGGCTCCACCACAGGGTCGATAGGTTGTTGAGGTCGGGGCTCGATCCCCCGACCTCCTTGATAAAGAGCTAACGTCCCGGTTTAGAGCTCAGAGGCCCACGGTTGCGTCCGTGCAGCTTGTCTCGCCCCGGTGCCCCTCTACAGGACTGCAGTCCAGGCACCCAAACCCATCTCCGGTCTGTTTCTCAACACAGCGGGTTTTTGAGCATGCCAGGTTTTGAACCCAACACCTCCTTGATAAGACCAGGGCTCCATCAGTTGGTGATGAGAGCTCGCCTGAGAGCTCTTTATCAAGGAGGTCGGGGGATCGAGCCCCGGCCTCATCAACCTATCGGCCCTGTGGTGGAGCCGGGGATGGGTTGGGGTGTACGGCCCGCGGGTCTGATAAAGCTGTCTGGTGCTAACTCCAGGTGGGCCCCCTGGTGGGACTCTAGGGTGGCGGGCATGTGGACTCCTGTCCCGCGTCAAGAACTAATCATTCTTTGCTAACAAGTCAATCAAATTATTTCAGAGCAACGATTTTTACCTGAACTTGCACCCCAAGATCATATATTAGTTTCACGGACTTGTGGATGTGGTAACTAAACTTATAATTTTTCTTCTAAGAACATTATTTGTTCGTACGAAACACATTAGTGTAGGGCATACACAACGAATGCGACTAGTTGTCCCCTCTGAAAACTTGATACGTGTATGAGAATGTGATGGAGAATTTTGTTGAGATGGTTTGAAAAAAAACTTCAATATTCAAATCATAGCCATAAATTCTGTTATTTCAAAAAAAAAAAAGATCTGCGCTATAAATTTAGATCTTCAGTTTCTTGGAAAAAAGCATGCAGATTGAACTATTTGTGGTCATCCACCCCATGATGTATCTGTGGCAGTTGGATAATTCTTCAATCCGAAGGATATAGAGAGGGAAGCTTCTTTTGGTTCCCTACTTGCACTGTTCTTGAGCAGTCGGTAACTCATTTTTTGCAGGAAGCGGAAGCAATCTCGTCGACTTCTTAAGAGGACGGAATCCAGGTAGAGAACAAATTGAGGCCGAAAATGGTCTGCCGAAGCTTCAGAACCTGGCGGATATCAATGGTGTGAGTCTGCAGCAACCTGGAAAGAGGATAGGGAGGAGATGGCGAGAAACATAAATAGTGGGGAGGGAGATGGCGGAAAGATAAATAGCGGGGTGGGAAAATAGGCGGGAGGGTAGAAAGGGCAGTAAAATGCCTATAATTAAATCTCATTTATTTGAGTCTGTTGGATTGGGGAGAGGAAATCCAGAACCTGAACTGGATAATATCCAGTTCAATTGAACTGAAAAGGATCCCGGTCTGATAAATAAATGGTCTTCTTTTTTGCTTTATTTAGCCGGCGGCTATCTAATTTTGGCGACTTTCATACCATCCTTCTCTAATTTTAGTGAAACTATTTGAACATAGGTTGTTCTTGACCGAACCGCAAAAATTTATTGTGTTTACTCTCTAACATTCGAATAATTCACGTGACGTGCCAAGTCAAAGAGCGACAACGGAATTACACAGATTTAGATATCTAGAGTTGCCGCAAAAGGGATTAGGTTTTCGAGTAATCATCAATTCCTACAGTTTGTACCAGGACTGAACGATAATAATTCTTATACTTAATTAACAGCTTGAATAAATCAAATTGGGGGCAGGTAAACTTTTGCATCAACGATTGCAGAAATTGTTTAATACTTCATGAGCTTGAATGGCTGAAGCTTTCCATTCGTAATGTTGATACTGAATAGCTTTGCAATGATATTACTATATAACAAGGAATGCATGGGAGACAGTAATCTCCTCTTTAATGTCATTAAAACACTGGGATATATGGCTTGCAGACTATGAAACTGTTTGATTCAATATAATGTCCAAATTTTTTAAAAAAAAATCTTAATGGATGACTTGAAAGAACTTAATAATTTCATAATGATTGAATTTCAAATTAAGGTTGAATGTCAGGAACATGACACTTTGGGTTTTACATGTCATAAGCAAACAAGAGCATATGACTTAAAAATCTTTTAGGATCGGATGACTCTGATACCATGTAGAAAAACACAGGAGAGAGAAAAATAAAAGATTTTATTACTTTCTCTAATTATTTCTTGTAGAATATAAATAGAGCATTGTTATATGCAGGCCGCTTTTGGCTTTATGCAGGCCGCGGATATATGCAGGCCAAACAATTATTCATGCAGGCCAAATGTCACATATGTAGGCCAAATTCAAAAATCAATCTCATTTCTTTTATAATTAATCAAGTCAAATAGAACAATTTTATCATACAACTAAACACATCAAATCACATATAACAACTCAAATCAAAACTTGACGTTAAACCTGTTTATCAAAAGTTAAATCCTTATAGTCTCAATTAAAACATCAAAATAAACAACCTAGCACAATCCACATGTGTCGAGAAGAGAAAAGAAATTACAAAACTGCATGAATTGTAAATTGCACTTCAGGAAAAAAAAGTTGAGATATCCAAGTATGATTAGAAACCTGCAAAAAATAGGAATATTTGGACAAATTTAGAGTTCCAATATGTATTACCAATTCTTCACTCAAAGTTAGTTTGACCAAAAAAATATATAACAAACCGTAACATACCATGCAGAATGACAAAAAATATCCAGAAAGTGGATATCCAGATAGATTGAAAGTATCCAGTGGGCTGAACTAAGAGGATTTCACACCTACATATGTAATGAAATGAAGAATGAAATAGTTAAGTGTCATAGAAGATTTGCTGCTCCAAAATATTGAAAAATGATACAAAAAATGAACTACTTACTATTGAACAGATTAGGGCCTGGAACTGTAACATAACATGTAGGTCAAGGATCAGCCAAACTAACAATATTACTTCCATATTGCGTAGCCCATTCCTCTGCAATGGCCTCGTGATACCGCGTCCACACGGAGAAAATAGGTGGCAATGGACAATCTTCCATCATTTGCAATTGTATGAAGTGGTTGTCGTTCACAAAACCAATAAAAACAATCTTTCGGATTTCTAAGGGTGCAGAATGTAAGGGCAAAAAAGTGAAGGACTGAAATCGAGAGAAATGAACAACGACCACGTTATAGCATGATGCTATTACTAATCCCATATCAGGCATTGACATCCATTTTTCAAGAGGAGCTGGAATTCTATTGCAATCCAAAGATTGTATTAAATCATGCAACCTCACACTCCCGAAAATATCTGAGTATAAAATTGACCTTTCTTGGAGCTCCTTGGAGAGGTCAATTCTAACTTGTTGCCAATTCTCCTTCATGTCTAAAGCAAGACTTACCACACGGTAACCACAGTGCCCATCTCCTGTGACATTAATGGCATCAACTACATATTTTGAAATATAAGGAGGCATCTCCTTCCGAATGGAATTTAAAAATCTCTTGTTGTCAGGACTGATTTTTCTTGTAAGCTTTCTCTTGACCTGTACTCCATCTTTTGCAATAACATGTTCAAAATGCGAAGGTTCCCGCTTTGTTGATTTGAAATCCCCCTTCAATTTATTGTTGCTACCCTTTGGTCGTCCCTTCAAACGTAATGGCATATAAGGCTCTATAGTTTTGCTTGTAGAAGGCTCCAAAAGCTCTCGCAGTTTTCTTTTCAACTCATGCTTGTGTATGTCATCAGAACTTTTGTATTTTTTGAGTAGACATTCTAATTCCATTTGTATGTCACAAGTCGGAATATGTTCTTCCTTAATCGGTGTCGATGCTTCGGTAGGGTTTGCATCTAATGTCAATTTTTTCCAATGCTTATGGACCATCCATAAGGGAAAAGCACTTGATTGATTGATGTAAATAACCAATTCATGTGCGCAAGGCAAACCGTAGGTATTTCTTACCCTATGTGTGCAATCTGACGCATCTGCATACCCTGACCTTACTAGTTCTTCTTCCTTTTTCATAATATTTAGAGCAGCAATAGATACAAAACCAAGCAAATTGGAATACAAAGATCCACTAAACATGTTATTTACCTGTATAATGCTTTGACCAAATGATTTCTTGATCTCAGTGTGCTGCAGAGTTATCATTTGATGAAATGATTTCCAAACTGTAGTCAAGTTGCCAATAGAAACCTCCAAAAACCTCTTCAATTGGCTATGGCCGCTCTCAACACGATTTGTTGTACAATTGCCTAGATGAAAAAATGTATCTATCCAAGCTGACACAAAGCAGTGTTTGTAAGGATCAATCCAAGTCGTGACAACATAACGTGTAACCTCTGGATATATATCTGCATAAGTCGTTAGCATAGAGTTGTATCTCAAATTAAACTCATGCACTGTTGGAGAATTTACCAAGTTTTGCCATACGCTTAAGAAGGTCTCACATTCCTTCCCCTCTTTGAATAGTTTTTTGCAATGCGCTAAAATATTCTTGCTGATATGCCACTGACATAATATAATATTTGATTTAGGGAATACTTGCTTGATGGCATTCATAAGCGCAATCTCTCTATCAATCACAAAGACAGTTGGTAAAGAACTTGGATATAATGTTCCATGAAAACATTCAAGTGCCCATTTGTAGCTCTCCTCAGTTTCATTTGACATAAAGCAAAATCCAGAAAAATAAGACAGATATGTTGATGTCAACCCAACAATAGAAAGCAGCGGCATTCTGTAGCGATTAGTTTTGTACGTGCAGTCCATAATAAACACATCTGGGAACAAGTTACTCAACTGAATAGAGGTCGGATGAGCAAAATATAATCTTTCTAAGATTTTGGTTTCGACATTTGCATGACTATAATTCACATAACCTTCATCACATAAGCATTTATACAAAAACTGAATAGGAGTTCGACCATCTAACTCTTTTTTATACAATCTAAACTTGTGATTGTATACTGTCCGCATTGTTGTTTTGTTATCAGGATTTCTTTTCTTCAAAGTACATAATATTTTTCTTGGTTTTACACCAGAAGCGTACATATCTTCCACAATTTTTTCTTCGCTTTTATCCAATCGACCTACATATGAGTGAGCTTCAAGATGTACAAAACTGTGATTATGAGTACCGCATACAACTTCAACTCTCCAAACATCAACATTTGCATCTTTTCGACCTTGAATAGCAAAAGGACAACCACATCGTTTTGAGCTACTCTTTCGTAAATTTTTCTTAACAAAACTTTTGTTGTACTGACTAAGGCGAGGGAAACCCGCTCTATCACATGTAAGTAAAATTCTAGGCCTTGCACGTGCTGTTAGCTTATCTAGTCGTTGAATTATAACAACAAAGCCAAGACCATTGCCAACCTTACGAGCCCATTCAACTAACTCATCCCTGCTTGGGAACTCAATATCGGTAGTGAAATGAATACCAACATCTACACTAGGGGTTTGGGGTGGTCCTTCAATACTCAACAACTTATTCTCAGAATCCATTTTCAATACTCAACACTGAGGATAGCAAACAAAATAAATAAGCTCATTAGAACACATTCCGTTGTTCCTTTAAGTGGATTTTTGAGATAAAATTGAAGTAAAAGTTCAATACATGAAGTACACCAATTACAAATTGAAGGCATTACCAGTATAAGGAGGCGATTCTTGGACTTCAAAAATCTTCCAATAGATAATTTTGATGGAAGTAAAGGTGGAACCTGTCTTGTTCTTATTTGAGCTTCAACAACAGTATCATTAAGTTAACTGCAACAAAATGTAAGAAAGTCAACTATTATAAGATCTCATGATATCTAGCCGTTGATATCATAGGCAGCACTATGCTAGATTTTTTTTTATTTGCAGCGATGTTTTGCAATTAATATTAAGGAAAACATGAAGCATAATACCAAATGCTTTTCAATATGTATGTGTGTGTGAGAGTATAATACATCTTTTACATAACATCAAAACAAGTCCATATAACTACAACTCTGATATGAACAACACTGCATAGGACATACATGAGATTGGAGATGCCTAAACTTCTGGGCATACACATAGACACCTCAAAACTTGCCTTTCCAAAACACATTGATCACTACTAGCAACAAACAGAGGTTCAGATGACTATTGAGCCTTAAGACCGCGGAGATGCTTTCTTATGTCTATTGAGCCTTAAGACCGCCACCACCGTACCAAACAAGCCTAAGAAAATAAAAGAAGGTAAAAACCAGAGGTTCAGATAACTTCCAGAGTAGTGGAAGAACACGGAGAAAGCTGCGGAGATGAAAATTTCTGTTCTGAAAAACTTCTCAAGCACATCAACAAGCTGGGAGGAGGAACCTTACCGGAGGAGCGCCGACCGGCGGCGACCTGCTGCGACGAGCCGCGGCGAACGCGGGGAGCTGCTGCGACGACGGCGCGGACGACGAGCCTCGGGGAGCTGCTGCGACGAGCTGCTGCGACGACGGCGCGAAGGACGAGCCTCGGGGAGCTGCTGCGACGACGGCGGCGCGGAACTGATTTCGTCGGGAGAAAAATTAGGGCCTGCGGGTTGAAAAAAGGAAAAGGCTCTTCATATTCTAAACTCCTGGCCTGCATATAACCTAAATGGGCCTGCATATAACAATGCTCTATAAATATTTGTACATTTAAATATGAAAGGGAAAGAGCAGAGGATTCCTATCCCAAAATGTGGGACTAAACTAAACACAAGATGAGCCTTAATTTGGGTCTTCACATATTTTCTCCAAAAGGAATTAACATCCAGATCAC
The DNA here is from genome assembly GCA_039583875.1 of Platanthera guangdongensis. NCBI lineage: Eukaryota > Viridiplantae > Streptophyta > Magnoliopsida > Asparagales > Orchidaceae > Platanthera > Platanthera guangdongensis. Next base: position 33,103,060 of record CM077166.1, on the reverse strand, counting down.
AAATAATGATATTATAATATTTAATAGTTTTGATTGGTAAAATGCAAGAATAAAGTTGGCTTCCTAGAACGGTTTCTATTGTCCTCTATTACTGAAGGCGGATTTGTTAGGGTTTAAGAGAGAAACGGAAAGATATTGCTCATGAATTACATAGAGGAAGAGATGAGAGAACCGTCAAGGTAATAGCGAGAAAAAGAACACTTAAAGAGAGCTTGCATTAAATTATAAAAACATACAAGAGAATCTAAAGACAAGCACTGGTCAAGCTCTAGGAAGCTGAGTCCTCCAGAAAACTCTTCCCTCAAATGAGAGCCCACAAGAACAATGATCCAAAAGATACCTAATAGGCTAATACTACTCATAAGGCCTCCTTATATAGGATGAAGGTTCACTACAATACAAAATGACAACAAGATAAAAAATATATAGTTTATTAGTATTAATTAATTAAACCATTTAATACTAATCGATTAACTAAGATATAATCAATTAATAGGTGATTAATTCAAGGAGGATCCCAATTTGCATCCTTGACTCTTTAGGCGTGTCATCGAGCATGTGCATGATGCACGCACTGCATGTTCATATCTTACAGATGCATGGAGATCTGCTAGGGCTTATGCATAACAATGTTACCATTGAAAATCGACCTTTAAAGGGTGAGTCCCATTTTTTCTCAGGATCATTATTAATTTGGGTCATGCACAAATTGTAGGCGGGGACAATTGTTTGTGGCGCAACACAATGTTGGTGGTAGTAGTAGAGTAGACATAAATGAGAAGAGGTGGCGGAGTATGGGATGGCCGCGGGAGTGAGATGAAAAATCAGCAGAAGTGAGATGAAAAATCAGCGGAAGTGAGAGAGTAATGTGGGTATCGGAAGGCAATACCGTTCATAATAATGTGCAGCAGGTTGGATGGGACTTTGGGTAGAATAATGACAACAACAACAATCAAGCCTTTATCCCACTATAGTGGGGTCGGTTATATGGATCCTTTGTCGCCATTGTGCCCTATCTTTTGTCATAATCTCACTAATGCCTAAGTACATCATGTCTTTCCTTATAGTTTCATTTAAGGTCTTTATTGGTCAACCCCTAGCTTGTTTAACATGCCTAGTGACTAGACTCTCACAACGCCTACCAGGTGCCTCTAATGGTCTCCTTTGTACGTGTCCAAATAATCATAGACGAGCTTCTCGCATCTTCTCTGCAATTGGTGCTACTCTTGTCTTATCGCTGATAAATTCATTCCTAATTTTATCCAATCTCATGGGTCCACGCATCCACCTAAACATTCTCATCCCCGCAACTTCTATTTTTTGCTCATGTACACAATTCACTGCCCAACACTCAGAACCATAGAGTATCACAGGTCTAATTGTAGTACGGTAAAACTTGCCCTTAAGTTTTAGTGGTACTTTACGATCACATAAGATCTCTGACACATCTCTCCACTTCAACCAACCCGCTTGGATTCTGTGTCACATCTTTATCAATACCTCCGTCTTTTTGAACTATCGATCAAGGATATTTAAAACACTCACTACAGGAAATAATTTGATCACCCAACTTAATAGCGAAGTCATCCGTCCTTCTTGTACTGCTAAATTTAAGCTCCATATACTTCGTTTTTGCCCCACTCAATCTAAAATCCTTCTTTTCTGAAGTATCTCGTCAAGAGTCAAGTTTTGTGTTAACGCCCTCGCATGTCTCATTAGCGAAAATGATATCATTTGCAAACAATAACAAAGGTATTGCTTGTTGGATAGGTCTGGTGAGCTCATCTAAGATATAAGGGTAAAGATATAAGGGCTTAAAGTTGAACCTTAATGTAAGCCAACAGTGATAGGAAATTCATGTGTTAATTCTCCAGATGTTCTCATCCTTGTCACTAAATTTGTATACATATCTTTGATTATGTCAATATATGATACATTTACACCTTTCTTTTCTAAGACTCTCCAAACGATCTCTGTTGGAACTCTAACATAAGCCTTCTCAAGATCAATAAACAGCATATGCAAATCTTGTTTTTTTTCCTGATAGTTGTCAAAGAGTCTCCTCAAGAGATGTACAACATCCATAGTCGACCCCCCTGACATGAATCCAAATTGATTCTCTGAGATGTTAGTCTCTCATCTAACTCTTCTTTCTATTACTCGTTTTCATAGTTTCATGGTATGACTCATCAATTAAATTCCTCTATAATTAGCAAAATTTTGTATATCTCTTTTATTCTTATACAAAGATACCAAGATACATTCTCTTCATTCGTCTGACATCCTCTTTAACTTCAGTATCTTATTGAAAAAACACGTAAACCACATAATTTCTTCATTTCCTAGACATTTCCATACTTCGATGGGTATATCATCTGACCCAACCGCCTTTCCATTTTTCATCTTATTTAGAACATCTTTTACCTCTGATACTTGAATTTTACGATAAAACGTTATGTTCGTATACTACTCTGACTTACTTAACTATTGCAAGTTCAATTCATTATTCTTTGTTTCATTATAAAGTTGATAAAAGTACCTTTTTCATCGCTCTTTAATATCCACATCATCCGTCAAAACTATATTTGTCTCATCTTTTATCGCTCTTTGGGTAGAATAACATGTAGATAAAAATAAGGGTGAAGGGACAAGGGGTAGCGTAGGTGGTGACCATGGTATATAGATTTTTTGTAGTTGTTTTCTGAAAACTGACGGATGTGAAGGGTGGGATGTTGGGTAGAAGTGGGTGTAAAACGAAGAGCGTAAAAGTTAGTGAAGATAAGTGGGCAGGGAAAATATGTATTGATGGTTGGCGTGGGGAGAAAGAGGCGGAAATGAAGATTGGGACAAGGTTGTGGGAAGGTGGCTGCGAGGTAAATTTGTTATCTTTGTAGAGAATGACAAAGCTAGAATGGGGGAAAATTTTGAAGGGTTGTAGGATTAGCTCCAAGGTGGGGCGGGAGCAAGGAACTGGCGTGGAAAAAAGAGAGGATAACAGATGTTGAAACCGGAATCCGGTCTCCTGTGGAGTTCGACCCTTGGGGAAGGGGCGGTCTCGCGCCTACTTCGCTCCTGCAAGAAAAACAACAAAGAAGGCAAGGTGAAACAGACCCAAGGGCTCGGCAGGGAGGTCCCACCACAAACCCGGAAGATCTCAGAGCGCTTCCCCTCCTTAGCCTGGAGCCGAGCTAAGGTACTCTCAGAAAGCACTTGCAGACTGGAGCAGGGAGGCACTCAAAGCGTGCCTCCCGAGGTACCCCTTGGGTCTTATTTATAGCTTTTTGGAATCTGTACTGCCAATAACTAGAAGAACTGACCTGAAATCACCAAAATGCCCTCAGTTGGGTCTGCCAACAGCCAAGCTCCGTTGTTCCGAACAGCTATGCGCAGTCCAACCTGGTCTGCCAACAGCGTGGCTCCGCTGTTCCGAACAGCTATTCGCACCCATGGGGGGGGGGGGGGTTAGCTCGCCACCAATCCCTTTTCGCGGGAGGCGGACGCGACCTGACTCTGACGGCTCGCCTATTCTTCTTGGGCGAACGCGAGCCGGTCCGCCGCGACCCGCCCGTCCTCTGCCGAGGCGGATAGGCGGCCAGGTCGCGCATAGGGGGCGGGCCGGCGGCCATTGTGACCCCCCGAACGGCTCGCAGATTGTGGGTCGTCGAGCCCATCCGCTAGTACCGGTTCGACGATTCATTGAGCGAGCGGGAGGGGTAGGGGAGTCGTTTCGCCTGGCTCGCTCTCCTGCAGTGAGCGGGAGCGGACCAGCCCCTTGCCGCATGTCTGCTTGTCGCTTGGGTGCGGGTCGCGGGACTGGGTCCGCCCGATCTTCCTGGTGGGGTCCGCTCGACGAACACGGGGTTGTACACAATCCCCGCTCTTTTTGAGCTTGATACAAGCTCGGAAAGAATCATCCAACCCGCGTGTTCGGCGAGTACTGTGCTGAGCTGGCAAGGAATCTTCTGGTGGGCCCCCACTATTCGGCTATAAATATACAACTGAGCCCAGGGGGGATCTCCCCGGACTATCTTGTTTTTCAACCGGACTGCCACCCCCCGATGCCGGTTAGCGAAGAGGTGCGAGCCCGCCTGGCGGCCGCGGTCCAGAAAACTCGGGAGGAGGCCCTCGAGGCCGCTCCTTGGTTAGCGCGCGGGTCTCCCGGCCCCCTCTTTAGGCCGGTAAAGGGGAAGATCGTGAGGCGGTCCCCGGCGAATAACTTCCCGGGCTCCAGCTCGGCGGCTGGTGTTGAGGTCGCGCCTGAGGTACGCGACCTTTCTTCTCGGCTTGTTGCTACGTCTCTGACCCTTTGTCTTGCAGGCACAGTATCGCGAAGACGAGGAGGACGGGGGGGAGGATCGCCCCCCTCCCTTGTCGTCTGAGAGGGCTGGTAGTCCCTCTGGTCTGGACCGCCCACCCCCGGATACTCCTCGCCCGCTGGTTCCCCCCGGACTGTGGAAATCTCTCGCGGCCCTCGAGGGAGAACCCTTTCAGGGTCGGCTGGGCTCCTCTCGTCCCTCCATCGGCAAGGACGATGTGCCAACCCCTGGTAAGCTCGTGCTCAGCGCTTGCCTTGTTCTCGCTCGTTCCTTCTGAACTGCCCCCCTTTTTGCAGGCTACAACATGATCTCCTCCGAAACGGAGATAAGCGAAGGGTACTCGCCTCCGCCTGACATGGAGGGTGTTTCAGATTACCTGGGCGACCCGACTGATGCGGTGGGAATGAAGAGGCAGGTGACGCGGCTGTTCCAGAAACATACTTTGCTGCTTCAGGAGCTCGTGAAGAGGGTCGACCAAGACAAGGCCGACACCGAGGCTCGGCTCGCGGCCCTGGAGGGGGCTCCGCGCGCTGCAGAAGGTGGCGAGGTCACTTCGCCTGGCGTGCACATTACGCGGGCCGAGGAGCGCCTAAGGAGTGCCTCGGAACTAGTTGGACTGGCCCAGCAGGAGCTGGTGGCCGTGCGCGATTATCACTATCCTCGCGTGCCGCCGCGATCTGGAACGCAACGGCGGGGCAGGTGGAAATGGATCCAGTACTGATCCACCCTTTATTTTCTCCGCCCGCGGGATATCGCTGGGTTGTTACTATTTCGAACTCGTTCTGTATCTTGTAACGATTTGCGACTTTCTTTGCCTGTCCATGGGCCTGATGTTTGCTTTCTGATGCGTGTTGAAATTACCATGTTGTTGCTTTCATTCTCCGCGGGGCGGGCTCGAGGGTATCCGCGTCCTCCGCTCGCCTTACCCCTGCGAGCGAGAGCAGGCCAGGGGATGGATTCGCTCATCCCGTCATGCCGATCGTGGCGGGGGCGGACCGAGGGGCTTGCCAGCCAGGAGTCCCCCCCGACTCGCTCGGAGCCCAGCGCGGGTGCGGGCCAGGACTCGCCCGCTCAACTTTTGCGCGGACGCGATCGGGCGAGACCCGCGCTTGATCGGCCTTGACGGTTCAGTCGCGTGCCGGGAAGGCGAACCGTCGGGCTTGATTTTTGCTACACAACGCACCTCTCCACTCACCGGCGGGAAATTTCCCGCCCTTTCTTTTTCCCTATAAATAGGCCTTGTCGGTCCTCATCCTCCCACCGCTTCAAAACACTTCCCCGTTTCCTGCTCCTCGCGAAGCACGGCTTGCGCTCGCCTCGTGGATCTCTCTCGCTCGAACGGCGGTGGTTCGGCGTAATGGGCGGCGGCGGCGGCGATGCGGACGGACGAAGCAAATGCGCCTGGACCTTCTCAGAGCACGACTTTCCCCACGCCGTCATCTCGGAGCGCGAGTACCTAGATGCCCTGGGCGACCACGTCCCGCCGGGATTTTCGGCGAGGCGGCCCGGGGAGGGAGAGAAGATCAACGACCTGTCCGGGGACGAGCTCGCCATACCCCTGGCCCACTTTGAGGTGGGTCTGCGGCTTCCTCTGTGGCCTGAGGTACGCCAAGTGCTGAAGTACTTCGGGGTCGTCCTATGTCAGATGACCCCGAACTCCATAGCTGTTATGGTGGGGTTCGCCTGCTTTCTGCGGGAGGAGCGAGTCGAGTTCAGTCTCGCAGTTTTCCGCAAGCTTTTCTCCTTCCGTGCGAACCGGGACGGAACCGCCTATTTCTCCAGCGCCCACCTCAAGGTGCGGGAGACCGTCAATAAGAGTCACAACTGGTTCAAGAAGTTCTTGTTCGTCAAGGGGGATTTCAGCAACGTTCCCTTCTCGCCAGTGCAGCTCAGCGAGGCGAGTTACCGCCCGCCCAGCCTAGGGGGCCACGAGGCCGACTTGTGCGGGTTCTTCGCCGGGAAGAACTTCGAGGTCGCGTACTTGCGCCGCAACTTAGATGATCTTGCCGCCGTCCCGCCAGGGGGAGGTTTGCCACTCGCCACTGCTCTGTCCGCTCTTTTCTTCTTTAGTTTCACCCTCTCTTCTTGACAGGCGAGCGGGACGTCCCTCTTCATCCCCCCTACGAGAGTGCTCGGATTGCCCCTGGGGTTCTCGCCCAAGCTCAGGCCGCGGACGCCGCTCAGCGCGACGCCCCGTCGGTCCCGGCCAAGAAGCGGCCGGGCGGCGGACAGCCCGCTCCCCCGCCGAAGATGGCGAAGACTACGGGGCAACAACCCGCTGAGGGCCAAAGAAAAGGCAAGGCCGGCCGGCGGTTCTTCCGGCCGAGGGTCCCCCCCCCCCCCCCGTTGGTCGCTTTGATCGGCGATACCCCTGACGGGGCGGAGGGCACTTCCGCGCCGCCGGACGGGTCGCAAGCTGCTGTGAAGCCGGTGCCGAGGGGGCACCGCAACTTTGGCTACGGCGAGAAATACCTGGACGAGCTCGGCGTCCCGCTTCTGTCGTGGACAAGGAGTCAAATCGCGCAGTGGTCTCGACCCTGTTGCCAAGTTGGCTGGAGCAGGACACCATCGGCGAGAAGGCCTACAACTTCTCGTTCGGCCTCTATTCGCGCGAGGACGCCACCATCTACGACAAGGAGGCGACGCGAGCACTGGTTCATGAGAGCGCACGGGCCCAGCTGCGCGGCCTGGAGCTAGCCCATATGGTGGGGAGGCGCTGCACCCAGCTGGAGCGGAACGCCACCTCCCTCAAGAAGCTGGCGGACGAGAGGGAGGAGGCCCGAAAGCTTTCTCAGGAGGACGCGGATCTCCAGAGGAGACGGGCCGACGCGGCCGAGGAGACCCTCGCGCAGAAATACCTGGAAGGGGTGGTATGTGTTTACTCTCAATCAGAGCTTTCCTCGTGAATTCCGCCTAACTACGACTCTCTTTCCTTTTCTCAGGACGCGGCGACGGCAGGTCGGATGGGGGCCGAGATCACCGCCCTTGGTCAGGACAAGTCGGCGTTGGAGGCGCGGGTACGCGAGCTGGAGGCCGCCGCCGCTGCCCCTCCGCCAGATAACAGGGGTTGCCCCTCGAACACCACCTGACTACGAGTTGGAGGTGCTAATGCAGAAGAATGCCGCCAGCGCCGCGAAGTACACGATGCAGATGTTGCGACGCTCGGATCTCCTCAAGAGCGAGGCAGCGGAACTCTCGGCGGGCGACGTTGGTGTCGGCGCTGTTCCTTCCCGTGCCGACCCCAGGGATAAGTCCTTCCAGCCCCTTCTAGGACTTCCCTCCCCGGATCTCGCGTCGCCTCCGCTTCTTGGACATTCGCGTGTTAGGTGTATACACCGTGTACTTGTAGTTGTCTGAGATGTAAGCGCGAGCTGCGCCTAGATTTTGTGATTTTCACCTACTAATGCTCTTATGAATGCTTCCCCACCCTTACTTACACATGTCTGTTTGTCATTGCGCGATATAATTCTCCCGTTCCCCGCGCTCACTCACTGCCGTTCACCTCTCGCGTTGCGCCGACTAGGTCGTATGCCCGCCCGCAGGTCGTCCCGCTGGGGGCGCCTGCATCTGCGGCCCGGCCTTCGCTGCGGAGGCTGCTCGCTGACCAGACGAGGCGAGACGGCTCGTTGCCCACCCCAGACACCAGATTTCTTGCGGGTTGACCCCTTTGTGGTGCGGTCCGGGTTCTCGCCTTCTCTCAGTCGTCAATTTGGGGGCTGGGTGGTGACGTTAGACCCCCTCCCCCCTTTCGGTTAATCTTCGGGATTCTAATCCGTTATTAATACCATTCGAGTAGTTTTCCGCCCTTGCCGGCTAGGTGGGAGCCTGGCAGCGTGATCCGCTCGGGGTCGTAATCTACTGTCATCGAGTGGTTTCCGGCCCTGCCAGCTAGGCGAGAGCCTGGCAGCGGGATTCCTCCGAGGCCAAGGATGTCACCGAGTGACTTCCAGCTCTGCCAACTAGGTGAGAGCCTGACAGCGGGATCTGCTCGAGCCCAAGGATGACACCGAGTGACTTCCAGCCCTGCCAGCTAGGTGGGAGCCTGACAGCGGGATCTGCTCGGGGTCCGCTACTAGCGTCATCGAGTGACTTCCAGCCCTGCCAGCTAGGTGAGAACCTGACAGCGGGATCTGCTCGAGGCCAAGGATGACACCGAGTGACTTCCAGCCCTGCCAGCTAGGTGGGAGCCTGACAGCGGGATCTGCTCGGGGTCCGCTACTAACGCCATCGAGTGACTTCCAGCCCTGCCAGCTAGGTGAGAGCCTGACAGCGGGATCTGCTCGAGGCCAAGGATGACACCAAGTGACTTCCAGCCCTGCCAGCTAGGTGGGAGCCTGACAGCGGGATCTGCTCGGGGTCCGATACTTACGCCATCGAGTGACTTCCAGTCCTGCCAGCTAGATGAGAGCCTGACAGCGGGATCTGCTCGAGGCCAAGGATGACACCGAGTGACTTCCAGCCCTGCCAGCTAGGTGAGAGCCTGACAGCGGGATCTGCTCGGGGTCCAAACACATTACATTTTTCTATGTATGCTAGCAAGGGCAAATTTGGAGGGTTGAATGAATTCATTATGATCAAAGTATCGCCTACATGCTTCAGGGAAAAAATCATTTTAGGTCGTCACCACTCCAGGTGAGATTCAGGGTCTCGCCCTCTACATTTTGGAGTCGATAGCTCCCTGACTTCAGAGCTTCCTTTACAATGAAGGGTCCCTCCCAGCTGGGATTGAGCTTTCTTATGGATGCCGACCTCCCTGCTGCATCTACCTTCTTCAGTACCAAGTCTCCTTCCACGAACTGCTTGACCCTGATATGCTTGTCAAAGTACTTGGTCATTCTTCTTTTCACCTCCTCCTGTCGGATAGCGGAAAGGTCCCTTAGCTCCTCCACCATGTCGAGGGAGAGTCTCAGCTCCTCCTCGTTCTCCGCCTGCCACTCCTCCCGGCCTTCCTTCGCCGCAACGACTCGAGGTGTTTGGACTTCGAATTCCACGGGGAGCACTGCCTCGCACCCGTGGGAGAGTTTGAAGGGGGTCTCCCCCGTAGCCGTGTTGGGGGTGATTCTAAGGGCCCAGAGAACCGCGGGAAGCTGCTCCACCCAGCTCCCCCTCAAATTCTCCACCTTCTTTTTGAGGAGGTTGACGATGATCTTATTTGCGGCCTCTACCTGCCCATTGCTCCCGGGGTGATGGACTGAGGCGAACCTGAGGTCGATTCCAAGCTGTTCGCAGAAGCTGGTGAATTCGGCACTGGCGAACTGGGGTCCGTTGTCCGTGACGATGGCCTGGGGCAGCCCATGGCGACAGATGATTTCCCCCCAAACAAAGTTCCTGATCACCTGGGAGGTCACCTTGGCCAGCGCCTTCACCTCCATCCACTTCGAGAGGTAGTCAATCATTACTAGGAGGAACCTTCTCTGACCGCTGGCTTGGGGGAATGGTCCGACCAAATCCATTCCCCAAATTGCGAAGGGCCATGGGGCCGTGATACTTCTGAGTCGCTGGGCCGGCTGTAGCTGGAGAAGGGCAAACAACTGGCACTTATGACATCTTCTTGCGAACTCTGCGGCGTCTCGGCCCAGGGTGGGCCAGAAATACCCTTGCCTGACTATCCTCCCTTCCAGGGTCCGACTCCCGGAGTGGCTCCCACATTCCCCGGAGTGGACTTCCTCCAAGATCCTTCGCACTTCTCCCTCGGTCACGCAGCGGGCTAGCATCCCCGAGAGGGTCTTCCTGTATAGCTGCCCGTCCTGGAGGAGGTAATATGTTGACTTGTGCCTCAGTTTCTTCTTATCTACCCCCTCCGGATACTCTCCCGTGGAGAGGAAAACCACCACTGGATCCATCCACGAAGCTTGTTGATCGATTTCCATGAGCTCTCCCTCTTCGATGGAGGGGCGAAACAGGTCGGTGATGGTGCCCCCCACCTGGGGACCGTGCTTTGCTAGCTGATCGGCTTGTTCATTCTCTTCCCTGGGCACGTGTCGGATGGCGAAAGTTTGAAAAGTGTTAATGACCCCCTTCACCTTGGCCAAGTACGATCGCAGGGTGGGCTCCCTTGCCTCGAACTCCCCGTTGATCTGAGAAGCTACTACCATGGAGTCAGTAAGGACCTCCACATCTGACACCCCCAGCTCCCTGGCCAGGCGCAGCCCCGCTATCACGGCCTCGTACTCGGCCTGGTTGTTGGTAATGGGAAAGTGCACCACCACCGTTTGCTCAATTCGAGTCCCCTGAGGGCTTTCCAGGATCACCCCTACTCCTAGGGAATGCCTTCCCGAGGCACCATCCACCCTCACCTTCCAAGGGGTCGGGCGGGTGAGCTCTTCCTCCGCCACTTCAACCACGTAGTCGGCCAGGAAGTCGGCCATCGCCTGAGCTTTGATCGAGAGCCGCGGAACGAAGGAGACGTCGAACTCGCTCAGCTCCACCGACCACTTAGCCAACCTGCCTGAATGCTCCACCCCCTCGAAGATGTTGCGGAGGGGATGGTCGGTCACCACTCGGATTGAGTGTGCTTGGAAGTAAGGCCGCAGCCTCCGAGCCGAGATGATCAGTGCGAAGGCTAGTTTCTCCAAAATTGGATATCGGAGCTCGGCCTTCCTCAGGACCCGGCTCACGTAATAAATAGGGAGCTGCATCTTCCCCTCTTCACGAACTAAGACCGAGCTCAAGGCCTCCGCCCCGACCCCCAGATATAAGAACAGGTCCTCCCCCTCCTTCGGCCCTTGGAGCAGCGGAGCCTGTGTCAACTGCACCTTGAGGGCCTGAAACGTCTCCTCGCACTCCTTGGTCCATTCAAACCTCTGACCACCCCTCAGCGTTTTGAAGAAGGGGGAGCACTTCTCCCCTGCCCGAGAAAGGAAGCGACTCAGCCCTGCTAGCTTCCCGTCAGCCGTTGGACCTCCTTCGCATTCCGCGGGGACCCCAGCTCCAAGATAGCCCTGACCTTATCTGGATTGGGCTCGACCCCCGCGGGGGTGAGGAGGTGCCCCAAGAACTTTCCCCTGCTGGCCCCGAAGACACATTTCAGGGGATTCAACCGCATCTTGTATTTGCGCAGGGTGGTGAAAGTCTCTTCCAGGTCCCGGAGGTGGGAGTCCACATCTCGACTTTTGATCATGAGGTCGTCTACATACACCTCCAAATTCCTCCCCCTCTGCTCCTTGAAGACCCTATCCATCATTTTCTGGTAGGTTGCCCCAGCATTCTTCAGCCCGAATGGCATCATCTTGTAGCAGTAGCATCCATCCCCCGTGATGAACGAGACATCCTTGATGTCTGGGGGGTGCATCCTGATCTGATGATAACCTGAAAAAACATCTAAAAAACTCATTACAGAATAACCGACGGCTGAGTAAACCAGCGCGTCGATTCGAGGCAAAGGATAACAGTCCTTAGGACAAGCTTTATTAAGTAGGGAAAAATCGATACACATCCTCCATCGGCCGTCTCCTTTTTTAACCATAACCACGTTGGAGACCCAGCCGGGGTACTGAATCTCAGACACGAAGCCGGCCTTGAGGAGTTTCGCTACCTCCTCCCTGATGGGTTCCGTCAGCTTGTCCGCAGTGGACCTCTTTTTCTGCTGAACGGGGCGTGTTCCCGGGTCCAGGTTGAGGCGGTGGCAAGCCACATCCGCGTCAACCCCCGGCATCTCCGCAGCGTTCCAGGCGAAGATGTCCACGTTCTTCTGGATGCACTCCAGCATCCTGCCTTGGTCCTCCGGGATCATCCCCCCGCTGACGCGGATCTTCTCCATCCTGCCTCCCCGGGTGAGCACCTCCAGCTCCACCACTTCTTCTGCAGCCTCCAGCCTGGACTGCTCCCCCCATCCTTCGGCGTCCCCCTCCTCCGGAACGGGGACCTCTACCTCCACCTCTTCTCCCACGGCCCTCACCTCGGCCACCTCCTCCAGATCTCCTCCTGCCACCTCCTCTTCTGCGCAGTCCCTTATTTCCAGCTCCTCCCCTCTTGCTCCCTGCTCAGCCTCCTCCATCCTCCGCCCCATCTCCTCGGCTTCCTCCTGCCAGGAGATGGTGTTCACCGCGGTGACATAACACTCACGCGCCACCTTTGGGTCCCCCCTGACCCTGACCTGGATCCCCTCAGCGTTGAACTTCAGGCATTGATGGAAAGATGAGGGGACGCAGCGGAAGGCGCTGATAAGGGGTCTCCCGAAAATGGCGCTGTAGCTGCTGGGGGCGTCCACAATGACGAACCTGCAGTTTCGGGACTGCCCCCCAAGGTGACATGGAGGCCTACTCCCTCCACTTCCTTCCTCTCTCCTGAGAACCCAAACAAGGGTCCGTCCGAGGCCAGCACCCTCTTTGCCTCCACCTTCATCGCGTAGAACGTCTTTTTGAAGACGACGTTGACGGAACTCCCGTTGTCCACGAGGATCCGAGAGACGGTGAAATTCTCGATGGCCGCCTTGATGACCAGCGCATCACAGAACGGATTCTCGTGGTCTGGCATATCACTCCTGGAGAAGGTGATCCTTTCCTCCGGTGGTGGGGTCTGGGATGTAGAGGCGACGCTCCGCCGGTACATGGTGTGGAGACTTGCCTTGCGGGAAGCCTCGATCCCCACTCCCCCGTGGATCACTCTGATCCCTCCTCGGGTTCCACATCCACCCGGTCTTCGCAACGATCCTCCTCCGCCCGAGGCAGGACCTCCTCAATCCTCATTTCCTGCCGCCCCTGCTGCTGCTGCTGCTCCCTATTCCCCCTCATCTCGAGGAACTCCGGACAGGTAGCCGTGGCATGCCCCTCTTCCTGATGGAAGTCGCAATAGGGCAGCTCCACCCTGACCTGTCTTCTCCTCCTCCTCCACGCTCCCCTCCTTGCTCCCAAGGCTATGGCCATGGCCTCTTCTTGATCGGGGAGTCGGGGCCTCTGGCCCTGCCTCCAGCCCGGGGGGTGGAACTGATCTTGCCTCCCCTGGTAGTGATCCCTTCCGTAATATCCTCTCTGTGGCCCCTGCCCCTGCCACTCGGGTCTCCATCCTAGCCGTCGGTCGGGCTCTTGACGCCCCCACCTCGGCTGCTACTGCCCCTGGAGCTGTCTCTGTTCCCTCTGCCTGGGGTCTCCTCTCCTCTCCTCCTGTCCTCTTCCTCCCTTCGACTCCTTTTCCTCCTCAGTTGTCCACCTGGCCAGTTTCCTTGCAAATTCCGGGTTCGACGCCTCCCCGTCGACTTCTCTTGCCGCCCTCTCCATCAACTCCTCGTAGGAGAGGGGGGGAACTCTCTTCAGCTCCATTCGGAAGAAACCCTGCTGCAGGCCCAGGGTAAAAGCCATCATCAGACTATGGCCCGGCATCTCCTGGACTTGGGTAACTTCCTCCTGAAATCGGTCCACGTAGCTTCCCAACGTCTCGTTCACTCCCTGCTTAATGTGGAACAAAGACTCGGACTCCTTCTTCCTCCTCTTGGAGGTGGTGAATCTCAGCATGAACCCCCGACACAGGTCCTCGAAGCAGTAGATGGAGCTGGCCGGGAGCTGGTGGAACCACTCCCTTGCCTTCTCCCGGAGGGTGATGGCGAAGAGTCGGCATTTGAATCCGTCCGACATCTGACGGATGGAGATCACATCCTCGAACCATTGGACATGCTGGACCGGGTCTCCCTTCCCGGTGTAGTAAGACATCTCGGGTTCCCTGAACCCATCTGGGACTGGAGCTGAGGAGACCAGCTCGCTGAAAGGACTGCCTCCCCCAACTGGGCGAGCTGGCGAGTCTCGCGGGACCAGCTCGCCGAACCGGCCTCGGCCTGCCGAGCCGGGGAAGAGCTCGCGCCATGGGAGCTCGCACCCCCGGCCTTCCTCGACCACTTCCTTCCCAGCTCGCCGACCGGGAGCGTCCTCGCCCAAAGAGGGGGCGGCCGCGATCTGGGCTGTCGGAGTCGAACACTCGGCCCGCGCGCCGAGTGCGAACTTGACGAGGCCCAGCACCTCGTTCCTGAAGTCTTCTAACATCCCCACCGTTGCGAGAGGCGGGGGGGGGGGGGGGGGGGGGGCGGCGAGTTCTGCATGTCCGATCCTTGTCCTCCTGTCATTGAACTCGCGGGAGCTTTTCTGCACTGACCACTCTCCACGCTCACCGCACCAAAAATGTTGAAACCGGAATCCGGTCTCCTGTGGAGTTCGACCCTTGGGGAAGGGGCGGTCTCGCGCCTACTTCGCTCATGCAAGAAAAACAACAAAGAAGGCAAGGTGAAACAGACCCAAGGGCTCGATAGGGAGGTCCCACCATAAACCCGGAAAATCTCAGAGCGCTTACCCTCCTTAGCCTGAAGCCGAGCTAAGGTACCCACAGAAAGCACTTGGAGACTGGAGCAGGGAGGCACTCAAAGCGTGCCTCCTGAGGTACCCCTTGGGTCTTATTTATAGCTTTTTGGAATCTGGACTGCCAATAACTAGAAGAACTGACCTGAAATCACCAAAATGCCCTCAGTTGGGTCTGCCAACATCCAAGCTCCGCTGTTCCGAACAGTTATGCGCAGTCCAACCTGGTCTGCCAACAGCGTGGCTCCGCTGTTTCGAACAGCTATTCGCACTCATGGGGGGGGGGGGGGGGGGTTAGCTCGCCACCAATCCCTTTTCGCGGGAGGCGGACGCGACCTGGCTCTGACGGCTCGCCTATTCTTATTGGGCGAACGCGAGCCGGTCCGCCGCGACCCGCCCGTCCTCTGCCGAGGCGGATAGGCGGCCAGGTCGCGCATAGGGGGCGGGTCGGCGGCCATTGTGACCCCCCGAACGGCTCGCAGATTGTGGGTCGTCGAGCCCATCCACTAGTACCGGTTCGACGATTCATTGAGCGAGCGGGAGGGGTAGGGGAGTCGTTTCGCCTGGCTCGCTCGCCTGCAGTGAGCGGGAGCGGACCAGCCCCTTGCCGCATGTCTGCTTGTCGCTTGGGTGCGGGTCGCGGGACTGGGTCCGCCAGATCTTCCTGGTGGGGTCCGCTCGACGAACACGGGGTTGTACAACAGAGTTTTGGGAAGAGGCACAATAATACTGATGGGGACTGGTGAGGGTGGCTAAGGGTTGGGGTGAACTGTTGAGGGCGGCGTGGAGCTATGAAAGGTGGATGCGGCCATCGGATGTTACGGTCGTGCGGGAGGACGATGATCGTATCGCTGCGAGCAAGGTCGGGTCTGGGTATGAAGGGAAAAAGATGGGGCTATTGACATTAGCAGTGGCGTTGGTTGGTATTGATTATTTGACTGGGAGTAGTAAAACTGCGTGAGCTCGGCACTTTGGCTGGAGAGTTTGTGGCTGGTAAGGGAAATAATGAAAGATGGGGGCATGGGATCAATTGTATGCATCCCCTTCTTGGTCAATGGCAATAGGTCCGGCGCATGTGGGTCTTCATCGATAGTCGACGATGTCCCATCGATGGATTCCATTGCCAGGTGTTGTTGCCAGACTTTGTTCCAGTCGGCTACAGGGGTGAACTGAATAGTGGAAGCACGGTGGAAGGTGTGAGTGTGGTGGTGACCGTTGGGGCAGCAAACTGATTTGAGGTAACCCCGTAGCGATTCGATTGAGCTCGTCCACTTGGTCGGGCCAAGCATTGATCTTGGAGAGGGTGGTCATGAGTTGTTGGCAAAGGACAAATATGTCGATCTTGGCGGTGGTTCCCGACAACTGCAGAGGTAGTAGGTAAATAGCGGCAAGTCGGACCATTGTTACTGAAGACAAATTTGCGAGGGTTTTGGAGAGAAACGGAGTGAATTTCTCATGAACGGCAATACAAGAGAGATGGGAGAAACCTCAAGGCGATTGCAAGAAAGAGAACGCTCAAAGAGAACTTGCATTAAATGATAAAAACATAAAAGATGCAATTTGGAGACAAGCTTTAGTCAAGCTCTGGAAGGTTGGGTCCTCTAAGAAACTCTTCTCTCAAATGAGAGACCAAAAGACTAATGATCCAAAAGATACCTAATACTACTCATAAGACCTCCTTATATATAGAATGAAGGCCCACTCGAAGACAAAATAACAATAAGACAGAATAATATAGTTAATTAGTATTTATTATTCCTCGATTCACCAAAGTAAAGCAATAATAAATCCACTCAAAAGGTAAAGTAATATTACAATAAAGAAAACTCCATTCATAGAGTAAAAAGAACAATACTCCCCAATGCGGCTGATGTACGGAGGCTTGAGACGATGCGTGCGGAGCACAGAAAGGCGCGGACGCAGAACCCAAGTTGCACGCAGACACGAAGCTCGGGCACAAAGACGAAGGGCAGCGGCTCCTGCAGGACGACAAGCAGCTTCTATCGAGGTGTCGACGCACAGAGACTATTGCAGAGTCCACGGGATATGGACTTTGGTTGTTGGACGATGCGCCGAAATTATTGCGAACGATAGCTGTAGTTTTTTCGCCCATGTGGAGTTTGTTCCAAGAGAACTAGAGGGTCGGTGCTTGGAGTAAAAATTGATTTTTGAGGAGACGAATTTGCTGGTGACTGGTGACTGGTCGTCAATGTCAAAGGGGAATGTCACGTGGTACTGTTAGCGGCAGCTGAATGAGGAAAACGACGCTGTGACACCAAGATGTTAAAGGCCTAGTTGAAGGAAGGGTTTCGAGGCAGAGGTGACGATGGCGGAGGAGGATACCATGGAGCTGAAACCAAGGCGGCCTAAGAGGGGCTTGCTCGTTAGAGGAAAGAGTTACCAATATCTCATGCGCTAGAGAAGAGAAAACAAATTAATTCTTTTCATCCCAATACAAGACCCAAGTAGACATTTAAATAGAAGTACAACTGACTTTTAATGGAAATAAAACACAGACTTGGAATGCAGATAAATAGAAAATCAACGACAGACTTGGAATGCGACTAAATAGGAAGACAGCTTAAAGACAATAAATAATATAATAATATCATCATAATAGGGTCCATAACAACTCATTGGTGGACCAATCAATATAAGAGTTACTCATTAATGGTGTGATGTGCTCAAAAATGACCAATTGAGCTCAAAAATAAGCACTCAAGCAACACGTTAAAAACAACATACATAAAATATGTCACAATAAAGTTAGGCTTGGTGGTCCTCACGTGCTTTTCAGTCGTCAAATCTTATCAAAATAGTAAATAAATAAGATAAAATCTACTTATGGCGTTTGATGGCATCAATCATCTTTATACTTAATGAGTGCATTGGAAATCATATGGTAATAATTGTGAGTATTTACCTGAAAAAGAGGTCCCCCCAATAAAAGGATTTCCCAAAAAGTTGGATCGTTGTGTGATCTCCGGAAAATCTAATTCAATTCAAAAAAAATAGATTGTAATGCTAGGTATTTGAAGTAGAGGTAATGAACCAAAATGATTGTGAAATGTGACAAATGTTACAAACAAAACATTTAGGTTGTGTTTGGCGCGGCTTATCGTAGCTTATATGTTGCGGTGAGGTAGGACAAAAATGTCATTGTCATAGAATGTATGTTTGGTATGACAAATGTCGCAAAAAGAAACTAATTTGAGGCATAAGATTTTGGTATTACAATGACATTTTTGACCAATCTCACCGGAGCAAATAAGCCGCGATAAGCCACGCCAAACACACCCTTAGTCTTCTTCACTGGTTCATAGCAAACTAAAGAAGGTCAAACAAACAAAATATTTTTAAGCAGCACAAGGTGCATAAGAACCACCAATAAAGGTTGGTAAACTTAAAGTGAAATACATTTAAAAGCAGTCAGACGGCCAATAATTGTTCAAGGATACCTAATACGCCTTAAAAACAATGCTGTCTTTTGAATTAACACGTTGGAACTGAGTGAAATGTATAATCATTTCTCTAAGAGTACTATTATAAAGTACAAACTTGTGAACAAAATCACTCCTAACAGAAAATGCCAAAAACATGAAAATTTTGGAAGCTAAAATGCAATATCAACATTTTCACATCCAGTGAGAAACATGTGGTTGTAAAATATTAACTCTAATGAAGAAGCACAATAACCAAATAATGTTTGTAACTGTAGAAGAACATCAAAGAGAAGAAGAATAAAATGAAATTTTATTCATTTCTCACTCAAAAACACTTAATACACCATATGTATTTGTACATATATATAGGAGGAGAGGGGAGAGCCTAAACTAAATCCCAACATGTGGGACTAAATCCTAAGAGAGTTTTACATGGGCCTTCAAGATAGGCTTTCTTTATACTTTCTTCAACACTCCCCCACAAACTGGAGCATACAAATCTTAGAAGAACAGAGAATATAAAGGTCGTGATAGAACTTTTGAAAGAATATCAGCAACTTGTTCGGTAGCTGGAACATGCCTCAAGTCCATTTCCCGAGTGGAAACTTTTCCCGAATAAAGTGACAATCAATCTCTATATGCTTGGTACGTTCATGGAACACAAGATTTTTGGCCATATGAATGGCAGCTTGACTATCGCAGAACAAGGTGGCAGAAGAGGAGAGTTTGACACATAGGTCTCTCATAAGACTTTCTAGCCATGTGACTATGTGAGTTCAGAAACGACAGAGGTCATTTATTGATACTCAGCTTTTGCAGATGAACGTGGGATGACAGATTGCTTCTTTCTTCGTCAGGTAACTAGATGTCCACCAAAGTATGTGCAGAAACCACTTGTGGAACGACGATCATCAATGGATCCAGCATAATCAACATCAAAGTAAGCAGTGAGAGATAGAAACGAGGAGGGCTTATATACGAGCCCTTGTTCGGGAGAAGACTTCAGGTATCGGAGAATGCACTCAGCTGCCTAGAGATAAGAAGTTTGTGGAGCATGCAAAAACCAACTAACAATCCCAACAGCAAACAATATATCGGGTCTTGTAACTGTCAAATATATCAACTTTCACACAAGACGACGATAATATTCTGGGTTTGGTAGGAGTGTATCAGAGCCAGAGGAGCATGCACAAAGCTTGTAGTTGACATCCATGGGTGTGTCAGCTGGCTTGCAACCAGAGTAACCGGCGTCATGAAGAAGATCAAGGCGGTACTTTCTTTGAGATAGGATAAGACTATCGGGTCGACGAGCTACCTCGATGCCAAGAAAGTATCAGAGATTCCACAAATATTTGATCTGGAACACAGAGACCAAGTGTTCCTTGATCATATAGATGTCTTTTGAATCATCTCTAGTAATTAAGATATCATCAACATAAACAAGGAGTATTACGGTGTCTGATGGGCTATGTTGGGTGAAGAGAGAGAAATCAGTCGAGCTCTGAGTAAACTCAACATCACTAACAACCCGACTGAACTTGTCAAACCATGCTCGATGCGACTGTTTGAGACCATAAAGAGATTTTCTGAGATGACATACAAGGGGCTCCCATGTGGTCTCAAAGCCCGGAGGTTGGTGCATGTAGACAGTCTCAGCAAGAACACCATTAAGTAAAGCATTTTTAACGTCCAACTGACGCAGCGGCCAATGTCGATGAACGACCAGAGAGATCAAGACACGGATAGTGTTGAGCTTTGCAACAAGGGAGAAGGAATCTTAATAGTCAAGACCGTGTTATTGAGTAAAACCACGGGAGATAAGACGAGCCTTTAGTCGTTCAGCTGTCCCAGTTGGTGTATGTTTGATAGTAAAGACTCATTTGCAGCCCACACATGTCTGGCCAGGAGGGAGAGGGACAAGATCTCAGGTGTGATTGGACCAAAGGGCAGCCATTTCTTCTTTCATAGTCGCACGCAACCCCGGATGTTGAAGAGCCTCTTGCAAAGAATTAGGGGTGGAGGCATGAAGAAGTGGAGATAATCGATGAAAAGAAACAAAATTACTGATGGGGTAAGCTATAGAAGGCGTGTCCTGATCAACCGAGCGCGGAGTGTCATTAGTAGAAGGCAACGGGCTCGGGGCATTAGAATGAGAAGGACGACAATTATACACACGAATCAGAGGAGGTTTTGGCGGTTGGGTTGGGAGTGGCGTGGGGAGGAGAGGTGGAAGTGGTGAAGTAGCAGAAATAGCTGGCCATAAAGAAGGAGACGGTAGTGGTAGTGGAAGGTCAAGGGGTTGAGAATGATATGGATGGTCTTCAAGAAAGGTGACATCGACTGATATAACAATCTTTCGATCAGTGGGAGAATAACATACATAGCCTTTCTAAGTGGAAGAGTACCCAACAAACATATATTTTGTGGCACGTGGGGCAAGCTTGTCAGTAGATGGACCAAGATTGTAAGCATAGCAAACGCAGTCGAAAAAACAAGGAGTGACTGCAAAGGGGGTGTGGAGGGAAAAAAAGGTTAAAGGGAACTTCAAAATTGAGAATAAAGGAGGACAAGTGGTTAATGAGGTGGCAGGCCGTAGAAACCGCAAAATTCCAACATAGGGTAAGAACATTCATTTGAAAGATAAGGGTGCGAGCGACCTCATGAAGGTGACGGTTCTTGCGTTCGCCAACACCATTTTGTTGAGTAGTATAGACACAAGAGGTTTGATGGATGATGTCAAACTCAGTACACAAGTTTGTAAACACATGACCTCTGTATTCACGAGCATTATCGATGTGAAGGGTTTTAATGTAGGGGTGCAAGTTGAGTTGAGCCGGCTCGAAAGCTCGATGAGCCGGCTCGAAAAAAGCTCGACTCGAGCTCGAGCCTGTCGAGCTCGAGCTCGAGCTCGACGAGCTCGAGCTCGATTACGAGCTCGAGCTCGAGCTCATCTAATATTGTTCATGAGCTCGCGAGCTCGCGAGCTCGCGAGCTTTTTATTGATACATTTTTTTAAAAAAAAAAATATAAAAAAATAAAATAAGAAAATAAAGCTCATGAGCTAAAAAGCTCGCGAGCAGCTCGAGCTCGAGCTCGAGCTCGCGAGCTCGAAACTCGAGCTCGAGCTCGAAACTCGAGCTCGAGCTCGAAACTCGAGCTCGAGCTCGAAAATTGGCCTTGAGCTCGAGCTCGAGCTGAGAAAAATGAGCTCGTCGAGCTCGAGCTCGAAATCAAAAGCTCGAGCTCGAGCTCGAGCTTGGAAATTTTGGCAAGCTCGACTCGAGCTCGACTCGTTTGCACCCCTATTTTAATGGTAGTAGAAAATTGGTTGTGAGTCTCAAGGATAAAGGCACGAAAGACACGAGACAGTTCAGATCGATCATGAAGAAAATACAACCATGTCGTACATGAGTAATCATCAATGAAAGTAACAAAGTAACGATAACCAGAAACATTGACGGTTTTATAAGGTCCCCAAACATCTGAATAAACAGAAACAAGGGGAGCATCGCTCCTAGTATAATGAGGTGAAAAGGTAAAACAATGGTATTTGTCGTAAATACATGACTCGCAGGTGTAGTCAGTGAGATACAAATATGGAAGAGCTTTCTGGAGGATGCGGAGAGGGCATGCCCAAGACACTGATACCACTCGACAGAGCTAATAAAGGAGAGAGTTGTGGGAGGGGAGGGGTCTAGGATGTAAAACCCATTTGACAGGTGTCTTTCACCAATTATATTCTGCATCTTGCGATTTGGCACAACATAATAGGTGGGAGAGAATGTTACATAGCAATCAAGGTCTTGAACGAGATGGTTAATAGAGAGAAGATTAAAAGTAGAGCGTGGAACATGAAGCACGAAGTGAAAGAGTGATGGAGGGAGTAAGGTGAACGTTAGCAGATCCAGAGACATGAGTGGTTTCTCTATTAGCAATAGTGATGAACTTTAGATGCACAGAAGCCAAGTGGCGTGAAGGTTTTGTCGGGGTGATGTGGTGTGTTGCTCCAAAATCCATAATCCAGGATGAATAACGAGCGAGACAAGAGATCTCGCTATCAGAAATAGACATAACAGAACCCGGGGAACGACTGACCAGACCTTAAAGGTGCTGTATTTGGACGCGCAAGACATCAATGTCAGTTTTAAGTTGTTGGAAATAGAATGTGCAGCCATTGGGGAAGTGTCAAACATAGCAGAAGTTGTCAGAGGTTGCGGCCAAGCGGCCAGGAGCAACAGCTACGCAGAGAACTGACAGCCAGGTGCAGAAGAGTAGCAGAGCGGGTAGAAAGGGCAGCAGGAGTAAAGATAACAACGGCATGGCGAACTGGTAGCAAGACTACCGGATAGACATGCGGCAAGAACTACAGCGAGAAGCTGGCGAGCAGGACAGGCGGCTAACGCTGAACGCTGAACACCTCACGCGATTAAGCAACAAATAGCGGCTAGAAAACAAAGGTGGCAAGAATCTCCACGCGCGGCTCAGGAGTAAGACTAGCTCCGGCGATCAACAAAAGAGGCAAGACTGCGACTATTACCGCGACACGAAGCACCAGTGGCCAGAGAAGAACCAGCGATTTGAGAGAAGTGGTGGCTTTGAGAGGCAGAGGCAGCGGCAGCCTGGAGAAGGGCTACGGCAGCCTGGAGAAGGATTGCAGCCAAAAGAAGAGTTGCGGCCAGGAGGAGATACTTGTCGAACAGGAGAAGAACTCGAGAGTCAGCGGCAAGGAGAAGCAGCAAACAAATGACCAGGCGGCGGCCTGGAGAAGTAGCGGCTAGACAGAAGCGGGCGGCCAGATTTACGACTAGAGGCTGTGACGATCCGCAGCTAACAGAGACATGTTGCCACTAGAAGAGTTCTCGTATGCGGTGAACTGCGGATACCATCGACTAGGATCTGCGACAAGAAGGCAGCTACCAGAAGGCTGCGAGTAGAAGGCAGGGGCGACAAAGGCAGAAGCATGGGGAAGCGGCAAGGGAAGGCAGCTTGCATGCTGAGTGGGCCCCGGAGAAATAGTATAAAGGGAGAGGGGAGGGAGAGGAAAGGGGGTGGGCAGACAAGCCAGAGAAGGGAAGAGGAAAAGATGTGGTTAAAGAAAAGGCAAACCTCCCAAGGCAATAAAGGCTAACCTCCCAAGGCAATAAAGGCTAACCTCCCAAGGCAATAAAGGCTAACCTCCCTAGGCCAAAGCAGGGTTGCGGTTAAATAAAGGCTAACCACTCAGATTAGAAAGCAGGAGACGCGGCCAAAGGATTGATGTGCCTCTGATGCCATGTAGAAGAACATCAAAGAGAAGAAGAATAAAATGAAATTTTATTCATTTCTCACTCAAAATCACTTAATACACCATATGTATTTGTACATATATATAGGAGGAGAGGGGAGAGCCTAAACTCAATCCCAAGATGTGGGACTACATCCTAAGAGAGCTTTACCTGGGGCCTGGGCCTTCAAGATGGGTTTTCTTTACACTTTCTTCAACAGTAACAAAGGAAAATTTGCTTGCAACTTTTTGCGCTTGGAAGTGAAGTTTATGACTTTATGCTCCACTATTTCTGGAGCATGTTTTGAGCGAAGTAAAGTGCTTCTAATTGCATTACTTCACTTCTAAATTGCACCACATTAAGGTTTTAACAAAATGCAATCATTTAAATAATAGCTCTATTCCCACCAGCCATACTATCATCAAATGAATCTAAGCCATTCATCAAGGCTGAAAAATGAAAAAAAAAATATTTACATTACGCTCAAACCCTGCCCCCTCGATGTGGAAACTCCTTCCTCTCTCGTGAAATGAAGGTCATCTCTCTCGGCTATCTAATGAAAGAAGGTGTTTTCCCTCACCAACGCGACCCTACTACGCCGCATTCACCAACGCGAGTGCAAAAATTGGTGGCTATCTAATGAAAAGTGCATCTAATCGTTGTTGTTAAAGGTAAGCAAAATGACAAGGTTCTAACTCCTCATCTTTCTTGTGAGATCTTGGTGGCTCTCTCCTCTGACGAGTAACCCCGCTTAGCCAGTCGCAGTCACGGATCTGCAGTATCTCCGATAACTCGCTGCACATCCCTGCTATCACCTCCAAGATAGGCCCATGACAGTGGGTTTTGTCAATTTCAGCTCATACAACAGCGCCACACCTTTTGTTCCCCTCACAAATCTATATATTTCACTCCCAAGAACATTAACGTTGCAATGATTTTGTTTGTATCAAGAAACACCTATAAAATGCCTCTTTTATGTTGATCAGGAGATACATATCATATGCTTCTATGTTAATTAGGTTAATTCACATAATATTCTTCCTACTTTTGCAGTATATGTTTTACAACCTCGTGCAACACTAGACAGTAATTAAGACATGAACTAACGGAGAAGTAAATTCTCCATTTGAATCTCCATTTGATATGTTTTCTGTTGCACGTCTTTTTGATGAATACATGTTTTCCATTGTTGCATTCTAGGCCTGTCATAACAGAGAGCTCGGCTTCTCTTCAACGCACTGCAAAAGGTGCACTGTTGAATTATTATGTGACACTGCAAATGGTAGCGGTGCCTGGATCGTCATTCACTAGTCATCATGCATGGTGCGAAGCTTTGAAGATGTACCAAGTTTCTCCGATCTCTGCACCATCCCCTACAACCTGTTACTCTGGATGAACCCTCTTTTTTTCTTTGGCAGTCTTCATATGCCATTTTTTCTGTGATAATCCCCTATTTTGTAGTCTGAATTATGTTGACTCTAGGGTGAGGGATCACAAATCTCAAGAAGAATTATTGATCAATTAATGTGGTGAGGGATTGCACCTATAATATTTGATAACATAATCATATATCTTGAATCTTGATACATTATAATATAGCCATTGTCAAAATATAATTTTCTAATTTACATTTCCTCTTCCCGCAGGTTTCTGTATCTATGATCTCTTACCACAGACTTTGAAAAGGTATGCAATTTTTGCACTTGCATATTGCACGGTTAATGCATATTGTCAACCAGCTGACTCTTTATTATGATTGTATATAACAGTTAGTCACTATATTTCCCTTTGTTGTTCTAATATTATATTGTTAAGTGTGAGAAAACAATATAATCATCATCATTAATTCTTATTGAAAGCTACCTAGTATGTTAAATTAATCTTGCACATCTTTCTGAGTAGGATTTAAAAAAACAAGCTTTTAGTTACTAATTACCTTTAATTTTACTGCATATGTTGTTTGCGAAAGATCCCTTATGCAAGCAATTGTAGTCCGCAGTATTTCCACTGCACTTATTGCAAAATTAACAAATTGGCGCAGCCTGCTGGGGTGCGGGCACAGCGTGCATGAAGGATTGAGCATGGGCGTAACAGGAGTGTAGGATGATCTCCTCCTCATTTGTATATAAATGTTTGTGGCTATAAATTTTTTGAGTTTTTCATGGAAAATATGTGGGATATTCCATCTTTAAATATTTTGAAGTCTTCTGGTCCCATGGATGTGGCTACCCCGCCGGATGTCGCCGCCCCAGGACATTGCCGTTCGCCGAATTTCGCTGCCCCCGCCGAATGTCGTAGAATGTCTGCCGAATGTAGCCACCCCCGCCGAATGTCGCTGCCCCTGCCGAATGTCGCCGCCAACGCCGAATGTCGCCGCCAACGCCGAATGTCGTTGAATGTCCACCGACTGACGTTGAATGTCTGCCGAATGACGTTGAATGTCTGCCGAATGACGTTGAATGTCCGCCGAATGACGCAGAATGTCCGCCGAATGACGCAGAATGTCCGTCGAATGACGCAGAATGTCCGTCGAATGTCGTTGCCTCCGTCGAATGTCGCCGCCCCCGCCGAATGTCGTCGCTCCCGCCGACCCCCCGCGACAAATGTCGCTCCCACGACAAATGTCGCCGCCCACGACAATGTCTCCCCCGACGGCAAATGTCGCCCCCCTCACTCATGATAAATGTCGTCGCACACGACAAATGCCGCCGCACACGACAAATGTCGCAGCACACGACAAATGCCGCCACACACGACAAATGTCGCCGCTCACGGCAAATGTCGCTCCCAACGACAAATGTCGTCCCCCGAGGCAAATGTCGCCTTGGATAGGGGCGGAACCGTGTGTCTGTCACTCGTATGTATTTAGTATATATAGGTATCTAAAAAGCACAAACGAAAAAAAACTTTATGAAAAATAGGAATGGTTTTTTGTTATTTAGATAAATCAAATGAATTGTTAGCTTTAGAAATGAGCACTTGCAATGATTCATCAGAATTAAATGGCATATATAAGCTTGCTTCATACGAGTATTAAGGCTATATATATATATATACATGAATAATTATGAAAACTCAGCTATAACTTTGCATAATTACAAGGAACCTCCCCTCTAACTTCAAAAATTACCAAAATCTCCCCTCTAAATTTACATTGTTAACGTACACGTATAAAAACAACTTAGAAGATCCCTCCATGTGGTTCTTTTTGTACATATTAACAATGTTAACTTAAGAGGAAAGATTTTGGTAATTTTAAAAAGATAGAGGAGGTCCCTGTGATTATGCAAAGTGGAGGTGAGATCCCAGAAAATGACCGTATAACTTGCCTGTCTCACCAGCCTTGGCTTGATTTATACTCGTCACATTTTTAGTTGGATGATAGTAATTGCATGCATCACCATATTTACAGCTTCCCTGCAACACCAAAATAAACTAAGATAAAAAAAGCATGTAAAGAAATTCCAATGATGGGACGACAGGAAGGGGCAGAGTGAAGGAAAAACTTTAAGATCATCTTAAAGGTTTTTAGATTATTCTAATATTTATAGCTATTTTTAAGATTTTATTTCAGTATAACACAAACTACAATTGAGATTTATCCAATATCTTAAATAAGATAATAGAATTCACAACAAGAAAAAAGTAATTTTTTATGCATAATTAACAAGGAAAATTTATTATTGTTGCATATTTGCAAGCTCCTTCACATCAAGCACAATTAGATTAGGAGAGAATTTGAAACTTCAGCCAATTCATAGTTAGGATCAAAGAATACGAGGGCTGGTTTTAACACTTAAACTAACATGAATTAATGAAAACTTGTCACCATAGTTTATCAGAAAGATTAATGAAAATTTGTTTTCATCCACGACTTCATGCAGGTGAAATGAAGCCCTCTCGGAGGAGTATCCGAACAAAAAATAAATGTTAAGAGACAAAAATAAATTATTTTACTATAAGAAAATATCCGTGTCTAATTAGTTGAAAATATAACAGCGTTATTTACAAGTTCTACAACACATAAAACCAACAATAATGCCAAGACACCAAATAGTAAGAGAGAAATTTCAACCAATAAACCCAAGGTTGAAATTTGCAACCAATTTCTAAATTAGATGTCTCTTATAAGTAAAAGAAAACAATCATACCTAGAAAATAAAAACATTAATAACAAGGTGTAAGTAATAATTTCAAGTTTACAAAAACAATACTAAAGAGAGGAGTGAGACAATTGTTGATCACGAGATTAATGGCATGATTGTTTGTGCATTTTTGGTCCATTTCCGTTGGGTGAAAAACACCGTCGTTCCTTTAAAAGTATTTGGTAAACTCTCATTCCCACCTTCATACTCCATTTGGGCTTTTTTTTTAGACCGCAGTCACCTCCCTCCATCTCCCACAGTTCCATTCTCACTACTCCCACTCCCATATCCCAAACAAACAGCCCCTAAAAATAGACGCAACTTCGTTGGAGAGGGGGAGGAAACTACCACCGGCGGATATATGTGGAGACACGCCCGGGCAAGTCGTGAATTTGGGAAAATTTTGATGAGACCACTAAAGCTGCCATGCGTGCTTCTCAACTATCCACTGTCGTGAGTGTGACCTAGATAGTGATCTTCAACTCTCCATCTCCATGGGTCTCCGGGCTTCAACCTTCCACCTTTCAAGCTCCGTCCTTCTTTCACCAGTGGCCTGCTCATCCATCCCTCTCACTCACTCACTCTTTCTCTCTCTTCCCGCCCCCCTCTCTCCCGCCCCTCTCTCCCCCTCCCTCACTCTTCAATCCCCTGTGCTCCTTCTCTCACTCACTCCCTCACCCCCCACGCTCCCTCTCTCACTCATACCCTCACCCCCCCCCCCCCCCCCCCCGCGCTCCCTCTCTATTTCTTGCCTCCTCACTATTGGAAGCAGGTAATGTGAACTTTAGTTCAGATTTTGTTTATCATTTTTATTCCACCGTGATTTCAAATTTTGTTCATCTTTATGTTATGATTGGAAGCAAGACAGAAGGTAAAACTTGTATTTTTACTGTATTCCCCCTCTCTCTGTGTGGTGAGAAAGCTGAAAACTCTGCTTCGTCATGATCATTTTGAAAGGGCTCCTTTATTTCAGTTTTTTTTATAGTATATGCTCTAATTTCTCAAGCTTTGGGTAGATATATACTAGAGTATCTATTTAAGCAACTATTTAAGCAAGACCTTAAAATAGGAAGTGTTGCAATTATTTTTGTTAAATTACAACTGATAGCTATGAGTGTCCTAAAACTATACAAATTGGTCAAAACAATTCGTTTAATTTATCTTTACATCAGTAATTATACAAGTCAGTACTTCAAAGTGTAGTTATGTTTTCACTAGAAAAATTTGAATACTCTCTCACTTGTTAAATTGAATGCTCATGTATTTACTTGCTTATGCAAAATCTGAATGTGTCTGTTAAAATGCTGCGTCAAAATCCGAGTTCCGCCCTTGATTAAACTACAATCCCTCAGAGCAACTTGCCCGGAACCAAAAGAAATCATCAGTGTTAATTGCCAATGAGAACCAAAACAAGCCCTCAAAACTAGTTATCTAGGAAAACCAACAAAAGTTGTGGAGCTATTATACAAGGAGAACCAAAAGAAGTCGTATTCCAAACATAGAAGAAGACAAAGTTCAAGCAGGTGAAGGCTAAAGGCCCAAGAATAGGAGTAATAACCGATAAAAAAAACTATACATATCCCAAAAGATGCAAAGTTCCAAAGGAGATTGAGGTATTTTAAGTTCTCAGGAGATTTCTAAAGATGAAATGATCATTCCACTCCCTAGTACACCGGGGATAGCAGTAAACCCTAAAATATCCTCTCAACACCGAGTCATCGAGAAGGGCGAACTTTTTAGCCTCAGAGGAGCTAAGCTTGGCGTTTTCACCCGAATATGCAGGCAAAATGGATTCATCCGACGAAGAGGTACCCTGCCCGAAGAAGCCAAGCCGATATGGCATATCAGCGGATCATCAGCCCGGGAAGACTTTATCGTAGAACTGTAGAAGTCATAAAGGTAGGATAATTTTCAAGGAAGATGAAGCCTCTCCATGAATGACATTTTGATTTCGCAATGGATGCCATGCAATTTTTAGGGAAAATCCTGGATCCATACCGTGCGGACAAAATGGTGGCATACACCCTTGGCAAGACTCCCGCCGTGATGGAGAAGAAAGCCGCCATGTGTATCTGCCACAACCAAAGCTCAGACTGAACTGTGTGTTAAATTTCGGGAGAGGGCAAAATGGAGGAGAAGAAGTATGCCATATATGGAAGAGAATACCTTTCAGTGAGTCGTACCAAAGGGCGCGATTACGCTGGTGCTGGACGCCGGAGAGGTGGCGCTTCCGGGCGGCCGACGTGTCCTGAAACTGTTTGTCGCAGTAATCGCAGTAATATTTTCCTAGAGGCATTGCCTCAAACTTCACCTTTTCCCTCTTTCTCGATCGCCCTTCTCTTGCGCAGGCGTTTCTTCCTTCAGTCGGCGTCTTTGTGGAGCAGTGGGATTTTTGACAAATAACACGTTTTTTAGGGAGGTGGCTTTTAATATTTACTTGATCTGTAATATGTAAATGGTGTTTATATGGTGGCTATTGGCAGCTCAAAAATGATTATTGGCAATCCGATGGACATTGATAATGTAAAAATTAAGTTTTAAAAAGTATTTTTAGGAAAAGTATTCAACATGAAAGTTGTAGATCCCGACGAGATCGGCAACTTTTATGTTGAACACTTTTTTCTAAAAAAATCATACAATAAGTCTATTTTCAAAAGACGCGGAACCCGAGCGGAATTATGCGAGTTCCGCACGGGTTCCGCCCCGTTTGAAAATAAACCTATTATATGACATTTTTAGAAAAGTGTTCAACATAAAATTGTAGATCTCGTCGAGATCTACAACTTTTATGTTTAACATTTTTAAAAAATATATCATATAATAGACATATTTTCAAAAGGCTAATGTTCCGCGTTTTGAACTGCTATTAGCGGTCATATTATGTGTGATTTTTATTGTTTTATCAATCTATCAATATCCAAAACTGAATTGCCAACATCCAAAGCTGAAGATCGTTTTTCTGATATAATTTTATTCGTGAAATATGATCTTATTTTGCGTACACCGTTAATTAATAGCAAATCATCAACTCATTCGACCCGATGTGATGTTTGACCATCACATCTTAAATTTATATATTTTCGCACTTTGCAACCTCCAACTTATTTATTAGAGGGACTTTGCATCCAACCTTGATTTTTGTCTCTCTTTTTTATCCCGTGAGTTCAGACGTTCTCTCTCTCCGACAACAACTCTCTCAGGCGACCTCTCTCCCGACGACATCGATCTCTCCTCGCATCCACTCTCTCCAACGTTCTTCCTGTCCAGCAACAACCCATCGTCGCTCAGGTTTTTTTGTTTGTGATGATAGGATTTTAGATAGTAGTTTTTTTGTGAATATTAACTAAATTTGTCATGTTTGAAATAAATAGTGATGAATACATGTTGTTTGATCTTGAATTTCTTGGACTAAAAGAGCATGGTAATGTCTCTGGTAATGTTTGTGATGACTGCATTTTAAATTTCTTGACTGAATTTCATGGTAATGTCTCTGGTAATGTTGTTTTGTAGTTCGGTAAAGATCATTAGTCTGCCTTGTATTTTGGGATTTATTATTCTTTATGGCTTGTTTGGGTAAGCTGTAACGGTGCAGGAAGTAGTGGTGGGAAATAGTGGTGCATGAATCAGCTGTTTTGTGTTGATGAAAAAATTCATGAAACTATTTGAAAAATTGTATTTACAGTGTTGTGCTATCATCTAACATTTAACAAAACATTTACGTAGGGTCGGCTATATTGTGCTAATGAATATATTAAAATACATCTAACATATTATTCATTTTTATATGGTGCTAATGAATATACAAAAATATATCTACTCATATTTATTATTAAAATACATCTAACATTTTAATAAAAAAACTATTATTCATTTTTATTAATATAATATCTTTAATTATTTTTATTAACTTATATACCTGTTAACTATATATATTATTTTTAATTTTAAATTTAATTATTTTTTAATATTTATATTTATAAAACAATAACACTCAAGTCTTTATCCCATTATAGTAGGGTCAGCTATATGGTGCTAATGAATATATTGTTTTTATTTATACTAGAATATAATGATGATAAATAACAATATATATGCAAATATTTATTATAATATTAATTTTTTTTTATTTTCTAATATTTTTATATCTCTACTATTATAGCAAAAAGTAATTTTTGGTGCACCATTCAGAAATGCCCAAAAACATCCTTACCTTTTTAAGGTAATTACAAGTAATGTCTTTATCTATACCTACAATTTTATAAAATATGATGTACATATAGATAAATACACATATATGAAATATTAAAATTAACAAATAAAATATATTGATACCCTAAACCTATTCACCCGGTGGGATTGTAGAGGGAGAGAGTAATAGAGGGAGAGAGAGAGAGGAGGAGGCAGGATTGTGATGGAGAGAAAGAAACAGACAAACGATTCGACCCTGGTTCGACCCCGGTTCGACCCCGGTCCGATCGGTCCAACGGATCGGACCTTGAACCTTTAAACTCACCGGTTCGATCTCCGATTCGGTTCTCAAAACCTTGATATATATATTATTATCTGATTTCTATATTGGAATATAGATAAAAATATTTCATCAATCTAAAGAATTTCTACATACACATCACATAATCTTTGTGAAAGTGTCGTGTTGGGCTATCATCCTACAAACTGTCTCGTACCGGTGAGAACTCGTCATTGAGTATTCTTTGAAAACTCTAAGAATAACATGACAAATAAAATCAAATGATCAAAATAATTATCTCTTCTTTTATCTTCATATGTATAATAAATTATTGTTTGTATTTTAAATTTCAGAAATCTGTAATAGCCTCTAGATCTGAGGACTCCGTCGGGATCAAACCGAAAAAATTTAATGGAAATGGATTTCATCGTTGGCAAGCACAAATAGAATTCTGGCTTAATACCTTAGATCTACTATATGTTATTTTTGATGTTCCTACAGCTGAAACTGAAAACCTCAGCGCTTCAACTGCAATTACTTCCTCCCTTCTACATCTTCATTCTCTAATCAAAATGTAATACCTCCATCTGTCACGAAGAATATAACAGAAGGTCTGCCGGGGGCCCCACGCCATATTTCACGGACAGTAATTGGAGTTACGCATTGAAACCAAAACATTTACGTATTCTAACTCAAACTTTTAAGTAAAAAAGAAACCAACATCAGGAATATCCACTATTAACATAGAAATTATACACACACACACACACACACACAAATTGTTTGGCCTTAAGGTCTTACAACATATAAACTGTTTAGCACCAAACTGATTTACATACTTCAGCATGTACGACGGTCACACATGACAATAAGTAAACACTTCGCTTGGTCTTCAAAGGTAGGTATAACACAAAAGGGTCTTAGCCCGCTACTTCCCGCTTGGCTCTCCAGTACCTGCACAAGGACAATCCATTAAGAAGTGGCAAACAAGGCAATGATCAGCTTTAGCTGGCCAATTTATAATGACCACACCTCTCACTCGGGGCGGCGGTGCTCCTTCCCTGCAGGTACACAGCATGAATATATAGATATAAGAACGTACAATTTTAAGAGCCAATCATCACCAACGGAAGCACGCACGGCCACATGTTTCGTGCTCACAAGGCACTCTTTCTTTTGGTGTGCTGAGATTCAAGCCCCACCACTTTGAGCAATACCAGTCTTTCTGGCTCGTAGTCTAAGATTCTCTCCTATGCTATGACAACGTCAAAGGCGATCTATTATATTGAGATACAAGTCAGTGTCTCACTCTAAGTCAAACTAAGAAGTGTCTATAGTAACGACTCTTCAATTACATTGAGATCCCGTAACGACTCTTCAATTCCTTAAAAGCTCGCGCGTACTCTGGCGTCCAAACGAACTTCTGATCTTTCCTTGTCGACGTAGTGGGAGGTAGAGCTATCCGTGAAAATTTCTCTAAGAAGCGCGTATAGTAGCCCGCAAGTCCAAGAAAGCTCTTGACCTCCACTACAGAAGTTAACACAATTCAATCCTGCATCACAACTATCTTTGCTGGATTCACAACAATACCCTGTTCATTAACCACGTGATCAAGAAATGTCACTGAGGCTAGCCAAAACTCATACTTAGAGAACTTGACATAGAGTTGATTCCTCCTCAGGGTATGCACAACCAACCTCAAATAATTTCCACGATCCTCCATTATCCTGTTTACCATCTCGATTTGACCATCTGTTTGCAGATTAAAGGTCATGCTGAACTTCAGCTTGGTACCCAACAGTTGGTGAATTAGCCTTCAATCATTCGAAGTAAAACACATGTCATGGTCACTAATGATGTTATATGGCACACCATGCAATCACACTATGTTGTCTACATAAATTTTTGCCAACTTTTTCACTAAATCGTCCCTCCTATTCGGAATAAAATGTGACACCTTTGTCAAACGGTCACGATCACCCAAACGACATCATTCCCACTCTGCGATCTCGACAAACCATGCATGAAATCCATATATATATCGTCAAACTTCCACTCCGGTATTGGTAACGACTTTAGGAAACTATCGGGCTTTGGACATTCAGCTTTCACTAAGACACAAGTTTGACACTTCGCCACATAAAGAGATATGTCCTTCAACCCTAGCCACCAGAACAACTTTTCCATGTCCTTAAACATCTTTGTGCTCCACATGTGGATTGAGTACTTTGTAAAGTGTATCTCGTACATCAATTCCTCATGTAATTTGTCCACATTTGGGACGCACAACCGACTGTCCTTACACAAAAGACCGTCTTCAAAGGAAAACTGGGCATTTAACCCACTCATTGTTTCAGTCAAGTAGCGTTTCATGCTACCATCCATCTCCAATGTTTGTCGAATCCTGTCAGTGAGGTCATATTGCACCTCTGTCTAGTTTAAACATGCACTAGATCTCCCATAAATACAGGAGATCTCCAAGGCCTCCAAGTCCTAAATCATACGTTCATCATACATCTGTATCCAGTTGGCCTGTGACGGAGCCCTGCGACTCAACGCATCTACGACAATATTTCCCTTCCCGAGAGTATACTGTATTTTGAAGGTGTAGTCCCCAAGGAACTTCATCCACCTCCTTTGTCGCAAATTCAAATCCTTCTAATTCATTATACTCCCGGAAGAGAAATATTGTCGCAGATGTGTTGAGTCGCAGGGCTCTGGTACATGCCAACTGGATACAAATGCATGATAAACATCTGATTCGGGGCTTGGAGGCCTTAGAGATCTCCTTTATTGATGTGATATCTTGTAAGACCCCCCTCCCCGGATCCCAAAACACGGCACGAAGGGGGAGTCTTATGCCCGGAACAGCCACCTTGCGGTAGCATTAGCACACGGGCTAACCTGTACCACAAGATGCCTATTCCGCCGGCTACAACAATATCAATATAACATGCCAACCCAGCCAAATAAATAAACATCCAGAAGTCAAATCCACACTAAGTTATAATGTCCAAATACATCAATAATGAGAAGCTAAAACATGCTTCTACAATATATCAGAGTACAACTAAACATTGCCCAAACGGGCTACATCAGAGTATCAAAAACTAACATCAGTGACTGACGGTATCGACGGCACCGTCACATCAGGCCCTGTCGTCCTGGCCTGGCTGTCCTGCTGCGTAGTCTGCGGCTGCTCTACCTGCGGCGTGACCTCCTAAAAAGGAAGACGTAGCAACCGTTAGCCGAAACGACTAAGTGGTTTCACATCCGCTCCCCCGGCGACTCCTCGGCACCGGGCGGAGAAAAGGAACAAGAGTATAGTATAGAATAAGTATGCAAGTAAAGGAAGTACAAGCAGGTGGCAAGGTAATGTAAGAGTAACTACATCATAATCAGCATTTAAGTAAGAGCTACACTAAACTAGCAAGTATAAGTATCAGCAGGAAAGTAACTTAACTTATAAGAATGCTCATACAAACTTATAAGTTAAGGATCGGGTTACATAAAAGTAACTCATCGTATAAGAGTGCCCATACAAACTTATACGATGAGGATCTTGTGGTGCAATGATATGAAATGCTATGAATGCAATGCAATGACTCACCCATGCACACCCATGCAATTGCTATGTCGTCACAGATTATAGTTCCCACTTTTCGAGCAGGTAGCTAACCTCTCAGGCATCAGCCGCCGTGGCCAGGCGGTGACAGTAGAACGGGCACTTCTACTACTAGGAGGGTATCACACTACTTCACCTAGGCCTCCGTACGCCTCAACGCTAAGAACACAACAGCGGAGCCCATGCGTACTATGGCCCAGCGGGGTCTTGGGTAGATGTGCACCAAGAACACAGCCCGAACTGGCCTTGCGTGACCCGGAAGGGGCCTCAGAAGAAAGCACGAGGACACAGCCCAACCGTTCACATGGTCGGAGGGGCCTCGGGACGTGAACACCGAGGACACAGCCCAAACCGACCAAGTCTAACTGCCAACTCCCGTCGGTGTGACGACTGGCGAGCCCGTAGACCTGCCACACTATCCTTAACCCGGGATTACGACACCGCGTGTCGACTCACACCACATGCAAATACCTCATCAACATAACATGGAAGGGGCCTCGGAAGTAAACACAAGGACACAGCCCAACCATCCATCCACACCTTATCTCAACACAACCAAAACAAGTGACGGTCAACACCGCACTTACATCCCTTCACAATACAACCCGTAGGGAGACGACTCTCTAAGTATTGGACTACCAAATTCAATCCACTAATCAACATTCACATGGCCATGAGTTACCCTTCTATATGTCATATCAGGTGATTTCAACACACTATATCAAGATGCACATGTATAAAAATCTACTAACTTCTAACAAGTCAAATCATTCAAGTATACTATCTTACAATTCTATCACATCGAATCCGATTAATAATCTTCATCATTTATGCAACTGAATTAATTATTCATAAGAGTTTATCCAAGCCTCAGGGTTACCTGTAATATTAGTTTCTCCGAATCCAAATCCAAATATTATAAACCCAGATTTTTAAGTGCAGGAATAGTCTGGACAGCAACTTCGACCGGAGATTCCCGAGGCTACAGGAATCCGGTGAAGTCGTGTAACCACTCGTTGGAAAGGTATTTCCAAGGACTACATCTTTCATATTCAGAGCTCAACCCAGATTTGACGTTATCCTATCTGAAATCGGACTTGAAGTCTGCTGCATACAGAACACAGTTTCTGTGTACAGGAACTGCCGGACAGCAAACTCGATTAGGTTTTCCCGGGGCCACAGACATCACCTGAAATCGTGCAACCACTCGTTGGAAAGGTATTTCCAAGGGCTACAACTTTCGTGTTTAGCCAAAAGCCCAGATCTTCCCATATCCTACATAAAAAGGGCCTATAAGATCGCTGCGCGCAGAATACAGATTCTGCGCGCATCTTAAAGGAAAATGAACGGCATCGGTTCGTCTTCCTCCTCAAGGCGATCGTTCCTAAATTTTCCAGAAATATTCTCCTCCCTTATTCAACCTCAAAGGCCATAAACTCCTCACGAGACCATCCACTCATCGTCATATTGAAGAAAAGGGGAAGGGTTGAAGAGATCTAAAATCTATAACACAAGTTCTAACATGGCCTAACCTAGAAATCTTCTCCTCTCCATCAAGACTCTCTTAAGTCGATGTCTCTCCTAGGAAAATGACTATAGATCTAGCACCAAGGGAGAGGGTAGGAAACTCACGTTGGCTCCAGCGGTACCACCATTTCTTGCCATGGATCGCGTAGTTCTCCTCGGCGGCATCTTCTCTTTCGCGGCGATGGCGGATCTCCTTCGGTAAAACTTGCTCCTGCAGTTTTCCTCTCACCAGGAGCTCTCACAGGAAATAGGGGAAGGAAAAGAGAATGAAAAACGGCTAGGGTTTCTCTGCCCTTTAAATACAAAATATGACACGGGTAGGGACACGGCCGTGTCCGTACCCGTGTCCTGCTTCCGCGAAACGGCCGTGGCGGTTTCCATGTCGGTTCAATGTTTGACACGGGTAGGGACACGCCCGTGTCCCGACCCGTGTTCACATGACACGGCCGTGTGCCTGGCCGTGTCAATGGCCGTGTACTTTTCGGGTTGCATCTCGACACTTCTCGTCGAGCTCAACTCGACGCACACGGGTAGGGACACGGCCGTGTCACTACCCGTGTTCCCCACTCGACGATTCTCGACGATTCTCGACGATCTCGACACGGCTCGTCGAGCTCAACTCGACGCACACGGTTAGGGACACGGCCGTGTCACTACCCGTGTTCCCCACTCGACGATTCTCGACGATTCTCGACGATCTCGACACGGCTCGTCGAGCTCAACTCGACGCACACGGGTAGGGACACGGCCGTGTCACTACCCGTGTTCCCCACTCGATGATTCTCGACGATTCTCGACGATCTCGACACGGCTCGTCGAGCTCAACTCGACGCACACGGGTAGGGACACGGCCGTGTCACTACCCGTGTTATCTCCCGTGTCACTCTGCACTGATTTCTCCACTTCTCCACAAGTGCAGCCCAATTCCCTGCACTTCTCAGGACTTGAGTCAACCCTCCTGACTCAAAACACACACACTAGGGGCCTAGAGCGATTTGGGACGTTACAAATCCTATAAACAAAATAAAAGATTTCGTCCCCGAAATCAGGCTTAGGCTGTGTGGAAAAAGCTTAACAGGAAATTTATCATACGTTTTTAAATAAGACTACCTTGGGCAAACAACTCCGGGTAGCGTTGCTGCATCAAATCCATTGGCTCCCATGTGTACTCCTCCTTCTCATGATTCAACCATAGCACCTTTACTAAGGGAACACTTTTGCGGCGCAAAGTCCTTGTCTCGCTGTCAACAATCCGCACCGGCTCTAGTCGCACAGACCTATCTGATGCCACTGCACCATCAGTAGTGGGAATATACTGGTCGGGCCGCAACAGTGCTTTTCGAAGCGACGACACATGGAACACGTCGTGGAGATTTTCTAGTTCTGGTGGTAACTCCAACCGATAGGCCAACGGGCCAATTCTTTCCAATATAGTATAAGGCCCAACATACCTTGGGCTGAGCTTTTTCACTCCCCGCACCCGTGACACTCCATGCATCGGCCGAATCTTAAGGAACACTTTTTCGCCCACCTGGAACTCCACCATCCGGTGCTTTTTGTTGTAATATTTCGCCTGTCGACTTTGAGCCTCCAACATGCGATCCCGTATCAATCTGACCGCCGCATCAGTATCATCTATGTATTCGTTTCCCAATGCCTTCGGATCTTCATCTTGCACCCAAGACAAGGGAGTCCTGCACCTTCTTCCGTAAAGGGCTTCATGGGGCGCCATGCCGATGCTCGCCTGATGGCTATTATTATAGGAGAATTCCACCAGGGGCAAGAGCCTTTCCCATGGCTCTCCTCTGTCCAGCACGCATAACCTCAATAAATCTTCCAGTGTCCTGATGGTCCTTTCAGACTGCCCGTCAGTCTGTGGATGAAATGCGGTACTAAAGGTTAGGCGTGAGCCCAAATACGCCTGTACCGCCTTCCACTCATTGGATGTAAACCGACCATCCCTATCTGAAACAATTGTCTTGGGCACGCCATGATACCGTACAAATTGCTCCACAAAAAGGCGTACCAAAACATCCACGTGTGCTTCCTTCTTCATTGGAATGAACCGGGCCACCTTTGTTAGTCGATCCACAATAACCCACACCGAATCATTCCCGGAGCGGGAACGAGGTAACCCATGAACAAAGTCCATGGAGATATCCTCGAACTTCCATTCGGGGATGGGCAGCGACTGCAACAAACCACCGGGACTCCTGCATTCAGCCTTCACTCTTTGGCAAAGCTTCGCAATGTGTAACATAGTAGCGAACATCCTTCTTCATTTCCGGCCAACACATGGTCTTCCGCAGTCCGGCATACATCTTAGCAATACCCGGATGCACTGAATATTGAGAGGAATGCGCCTCTCTCAATATATCTTCCCGAATTTTGCCGCCCTTGGGAATATAAAGTCGGCCACGAAAATAAACGAGGCCGTCTTTGAGTGTGTACTCATCGGTGGTCCTATCTTCAATTGCCTTGATTGCCGGGGCCAAGGACGCATTCATTCCTTGCTCCACCCGAATCCGGTCTCGGATATCACAAACTATGCTCATGTTGGCCAAATACTTCGCATACTCTGCCGAAGGATCCTTGAATACTAGAGTAATTTCCATCTCCTCGATCATCCGAGCCAACTCCATACTCATCAGCCGAGACTCTGGGCTAGAGCCTGGCACTTTTCTACTCAAGGCATCGGCTACCGAGTTCGCTTTCCCGGGGTGGTAGTTCATGGTGAACTCATAGTCGCATAGAAATTCCAACCACCGCCGTTGTCTCAGGTTCAACTCCTTCTGAGTGTGAACATACTTCAAGTTTTTGTGATCGGAAAAGATCTCGCAGTGCACGCCATATAAATAATGCCTCCAAACTTTCAAAGCGAACACCACTTCTCCCAACTCCAAATCATGAACCGGATAATTGATTTCATGTTTCTTTAACTGCCTTGAAGCATAAGCGATCACATGCCCGTGCTGCATCAGCACCGCTCCCATCCCTTGATATGATGCGTCCGTGTAAACTTGGAATCCTTCCTTCCCAGACGGAAGTGCAAGGATGGGGGCGGAGGTAAGCCTATCTTTCAATTCTTGAAATGCTGCTTCACATTGAGGTGTCCACTCGAATGGCACACCCTTCTTCGTCAAGGAGGTAAGGGGAAGGGCAATCTTGGAAAATCCTTTCACGAACTTGCGGTAGTACCCAGCAAGTCCAAGAAAGCTTCGTACATCGGCCGCCGACTTCAAGGGCGACCACTCCTTCACGGCCCGCACCTTAGCTGGATCCACAGCTAATCCTGCTCCACTGATCACATGCCCCAAGAAGGCAACCTCCTTAAGCCAGAATTCACACTTGCTAAACTTGGCATACAAGGCGTGCTCCTTCAATTTCTTCAAAACTAGGGTCAGGTGCTCGACATGCTCCTCCTCCGTCTTTGAGTAGACTAAGATGTCGTCGATGAAAACGATGACGAAGATGTCCAAGTATGGTTCAAACACCTTGTTCATCAGGCTCATGAAGGCCGAAGGTGCATTCGTGAGCCCAAACGGCATTACTGTGAACTCATACAAACCATACCTCGAACTGAAGGCTGTTTTCTGAATATCCCCCTCTTGTATCCTCAACTGATAGTATCCAGAGCGCAAGTCTAGTTTAGAGAACCAATGTGCTCCCACTAATTGATCGAATAACTCATCGATCCGAGGTAGCGGATAAGTGTTCTGCACCGTTAATCGATTGAGTTCCCGATAATCTATGCACAATCGCAGGGTTCCATCCTTCTTCTTTACGAACAACACGGGGGCACCCCATGGTGATGAACTGGGGCGAACGAACCCTGAATCTACTAGTTCTTGTAGTTGAACTCTAAACTCCGCGAGTTCTTTCGGGGCCATTCTGTACGGAGTCTTAGATACAGGCTTGGCACCTGGTACTAAATTAATCTGAAAATCGACCTCTCTATGCGGTGGTAATCCTGGTAGCTCTCAGGAAATACCTCGGGAAAATCTCGCACAACCCGTACATCCTTTAATTCCAACGCTTCCTCCTTCAACTCGAACCAGATCATGAAGACCTCGTCCCCCTTCATATGAGCTTTTACAACCTGGACGGAAGATAACATCATGCGAGGAGCGAAGCCAATACCTTGGAAGATGACGTCAGAGTCTCCATGTCTCAAATAGATCCGCTTCTCCGCGCAGTCGATCCTTGCGAAGTGCCAATCAAGCCATGCCATGCCCAAAATGATGTCAAACTCCGGCATTCTCAGAACCGTGGCCGGTGTATCAAAGGCCTTCCCATCAATAAATAACTCTCACTCGCACTTGGCGGTTGCGATCATCTCCGAGCCATCCGGAAGGCGTACACGTCGGGCTATACCCGTGAAGTACTGAACATCCCCCACGTCTTTTATGAAATCCTCGGACACAAAAGAGTGTGAGGCACCGATATCGAATAGAGTGTAGGCCGGTTTCTCACTAACCATTACGACTTAGTATCAAGATTGTGAATGCTCAAGCCAGATTCCTAGAAAAACTTAGGCAGACTAAGGACGAATGCTTAATTTCTTCCTCGTAGTCCTCGTCTTTGAGCTGGGTCCCGCTTCAATCACTCCTTCAGCGAGTCTCTTAACGCTTGTCTGAACACCCAAAAGACCCGCTCCCAACCACTTTACCATATCCATTATCTCCACCAAGCACAAATCTCCTATAAACAAAAGTGGTTGCCCTAGGGAATCTGCCATGTCTATTTTATCCGTTAGATTCAAAATCTGCTATAAACAAAAGTGCTTGCCCTAGGGGATCTCGCAAGACTTTATACCATAGTTTTACATACTTGGGGTCGTCCAAACTTGGAAGATCGACGTATAAAGGTATGTACCTAAGGTCAGGTTGGCTAATCGTAGGGTCAAAGTTGGACAAACTTAATGTGAATTACATATGGGCACACCACTGCTTCCGCTAAGTCAGTTTGTCCCCAAACTGACTAATCAAACGGGGGTGGCACCATTGTTGAATGACTTCGTAGTTGAGGATCGTGGCAAACTGATACCATTTGTAAGACCCCCCCCTCCCCGGATCCCAAAACACGGCACGAAGGGGGAGTCTTATGCCCGGAACAGCCGCCTTGCGGTAGCATTAGCACACGGGCTAACCTGTACCACAAGACGCCTATTCCGCCGGCTACAACAATATCAATATAACATGCCAACCCAACCAAATAAATAAACATCCAGAAGTCAAATCCACACTAAGTTATAATGTCCAAATACATCAATAATGAGAAGCTAAAACATGCTTCTACAATATATCAGAGTACAGCTAAACATTGCCCAAACGGGCTACATCAGATTATCAAAAACTAACATCAGTGACTGACGGTATCGACGGCACCGTCACATCAGGCCCTGTCGTCCTGGCCTGGCTGTCCTACTGCGTAGTCTGCGGCTGCTCTACCTGCGGCGTGACCTCCTAAAAAGGAAGACGTAGCAACCGTTAGTCGAAACGACTAAGTGGTTTCACATCCGCTCCCCCGGCGACTCCTCGGCACCGGGCGGAGAAAAGGAACAAGAGTATAGTATAGAATAAGTATGCAAGTAAAGGAAGTACAAGCAGGTGGCAAGGTAATGTAAGAGTAACTACATCATAATCAGCATTTAAGTAAGAGCTACACTAAACTAGCAAGTATAAGTATCAGCAGGAAAGTAACTTAACTTATAAGAATGCTCATACAAACTTATAAGTTAAGGATCGGGTTACATAAAAGTAACTCATCGTATAAGAGTGCCCATACAAACTTATACGATGAGGATCTTGTGGTGCAATGATATGAAATGCTATGAATGCAATGCAATGACTCACCCATGCACACCCATGCAATTGCTATGTCGACACAGATTATAGTTCCCACTTTTCGAGCAGGTAGCTAACCTCTCAGGCATCAGCCGCCGTGGCCAGGCGGTGACAGTAGAACGGGCACTTATACTACTAGGCGGGTATCACACTACTTCACCTAGGCCTCCGTACGCCTCAACGCTAAGAACACAACAGCGGAGCCCATGCGTACTATGGCCCAGCGGGGTCTTGGGTAGATGTGCACCAAGAACACAGCCCGAACTGGCCTTGCGTGACCCGGAAGGGGCCTCGGAAGAAAGCACGAGGACACAGCCCAACCGTTCACATGGTCGGAGGGGCCTCGGGACGTGAACACCGAGGACACAGCCCAAACCGACCAAGTCTAACTGCCAACTCCCGTCGGTGTGACGACTGGCGAGCCCGTAGACCTGCCACACTATCCTTAACCCGGGATTACGACACCGCGTGTCGACTCACACCACATGCAAATACCCCATCAACATAACATGGAAGGGGCCTCGGAAGTAAACACGAGGACACAGCCCAACCATCCATCCACACCTTATCTCAACACAACCAAAACAAGTGACGGTCAACACCGCACTTACATCCCTTCACAATACAACCCGTAGGGAGACGACTCTCTAAGTATTGGACTACCAAATTCAATCCACTAATCAACATTCATATGGCCATGAGTTACCCTTCTATATGTCATATCAGGTGATTTCAACACACTATATCAAGATGCACATGTATAAAAATCTACTAACTTCTAACAAGTCAAATCATTCAAGTATACTATCTTACAATTCTATCACATCGAATCCGATTAATAATCTTCATCATTTATGCAACTGAATTAATTATTCATAAGAGTTTATCCAAGCCTCAGGGTTACCTGTAATATTAGTTTCTCCGAATCCAAATCCAAATATTATAAACCCAGATTTTTAAGTGCAGGAATAGTCTGGACAGCAACTTCGACCGGAGATTTCTGAGGCTACAGGAATCCGGTGAAGTCGTGTAACCACTCGTTGGAAAGGTATTTCCAAGGACTACATCTTTCATATTCAGAGCTCAACCCAGATTTGACGTTATCCTATCTGAAATCGGACTTGAAGTCTGCTGCATACAGAACACAGTTTCTGTGTACAG
This sequence comes from Platanthera guangdongensis, assembly GCA_039583875.1. Classification (NCBI taxonomy): domain Eukaryota; kingdom Viridiplantae; phylum Streptophyta; class Magnoliopsida; order Asparagales; family Orchidaceae; genus Platanthera; species Platanthera guangdongensis. The sequence continues at coordinate 33,058,985 of CM077166.1, read as the reverse complement.
GAACTGCCGGACAGCAAACTCGATTAGGTTTTCCCGGGGCCACAGACATCACCTGAAATCGTGCAACCACTCGTTGGAAAGGTATTTCCAAGGGCTACAACTTTCGTGTTTAACCAAAAGCCCAGATCTGCCCATATTCTACATAAAAAGGGCCTATAAGATCGCTGCGCGCAGAATATAGATTCTGCGCGCATCTTAAAGGAAAATGAACGGCATCGGTTCGTCTTCCTCCTCAAGGCGATCGTTCCTAAATTTTCCAGAAATATTCTCCTCCCTTATTCAACCTCAAAGGCCATAAACTCCTCACGAGACCATCCACCCATCGTCATATTGAAGAAAAGGGGAAGGGTTGAAGAGATCTAAAATCTAGAACACAAGTTCTAACATGGCCTAACCTAGAAATCTTCTCCTCTCCATCAAGACTCTCTTGAGTCGATGTCTCTCCTAGGAAAATGACTATAGATCTAGCACCAAGGGAGAGGGTAGGAAACTCACGTTGGCTCCAGCGGTACCACCATTTCTTGCCATGGATCGCGTAGTTCTCCTCGGCGGCATCTTCTCTTTCGCGGCGATGGCGGATCTCCTTCGGTAAAACTTGCTCCTGCAGTTTTCCTCTCACCAGGAGCTCTCACAGGAAATAGGGGAAGGAAAAGAGAATGAAAAACGGCTAGGGTTTCTCTGCCCTTTAAATACAAAATATGACACGGGTAGGGACACGGCCGTGTCCGTACCCGTGTCCTGCTTCCGCGAAACGGCCGTGGCGGTTTCCATGTCGGTTCAATGTTTGACACGGGTAGGGACACGCCCGTGTCCCGACCCGTGTTCACATGACACGGCCGTGTGCCTGGCCGTGTCAATGGCCGTGTACTTCTCGGGTTGCATCTCGACACTTCTCGTCGAGCTCAACTCGACGCACACGGGTAGGGACACGGCCGTGTCACTACCCGTGTTCCCCACTCGACGATTCTCGATGATTCTCGACGATCTCGACACGGCTCGTTGAGCTCAACTCGACGCACACGGTTAGGGACACGGCCGTGTCACTACCCGTGTTCCCCACTCGACGATTCTCGACGATTCTCGACGATCTCGACACGGCTCGTCGAGCTCAACTCGACGCACACGGGTAGGGACACGGCCGTGTCACTACCCGTGTTCCCCACTCGACGATTCTCGACGATTCTCGACGATCTCGACACGGCTCGTCGAGCTCAACTCGACGCACACGGGTAGGGACACGGCCGTGTCACTACCCGTGTTATCTCCCGTGTCACTCTACACTGATTTCTCCACTTCTCCACAAGTGCAGCCCAATTCCCTGCACTTCTCAGGACTTGAGTCAACCCTCCTGACTCAAAACACACACACTAGGGGCCTAGAGCGATTTGGGACGTTACATATCTAGTGTATGTTTAAACTAGATGGAGGTGCAATATGACCTCACGAACATGATTCGACAAACGTTGGAGCTGGATGATAGCATAAAATGCTACTTGGTTGAAACTATGGATGGGTCAAATGCCTAGTTTTCCTTTGAAGACGGTCTTTTGTGGAAGGACAACCGGTTGTGCGTCTCGAATGTAGACAAATTACAGGAGGAACTGATGTATGAGGCACACTTTACAAAGTACTCAATCTACTCGGGGAGCACAAAAATATTCAAATGACATGAAAAAGTTATACTAGTGGCCAAGGTTGAAGAATGACATAGCTTTTTATATGACGAAGTGTCAAACTTGCGCCCTAGTGAAGTATGAATGTCAAAAGTCTGGTGGTTTCCTGAAGTCATAACTGATACCGAAGTGAAAGTTTGACGACATATCTATGGATTTCGTGCACGGTTTGCTGAGATCGCAAAGCAGGAGTGATGTCATTGGGGTGATCGTTGACCATTTTATAAAGGTGTCACACTTCACTCTGAATAGGAGGGACGATTCAGTGGAAAAGTTGACAAAACATTATGTTGACAACATAGTGCGATTGCACGGTGTGCCCCGTAGCATCGTTAGTGACCGAGACAGGAGTTTTACTTCGAATGATTAGAGGCTAATCCACCAACTATTGGGTACCAAGCTGAAATTCAGCACGACCTTTGATTGCGCGCTCGACCGCTCCCGGGCTAAGACGGCCAAATTTGGACCGGTTTAGGAGCGTCGAGTTAGACCGCAACAGTTTGGCATCGTATGTGGAAACCACGATTTCCAACATCTCTGCAAAAGAAGTACCCTCCATTCAACGGTACTCAAGGTCATCCCCAATGCCAAAAAGAAGCATCTGAACTACCGACAGATCCGTCCCCGGGGGACGCACCGAACCAACACACTCTCATTCACTCGTCAATGCGCCGCTCGAAGCCGAGGCCATACTCGCACCCATAATAGCTTTGGAAGGATGAGTTCGACAAATGGAAGAGTAGAAGACGAAGATGCTTACTCTCCGCCAAAATTTAAGAGCGCCTCCTGCTCCTATCTAGCCACCGGCACCAGTCAACCCCCCCGCCTCTCCTGAATCATGTTCCAGCACAAGATGCTCCTCATTGGGAAGAAGTGTCCGAAGAACTCTTCGTTGTCGCCAGTTCCACTCACCCAATTCATAGGGGAGCCGGAGCTGGCCACCATGGCTACCACGCAAATGAAGAAGTTCAACCACCGCCACACGGAAGGATCACCGTGAGGAGATATGAGAAGTAATCATAGTGTAATACAGGCAAATTGGGCGGCGGGATACCCTAGCCCGATGTCCTCTCAGTCGAAGCTCACCGCTCATACCCCAAGTTCTAGATAACCTGATCCCTCAAGGTTTCAAACTCCTAAGTATCGAGACGTTCGATAGAACCGAGGACCCACTGGAACATATCAACCTCTTCACTACAATAATGAGAATCTATAATGCTCCAAATCAACTGCTCTATCAAGTGTTTCCAGACACACTGAAGGGACAAGCCCGTACATGGTTCCATTCTTTGAGGGAGGGGACCATTGATAATTTTACAGGCCTAGCAAGGCAATTTGTAGATCAATTTGTTGCTAACAGAAGAATCGTCTGAGACCCCTCACACTTGTCTGGAATCCGGCAAAACGAGGGAGAGTCCCTAAAAGAATTTTTTACCGTTTTACCGCTGAGGTCCGACAAATTCCGGGAGTAGACCCTGAGCTTTTGAGGGGTGTATTTATTGGAGGACTTTGCCCTAGCGGCTTTTACTCAGCTATATGAGAGAAACTGCCCCCAGCTATCTGGATCTTGTGCATCGAGTGTAGGCTCAAATTGCTGTAGATGAAGCTATCGACGCGCATCGTTAACAGTTTGACAACAGTCAAAAGAGAAGGAGAGGTCAAGAGTAGACTTATAAGGCACAAGAAGAAAGATACAAAAAAAACATCGGAACAGCCAACGTCAACGTGACTTCTAGAGGGAACGTCCGCCACGAGGATATACCGTATTAAATACCACACGAACTAACATACTTTATGCCATTCAGAACGATCCGACCCTTCATCGACCCAAAGTGCTAATTCCAAATCCAAGGAACGATCGGTAAAAATACTGTGAGTTTCATCGTGGGACCGGGCACACTATCGAGGAATGCACAAGGTTGAAGGACAAGATCGAGCATCTGATCCGGCAAGGGCTTCTCGGCAGGTTTTTGCAAGGACGTGTGCAGGAGCATCAGGCCCCTCCCAGACAAGCAAGAGAGCAGCAAGCCGCTCCGCAGGGGGGACCTGGAGACAGACAGATGGTTGGCAATATTGAAACTATCGTCGGACCCTCGATTCTCTCCACCCAGATACTTTTGGTAAATGTCCAAGAGGGTATTCATGAAGACAAAAGAGTCAGGCAAGATTCTACCATAACATTTGGAGAAGAAGACCTTCAAGGACTATGATCGCCTCACCAAGACTCGTCGTGATTAATGTGGGAATTGGTGATCCCTGTTACAATGTCAAGACAATACTTGTCTACAATGGAAGCTCGGTCGACGTCTTATTTATATCAACTCTTCAGGGCAAGAAACTCGCTAATCAACGTCTCACTCCAGCTACTAGACCTATTTATGGCTTCGACAATCACCCAGTCAAGGTGCATAGAATGATAACTCTGCAAGTTACCATGAGCGAATTTCTAAGACAAGCCACACATGATATCCAATTTGTTATCGTAGACTCGAGTTCAGCTTACAACGTTATCTTCGGAAGGCCAATCCAATCTATTTTCAAATCCATCACATCAAATTCACACCTTGCAATGAAATTTCCAACAGCCGGAGGAATAGGAGTCATTCGAGGAAATCAAGAAGCGGCCCGAACCTACTATTCCAAGCAAGCCCAACCATTAAAAACAACTGCTCTTAATATTTACGATTTTGATTTGCGAGATGAGACAATTCTGCAGCAAGGAGCGCCCATAGAAGGATTAATCGAAGTCTCTCTTTCTGAGTCAAATCTAGCTCGTACTATTCAACTAGGATCTCTCCTCCCACGGCGAGAAAAGGAAGAATTGGCAGCGTATCTCTGGACAAACAAAGATATTTTCGCTTGGAGCCCCAAAGAAATGTCAGGTGTGGATCCGCAAGTCATTCAACATTCTTTGAGCATCAACCCAACATGTAAACCAGTCATTCAAAAGAATATAAATTTTGCTCCTGAATGATTGCAAGCAATTGAAGAAGAAGTGAGAAGGCTACTTGATGCGCAAAAGTGGAGTACCCTACTTGGTTGGCCAACGTGGGCATTGTCAAGAAGTCCTCCGAGAAGTGGAGGATGTGCGTAGATTGCACCAATCTCAACCAAGCCTGCACGAAAGATAGCTTTCCCCTCCCTAGAATTGACCAACACATTGATTCAACTGTCGGGCATCAACTCCTCACCTTCATGGATGCATATTTGGGCTACAATCAAATCAAGATGAACCCTGCAGATGAAGAACATATTGTATTCAGGGCTGATAAGGGAATCTATTGTTATAAAGTGGCGTCTTTCAGTCTTAAGAACGTCAGAGCTACTTACCAACGATTAATGAACAAGATGTTCAAAAATCTCATTATGAAGAATATGGAAATATATGTAGACGACATGCTAGTCAAAAGCATCCGCCGAGAGGATCATCTGGAGGACCTAAAAAAATGCCTTGAGCTCCTTCGCTGATACGACATGAGACTCAATCCCAACAAATGTGCATTTGGTGTCACGTCAGGCAAATTCCTGGGATTGATGGTGACATATCAAGGAATAGAGGCGAACCCGGATAAAATCAGAGCAATCAAGGATATGTCACCCCCTTGGTCTCTAAAAGAAGTGCAACGTCTAAATGGAAGGATTACTGCGCTCTCACGATTTTTAGCACGAACTGGAGATTAGTATCTACTATTTTTAAGATCCTTAGAGGAGCAAAGAGCACAAGATTTCAATGGATGGACGAGTGTCAAGCCGCCTTTGAATCCCTAAAATAATATCTGGCCTCGCCTCCACTCCTCTTAAAACTACCCCTAGGAGAAACATTGTACCTATACTTAGCCATAACACCCGCTGCATTGAGCTCGGTATTGGTCAAGATGGAGGAGTTCAAGGACTCGTTTACTATCTCAGTAAAGTTCTCTTAGACACGGAAACTCGATACCCAGGAGCAGATAAAACAACCCTAGCACTCGTCTTCTCGGCCAGAAAGCTTCGAACTTATTTTCAGGCTCACACAATAAAGGTGTTGACCGAACTCCCACTCAGTGCAATCCTCTAGAAGCCAAAACCATCCGGCATATTGGTAAAGTGAGCGGTCGAGCTAGGTGAGTTTGACATTCATTTCCTACCCCGGCTAGATATCAAATCACAGGTGTTGGCAGACTTCATTATGGAAAATATCATCCCCTAAGGAGCAACCTCTGCACAAACCACTCCCTCGGTGGACTCTCTACGCTGATGGAGCATCGAGGATCGAGGGAGCAGGGGCAGGATTACTTTTAATAAGTTCAGAGATGATTAACCTGGAGTACGGACTCAGATTAAAGTTTTCAGCCACTAACAATGTCGTCAAATATAAAGCTCTAACTGCAGGACTCGGACTTGCCGTCGATTGCCAAATAAAAAACCTGACCATTTATTCAGATTCACAGCTTGTAGTCTCGCAGATCGAGGGTGATTATGAGGTAAAGAATGACAATCTGGCTCAGTACCTTTCACTTATAAAGTCTCTTCTGGACAAGATCCCGCACTACCAGATTATTCATATTCCTAGAGAGTAGAATTTCATGGCAGATGCACTCTCCAAGCTGGCCACATCTCCCTCCCAGTATCAGTTAGGAAGACACCAGGTGGAGGAAATCGTCATTCCTAGCATTCAAGGACCCTAGGAAATCATGGGAATTGAGGAACCAGAATCATCATGGATCAGTTACCAGAATATCCGAAGATCCGCAGCTACTAGAAGATCAGCAGCTACCAGAAGATCCGAAGGAGGCACGACGCATAAGGATGCAAGCAACAACCTTTATCATCATCAATGGAGAGTTGTACAAGCGGTCCTTTTTCGGGCTTACTTGAAATGTTTGTCAGAATCAGGCACAGAATACATGCTACGAGAAGTTCACGGAGGAATTTGTGGAGAACGTTTTGGTGGAAAGGTGTTGGCCTAGAAGATTTTGTGTCAAGGATTCAACTGGCCAACCATAAAGAGAGAAGCACCTGAGTTTGTCCAAAGATGCAAGAGCTGTCAAATGCATTCAAACATTCCCCGACCTCCTCCAGCTACCCTTACGACATTACAAGGAGCATGACTATTTGCACAATGGGGGAATCGACCTTCTCGGTCACCTTCACCAAGTCTTAGGGCAAAGAAAATTCATTATAATGGTCGTAGATTACTTTACCAAGTGGGTAAAGGCAGAGCCTCTAGCTAAGATCACAGAAGAAAATGCTAAACAATTTGTTTGGAAAAACTTTATATGTTGGTTCGGCAGTCCCGCTATCATCATTGTTGATAATGAGACACAATTTACAAGAAGATCCTTTACAAAGATGTGTGAAAACCTAAAAATCAATCTGCGCCCCACTACTATGGCGCATCCCCAGACCAACGGGCATTTGGTGAGAAGTTGGTTGCAAACGACACCAACCGAACCAAATGCAACTACTCCAAGCAGACAGTGAATGGTAGAATTACACATTTCAAGCATCACTTGGTTGGGTGGAATGGTAATGTTAATTAAGCCAATTTATTCATTCAGCTGTCGAGTCTTCCAAGGGAAAAGATTCCCAACGGAGCACGATAGAGAGTAAGTACAAAAAGAAAGTCATAGATGATGATGTCGTGTACATATGTGGATGAGCATATGAAAATGAGATCTCGTTTAACACCATATGTAATTCATCCTTCCAGCAGATAGCTCGTGTCATTGGGTTATGCGAACCCGGGTTAAAGATCCCAACATTTTATGAGTTGAGTGACAACATTTTGCAGGGGGGAGAGGACGAAGGAGATGTTGGGCACATTCACGCAGACCTGCAAATTGAATGACTACACTATCATGACTGATGTGTGGACAAATCGGAAGGGTAGGAGTGTGATGAACATCATGATACATTGTAGTTCTGGAGTGACATTCTGGCTTTTGAGGAATGTCTCATCCTCCACACACGATGAAAAGTTCATCTTTGAGTTCTTGGATGAGGCGATTGATAGTCCTTAGAGCCCAGGAGAGGACAGTATCTTGCAGATTGTGAAGGATAGCGCGCCAAATAATATGGTTGCTGCAAAGCTTATGGCTTTGAAAAGCCCTAAGTTTTTTTGGACTAGTTGTGCGGCTCACACTATTAATCTACTATTACAAGATATAGGAAAATTGAAGCCAATAAAGAGTGTTATCTTCTTGGGCCGCCAACTCTATATCTTCATTTATGGTCACACCATCTCTCTCGACATGTTTAGAGAGTCAACAAAGGACTTGGACACTTATGAGCTTATTCGACTAGGTGTGACTAGATTCATTGCAGCGTTTCTTTCTTTAGAGAGTATCTTAGAAAAGAAGAATCAATTAATGGGTCTATTCACATCTGCAAAGTGAGCTGCAACAAAATTGGCCAGTAGTGTTGGGGGAAAGCAGATAAAACTATTGTATATTTATTCATTTCATTTAAAATATATGTTTGCAACTGACGTTTTATAATATTTTCTTAATAATTTATTTAGCATATGGTAGGCTGCAATGATAGTTATGAGTGCTAGATTTTGGGTGAATTTCAAGCTGGCTATTGGTATATTCACAACATTTGTGAAAGCTTTGAGAAGAGTTGACGGTGATACACCATCCATGAGGTGGTTATATGTGGATATCAAAAAAGCTAGGGAAGAGGTTGTTACTACTCTCGATCATCAAGAGAACAAATATCTTTCTATATGGAAATTGATTGATAGCATATGGGAGAAGAAAATGAGCAACCCTCTGCACCTTGCATGTTATTAATTAAACCCAAATTTTATTATTCTTGTCGAGAGGAGATTGAACAACCCTATGCATCTTGCAAGTTATTACTTAAATCCATAGTTTTATTATTCTCGTCGAGTGAAGATTGAGGCTGACGGAAGGTTTATGAGTGGTCTTGTTGAGTATTTCTCAAAGATATATAGGAAAGATCATTCTACACAGGATCACATCAATGCTGATCTTGATGTTTAACAATACTAACAATGGTTATTTGGTAAAGATATGACAAACAGACAACTACAAAATTCAAACTTAAATTCAGGTACATTTTAATATATATTTTTATTAACTTTAATGATGTATTTATGTATTTATGTATAATAATTAATACATTGCGTTGTCATTTTAATTTCCACAGTACATTGGTGGAGGCTTAACAGTGCTGATACGTCGTACCTTAAAAATATGACTATGAAAATTTTAAGTCTGACTACTGCATCCTCTGCCTGTAAGATAAACTGGAGCACCTTCGAGATGGTATGCATTAATTTAGTTATTTAGTTAAACATTAATATCTTATTATATGATTGTATGTATTATTTAATTTTTTTTAAAAAAATTGTAGATACATTCAAAAAGACGAAAAAACTCGATAGCAAAAGATTGAACGATTTAGTATTTGTAAAGTTCAATGTTTTGCTGAAGTCAAAATATTTAGACACATCTGGAGATCCATTGACAGCTAAGAATGTTGATTCTGGAATGGTACAAGAGTGGATGGTGAATGTTGATCCTGAGGAGGATGAAAATGAATATGACGATGATAAAGTCTTTTCTGGAGAGAGGCTGATATGAGCACAAATTGACAATATAGTCGACGCTGATCATGATGAAAGGAGACCTCAAAAACTAGCTACAAGCAAAGAAGTGACAATTAGTTATCAAAAAAGGAGAAAGATAAAAGTATCTGAGATGAACGAGGGAGATTTAGAGGGTTCATTAGATGAAGATCATATTATATCTACTCTGCCGACTATAGATGAGTTCTTAAGTGATGAAGAATGAGATATGTTGGAATTTTGATTTTTAAAATTTTGATCTTAAAATCACTAGTTTTAAAAGTTCAATATGCTGTAAAATAGGTAGTACTGTGGCATGTATAAAAAATAACATTTAATTATATATATAATTATTTAAATATTAAAATCCGATATATGAAATATCCCCGATATATAAAAAACTAACATGAAAGCCCAAACCGACGTGTCTCCGACATCCGACATCTGCGAACTTGTTCGGTGCACGTATTTGTAATAGGATTTTGTTCTAGAATCAACTTCTTTATATGCTTTTTATTTTATACTTTGTATCTACAATGCATATCCATTTCTTGTTAGAATGCGGTTTTGTCCGTAGAATAGCATAAGAGTGTGTAGCGAGCAACTAGTTGGATATTATTTGACTTTGATGGAAGAGTATCCTTTCTCGATGTCTAAAATTGTCCCTAGTGACTGTCGAGGCATATGCTTAGGTTAGCTTAATTTTGTGAATATGATGTAGGCCTTTCATTGGATAGATTGAGCATTTGCATCCGTGATCCGTGCATAGATATTTCTACCATTGCATACACTCTTTAGGCCTTACACCTATACTTTTAAGCGGCAAGTCACATGTGCTGATGTTTTGAAAATTTGTAGTTGTTTTGGGTGTTTTGAAAATTTGTAGTTGTTTTGGGTACATAATGACAGTACATTAACTTTTAACGTTGTTTTTACCTACCTCAAGTTTCATTGCAGTTACCCAATTTTTAAACAGTTTGAGGTGAGAGCCACGGGAGATGGCAGAAAAAGCTAAGAGTCTGGGTGGAGGTGAGAACACTGGCAATGTGGTGAGAGCCATGGAAGATCGCATAAAAGAAGCTCAGTGGAACTCCGGCGATGTTTAGAGTAGAGGGCGGCTCAGTTGATGGGCTTCATCAGGAGTCGCGACCCTCGACGAGGACATATTTGCAGCTAGATCTTGGGAGGTAGCAGGTTTCCTCTACATGTGAATGTTACATGTGGAAGCTTTTTACTGATTATGAGGAGGATTATTATTTTTTCAATCCTCGCACTAAAAATAATGATGGATTTGTGGTTGTTTATTTGCCTTGATTGTGAATTTATAGTCTACTCCCCTCTCACATTTTAATTTTACTTTTTCATGCAATATGTTTTTCATTGGTTCTCCATTTATTTTTGCTCATGCCAGATAAGTTGTCCTCATTTTTAATCATTTTACACTAGCCTACTAAACTCTTCTACACTCATTTCATGAATATGTATAAATATACACATTATTTTATGATATTCAAAGAGTGTTTTAGAGTACACTAGAATCTCTCGAAAGACTTATTCTAGAATCTTCTGCCCGTCTTCAAAATTTGTATTCAAACTTTTGGCGACCTTCGTATCATGCCGCCAAAGAATATCCTAACTGTGCTAAGTATCGCACACCGTGCCAGCATCCGTTGTGCGTTTGTAAACTTCATGAAAGACATTCACGCCATCTTTTAGTGCAATCCCCATCTTGATGCAATACATAGTCTAAATTCATCATTTATCATCTATGCATTTGCACTCTCAGGTCATGTACTATATGTCATTGTTATTGTGGGCATGTCATGACTTCCTCCTTGCCTGGCTTATGCAACACCCTTGCCACACATTTTATTTATCGTCTTGGTTTGATTTTACTTTGTTAATGCATATATGACACCTGCCATTCGATGTGCCCGTCAAGGTTGTCTTGCTAAGTACTTGAATCACGAGTATTGTGCATACATCCATGCTGCGCCATACTATTCTAGCCATAATGTTAAGATTTTGTGGCACGCAATGCCTTGGTCTAACCTTACTCACCTAGCATATGAACATCTTAGAATCATACTTGTGTCAAGGGCTCCCACAATCAAATCTTTGACCTCTCTAAAGTCTCATCACTAACATGCAATTTAATGTCATTTGTGCATGTATTCATGATTACAACTATATCATGAACTAATAGTCTGTGACATGCTTAGTTTCCCAGTAAGGAAATTTAAAGTAGTGCATAGTTTCCCGATAAGGAAACATTATGATGTTACATTGTTACTTATAACACTTGTTTAGGGTACTAAAACCAAATAATATTGGACATCGATGCACAAACTATTTTTATATAACATCACCATTTCAGGGGGAAAAATGGAAAATAGCAACATGAAAAAGCTTATACTATTTTTATATTTTCATCAATAGGGCCTGAATTTTTATCCCTTCTTAAGGGGTTCAAGCAACCTCAGTATGAAACCGCAGATTCCAAAATAGCTATTAAGAAGCACAAAACCATATTTGTTTGTCCATACAACCTTGTCGCCAATTGTGTCGAATAAATGCAGTCATCTCCATTCAAATCAAGTTCGCTCATCAAACGGTTGGAATGAGAATAGACTGGATTTCGATTCTCTGAAGCAAGAGGCTGACCCATCTGTGATTGAAGGAAGAATCCCTTGCCCCAATTCATGTCCATTCATGTCTCCTTTGAAAATTTTCAAAGCGAAAAAAGAGGAAAAACACTCATCATAACCATGTTTCGCTTTGTGTAATGGTTTACAGTTTTGCTAGGCAGTGGAAAGGCGCATCAAAAGCATCGAAAACGGTTAGAGGAGACATTTCCGTGTTCTTAATAAAAGCTCAAGGGGGTGATACACAGCTCTAAAAAATAATAAAAATAATAAAGAAAATAAAGTTCAACAAGATCGCACAGCCTGGGATCGAACTCAGCAAACTCGCTGGATCCAACATTCTTTCAATATGTTACAGCCCTAGGAAAGGGCACTGCTTTCTGGCATGTTCCGGGACCAATTTCAGTAATATCTCCATAGGAACTCCCTTCATCTCTGCTCAAGCATACAACATCAAATTTGTTGAAAAATATATCAAATATTCAAGCATAATAAAATAAAATGCACAGCCGGGGCACACTCACCATGAGGCTTGAAGTTGAAGAGCGGCGGGAGAAACCTTCCGTTGGGCAGGCGGGTACTTGGATCACGAAGCTCGCTAAAAAAGGGGTGGATCAGAGCTTCCCACTGCAAAAGCCCAAGGAAATCTCATAAAAAGAGATCATTTGATTTGTTTCAACTAGCAGTCGGTGCATAACGTTCCCTGATGTGCAGTGTGCAACAGCGATTATACCAACCGTCACTTGAGCCCCATAGCCAAGTATTATTTTCACCGCACACTATGCATTTGGGGACCCCTGTGGCCTGTGCAGTTACTATATTTTTTTATGCCTAATCTTTTGTATTAAAGGAAAATTTTAAATTGAAATTGAATGGCTCGTATTTATATCGCTGTCTGATTAGATATGGATACATCATAACGAGGAGAAAGGCATGCTCACCGCCGTGCATCTAAGACTGGGAGAATACTGTAGAAGTCTGGAGACAAGATCTACAGCTTCAGGAGGCATTCTTTTGTGAAAAATCTGAACAGAAGAACCGGTCCACATTCTGAGTTTGACATAAGAAACTTTTGATTAAAGAAAATGGGGAAGGAGACTATTGTACCTTGTGCCAGGGATGAGCTTTGATCTGTGGAAACTTGAATTCAGTATAATTTGGATTCATACATTTGATTTCTTCTCTGGTTGGCGTGCCCAGAATCTGCAAGACAAGGATTCCGCAATAATGCACAGTATACAAGAACAAGGGATCAAGTCATGTACAGAATTAAACCGTCGGCTCACCTTGATTATTTCGACTAGCTGATCAACTCCACTCTCACCAGGGAAAAGAGGCTGCAAATAAAGAGACGACTTATTCAATCATGCTGAAAATAATATCAACAAAATATTATTGCAAGTTCGATGAAGATTTCCACCTGTCCTAAAAGAAGCTCAGCGAGAACACAACCAGCAGACCAAATGTCAATAGCAGATGTGTATTCAGTGGCACCGAAAATCAGCTCAGGAGCTCGGTAGTATCTAGAACAGATGTATGAAATGTTTGGCTCTCCTTTCACCTGTTGAAGTGCGTGGAGTAAATAGCAATATTCATAGCATAAAAGAGCGGCGTTCATTAGGTTATGCGGCGTACCAAGACTTTCGCACTTCCAAAATCACATAATTTAAGTTGGTGCGTATGAGGATTGACCTGTTTTAAGAAGGTTCATTATTACATGTTAAGTAAATAACAACTTAAAAATGTGATGAGTTCATGTATATAATTTTTTTACAATTCACTCTTTCAACAAGTATTATTTCTACATGCAACAATCGGCAGGTAACAGGTGTGAGAGATGGAAAGAAACATACCAAAAGATTTTGGGGCTTTATGTCTCTATGACAAACCCCAATGCTTCCATGGATATAAGCCAATGCTCTACATATCTGAGAGGCACAAAGAGAAGGTATAGCATGACCATTATTCCAGGATTCTGAGAAGAAATTATGAATTTCTCTACTAGGAATGCCGACTTCGCAGATAACAAATACAATAAACTTTAAAATGCAGATCAGAAAATTGCCATGAAGAAGCCTTTCCAAATAAGAAAAAAGTTTTGTATGAAAATATAAGCAAATCGACCAAATAATTTTGGCAGATAAATGAAGCGACTTTTTTTCCCCTCATAACAGATATAAATATATTTATGTGACCCAAAGAAAGTAAATCATCCCCTGCATTTTAAAGTCCAAGAAACATTTTTCTTGATTTTCTTATAATTTACTGTAAATTTACATCACACCATAAGCAGTAAAGAAAATATCACCGAAATATACGCAGATAGGAATTATCATTAAAAAAGGCAAAACTACTAAAATTTTCTTTGTAAATTATTTTTGATAGAGCTTCAACATAAATTTGTTATCAATCTACAAAATTGACAGCTCATATTGATAACATATTATAAAGATTTTGTGGGTTGAAGTTGCATTTCACTGAAAAGCAAGTATGTCATTAAAAATAGAAGGCCTGTGGAAACCGAAAGATAATCACAGTCACTACTTATTCTAAATGTTTAATGGGCATTATGAATCTTCACTTCATCTTTCATTTTGATGGAATTCTACTTAAATCATACATAAACTAAACTAACAATGTTGCCTTAGGTTTAGCCCATCTCCTAAATTTCAAGGAACAAAAGAGTATCGTTCTTACCTGGTATGTGTAGAGCTTCACATATATAAGAGGCATTCTCTGGTTCATTTTGTTATAGTGTTTGATTACACGATGAACAGTCTCAGGCACATACTCAAGGACCAAGTTGAGATATAGCTCGTCCTTCTCTGTGGTTGAGAAGAAGCAGTGTTTTAGGGCAACCACATTTGGATGATCAAGAAGACGCATAGTTTGCAGCTCCCGATTCTTATATCTTTTGTCCTGAAGAACCTTCTTTATTGCGACAGTTTCACCAGTCTCTAAACATTTTGCCTACACAGCAAGATAAAAGAAGGTCAACAACAGTAAAGTGGGACTGAATAAGCAGTAGAGACTATCATAACTGTTAAGACATTATGCTTATGAACAGTGGCTGATGACCCCCGAATCGGGCTAGTATGCCCGCCAAGGGAGCACAGCCCATACCGCAAGGGTCGAGCCTGTTGAACATGGAGGCAATATTGGTATGCCCCCATGCACTAGCCCAATAGTTTTTACGGACGACATTTAGAAATTATGATCTTAAACAGATAGATCACTTATAATGATGAGAGGAGGTCTAAGTGCAAAGTAATTCTTCAGGCTGGAGAAGTCGAGTTCAAGTTAAAGCTGGAGAGGTCGAGTTCGAGTTAAAGCTGGAGAGGTCGAGTTCGAGTTAAAGCTGGAGAGGTCGAGTTGAGCTTGCCAATAGTTGAATGTGACATGATCCTTAGCCCAGTTTATTAAGCAGTAAAATTGTAGCTCGTGTGCTTCTATTGGCATGTCATTGTAGGTAGACTCATGCCCCGATTAAACCGTGAATACAAACTAGAGGGGAAGCACATGGCCCGGAGTAATGCTATGAATGGAGGCATGTGTCCTTCAGAGTTGAAGTGCAAAATGCAAATGTGGCGCTTGGTAGTTGACTCGGCCACCGTCAGCGCCACAAAAGCGCCCTAAAATTTTCAAACCATCCCTTAATGTGCACCCATATTACTGTTATGACAGAACTTCAAAAAAGACTGAATTGTTAGTATCATGAATACAGGGCACTACAATAGAGGCGCCTGTACTAACCTGAAAAACAATTCCGAACGATCCATTCCCCACAACACGTTCAGCCATATAGCTTATAGTCTGCGACAAATAAACAGCTTTCAATGTATGAGAAAGATAATAAATGAAATGGAGTGGTGCTTGGACAATGAGCAAGATAGAAAAACTAGAAGCAGTAGACTCTTACCTGCTTTGGCTGACCATTTCTACCACCAATAGTTGTCACAATGATATGTCCAGTCTCAGTGCCATTTCCATCAACCACTGCTGTTTCAACTTCCTGCATTGTCCGCCGCATTAGTCTTGAAAATTGTTCATAATACTTTATCCAAACAAGTAAGATTTTAATCATACATAGAGTTCTAAAATAAACCAACTCCTCATTGATTGCCGGTTCTGTTACCTTATCGTCTCTTAACTTCATGTCATTCATCTCATCAGGCAATCTATCCATGCCAAAGGTAGCTCCGCCGGCATTCTTCATCCCGGATGATGATACCAAACTAACAGAAGCCATACTTGGAGAAAAGTCCAAGTTACACGGCACAAACTTCAATGTAACGGGCGAACTATTCCAACATTAAAACTTAACCCTGCCAATAAATATAATGAGAATAATCAGTGAAAACAAATACTAAAACAACTTTTTGTGTGATAAAAAGTAAAAAAAACAAGCATGAAATGAACAGAAATCTGTGGACAACATGTGCTATTAGTTTGAATCTAAGAATTTGCCTCCAACCATGGCTGCTGGAAGCGGAGAAACTCGACGACAAGTACATAGCAAATTTTGAATAGTCAGAGTACATCTGATAGATTACATTAATCCGCCCAAGGTAAAAAAATAGTAACTAGCAGAAATGTTAATGCTCCGATGCATTCATATAAAGATGGCATCGCCATACAAGACATGTTGGCACAACAACAGTTGCAACTCAGCCGAAAAAAAACTCATTTTGAACCAAAACAGGGACAGAGTTCAGGAGGTGAGATCAGGTGTTCGTCATGTGTTGAAGAATTCGCTATCACTGCAATCATGGAAGCCACGGACACGCCAAAAGGACCCTGAATCTATGGAACTAACCAAATGATCAAACATTTAAAGGAGGAATTCAATTAATCCCCCCACCCCCTCTACCTTAAATTTAGATGCAAATTTGACGAACAAGGTAGTACGGTATAAAATGCGGTTAGGGCTCCGTTTGGACAAAAAACACCACCATCATAGAATGTATGTTTGGAATAATAATGGTTATGACAGCCACCACGAAAAAAAACAAATTTTTAACAAAAAAGTGAATGAAGTTCCTTTGGTGAGATCGGGAGTTCATAATCACTGTGTTCACGGCCTCCACCACCACGCGAAAAACAGCTTTGGACTAAATATGTATGTACAACTAGGCCGCCAAAGTATGCACAAAAAACCTGTAAGTCAAGAACAATCCTTTTCTACTCAGTACATGGTATTTGCTACCGACAGCTTCAACTAAATACAAACCAGGGAAAAATTTTGAATCCTTGCATGCTAGTAAGTAATAACTCCATTCATCAATTACCATGGAAAATACAAACTTAAAGAACTTGCTCAAAATCTTACTAAGAGGTTGATAATTTTCTTCTGCACATCAGAAATTCAAACAAGTAACTAAAGCCGCATAAGATTCTGACTGACCACACAAAGTTTTGCAGTTTTTAACAAAATTTGAAGAGACGAAGTAAAATCGTAAAACAACTGCAAATTGGAGGAAGATTGCAGTTGCTTTATACAGATCTAAAGATGATGTGCAACAAAACAAAAGGATACGCAACAACACCAAAATGTTGATTCCGTAAAAGGAGGAGAGATAGACCTACTAATCATCCCGGAGAAAAAACTAGGGCTCCAAATACAAAAGATCTAACCCGGCAATCAAAGTCCATCTCATTTTCGCAAACAACAACTATGTAAATCATCACCAAAATTAAATAGCCCAAATAAATTACAAGACCGATAGGGATAAAGTTTGAAGTAGAATGCATGATCCATTAAAACATGCATCGCATGCATCAAAAACAGTTAAAAAAACTCCCCAAACAGCCGCCGAAACAAGATCAAGGGTTAGGTATACTTACAATATCAGCCGGCCTCGTCTCCTGAAACAGTAAAGCTTCATCCACCACAAAAGAAACCGGATCCCTGCTGCACCTCTGGTTTCTTCTTCTTCCTCCTCCTCGCTTCTGAGAAATCCGGCGAGTGGCGGATCTAAAAGAAGAGGTCCTCTCTCTCTCTCTCTCTCTCGGGTGGTGTGACGGTCAAAGAAGAAAAATAAAGCGGCTTTCGACCTGGATTATTATCATCACTCTTCTTCCACCACTTTGACCGCTCTGGCATCTCTACCAAGCCACCGTCGCTCCAATCAACCATTTTCTTTCCTGTAGCCGGCCGTGTGGCCTCAGGGCGCATCACAAGCCGTCCTATGTCGACACGTAGCAGCAATGTATCAGCCGGCTACACCAACAGCTACACACACCCTCAAAAATATGGAGTTTTTCAATTTTTTGCGCCATAAAAATAGGATTTTTTGACATTTTGCATCCTGAACTTTAAAATTGATATTTCGGACCATGGAGCCAAAATTTTCAGTAATATTTAGACCCGAACAATATAAAAATACTTATTTTTACATTTTATATTCTAGATTATTGATGCTGCCACATCTAATATTTTCGAATAAGTATTTTTATGACCTAAATATTTTTGAAATTTCAGTCTAAGGATGCAAACTATGAAGATAATTATGAAATGTAAAATACTAATTTTAAAAATTGGGGATGTCAAATGACTGGTATTTAAGAGGTGCAGCTTACCAAAAGCAGGTTTATTTAAATATTCCTTTTTTTAATGACAAATAATTCGCGGTAAGTATTTTATCCAATAGTTTACATTTTATTCCCGCGTCACTGCAGAAAAGTACACCTGTGTTCTCAATCTCATCCAGTGCATAATTACGGCGTTGCCCTTCACCCGTAACGGTGAAGGAAATTACGCAGGTAACGTTACATCTGAAGGAGTACAAAAATAACCACCACGGCTTACCTTGTTAGCGGTATCCTTACCGTTCCTTTTGGAAACGTCCACACTTGTGACGACGGGGGTACGGAGGCGGCCATTAGCCGACGGAAATTTCACAATTGCCACTGTGAATTAGCACGTGGAACAAGCATGCCGGCGGCATGCGTGTCAGGAACATAATATTTATCGTGGCATTGCGTAAATATCAGACATATGGGTGGGTTAATTAGGTGAACAGGCTGGCAGGCTGGCAGGGCGGCAGAAACCCCAACCAATCCGGTTTCTCCGCGCGTATCGCACAGGCGGTGCCAGCAAAAGACGGCCACTTAAATTATGACCGGTCAACCCGTGATTACTGATTAGCCTGCTCCTTGACCCGGCCTGTGGAGAATAGGCCGGAATGGCAGTTGTAGGTGGCGAGCTCGGTTTTGGAGACTACAGATTTTTGCCGTTTTAAGGGAGGAAGGGGGCTTGGCTGTGCGAACGAAGATCAGAAGGCGGCAAATAAAATAGGCAAGCTCCCGATGATGGCTTTTTTTGATGCACAAAATGAATTTCCACAACTTCACGTTAAGAAACACCGAGGGAGACACTGCGAGCTGGCAGTTACTTCTCGGCTAAAGAGAGGGATGCTTGGAAGTGAGGCCAGATTTATCCACAGCGGAGAAAACCACTTGCTACGGGCAGTGGCGGATCCAAGAATTTAGAAAAGGGGGTGCATAAAAAAATTTTTAATAGCATAATATAGAAAATGAAAATGTATGATATTATAAAGTCATACACACTTACATATAAATGTCTTAATTGAAAATTATTAAATACCATAAGAAATTACAATTGTCCGCGACGAATCTTTATTTTTTGAAAATGATCAATAACATCATCATCTGAAACTTTCAAAAATGCGTCTCTTTCAATGAATGTAATCAAACAGTCATTAACATCTGATCACCCAAACTATTGCAAAATCTGTTATTGACATAATTCATGCTAGAAAAAACTCTTTCAATACTTGCAGTGGCCACAGGAAGAATCAGTATAAACTTCGATAGCTTATATAGTTGTTAATAAGCAATATGTTTCCCAGTTTCAACAAGTTTCATAGTGAGATGATCAAGGTCGTTCAAGTCAAAAAACCTCTTGTCGCTTTTCATAACTCTTCATTTTGACTTGGAGGTTTACATCTTGAAATCTATTGAGATTTAAATTTCTTTTGAAACATATATGATATGAGACTTTACTTCTTTTTTTAACTCTTCATATCACAATTTTGTTCAATTCTGTTTCTATATGAATGTCAGAAATTCCAAAATATTAACAAATGAAGAGTATTGACAAAATGCAAAGTATTTGAATATTTATCTACTCCGCCTGACCATCTACCGGCCAATACTACGGAGTATCCCTATGGATAAACATTCAACACAAAGACTATGATTTTGCTTACTCACTATCTGACTAATACCTCAAAACACCCATAAAAATAAACATACATGAAAATAAATTGTGATAGTGTATAAATTGTGTAAGAGGCTTGCCCAAGCTATCTTCATTTGGCGACAGTCACGTTTGCGCGGGATGTCAGTACGACAAGACTCATCGCCTTCCGTTTGATAAATCACAAACGAGCAGCAAGAGACCATTGGAGTGCATCCATGGAGACTTGATGGGACCAACCGTCATTGCAAGCCTTGGTGGAAGCAGATACATGCTCGTTCTGATTGATGACTACTCAAGATACACTTGGGTATATTTCTTGAAGGAGAAATCTGAAGCCTTCCGGTTGTTTGTGGAGTTCAAGGAGTTAGTGGAGGGCCGGCTTGGCTTGCGGATCAAGAAGCTTAGAATAGATAATGGTGGTGAGTTTGTCTCCTCTGAATTCTCTAACTTCTGTAGGAAGCATGTGATCCACAGAAAGCTTACTTGTGCTCACACTCCACAACAAAATAGAGTAGCAGAGCGGAAGATCTGTCATCTGACAGAGACCTTGCAAATGCTGGCTTCATGCGAAAGACATTCCTAGGTCCTTCTGGGCGGAGGGGATGTCTTGTGCTTCTTATGTCATCAATCGGATGTCGCTCAGCATGATTAACATGAAGACTCCTTTTGAAATATTGCTGAAGGAGAAGCTCAGTGTAGAACACTTTCGGGTGTTCGGATCAACTTGCTATGTGCATGTCCCGGATGCTTCACGGACAAAGCTGGATGCAAAAGCAAGGAAGCTTGTCTTTGTTGGCTATGATGAGCGGAAGAAGGGATGGAAATGCATGGATCTTGCGACGAAGAAGTTTGTTGTGTCAAGAGACGTAGTCTTTGACAAATTGACGTTGTATGGAGGAGGCTCGCTTGAGCTTTCAGAAAGCAAGGTTGATGAAGAGCAGAAGGTGGTTGCTAAAGGTCTGGAAGAGGATCTTGTTGTTTCACCAGCAGCTCATGTTGCTTCAAATTCTGGTGCTGAGGCTTCTGGCTCAGGAAGCAGGGGGAGCATTGCTCAAAGCTTGCCTGAAGGTGGTGTTGAGCCTGAAAAAGCAACAGAGGTAGTGAGCAAGGAGCAACCTCTTCGGAGATCGAAGAGGGTTGCGAAGCCACCAGCTCGGTACTGTGATGGGAATGCATTGAGTTTTGTCTCCTGCTTCTTTGCAGGTCCTCTAGATGAGCAAGAGCCTGCAAACTTCAATGAGGCCACTGGAGTCAAAGAGTGGGATGATGTCATGAAGGAAGAGATTGCTGCTCTCAAGAAGAATGAAACCTAGGACCTTGTGCCCAAGATTGATGACATTACTCCAGTGACTTGCAAGTGAGTGTATAAGTTGAAGAAGAAGACTGATGGGAGCATTGATAGGTTCAAAGCTCGCTTGGTTGCTCGAGGATTCTCACAGCAGTATGGAGAAGACTATGAGGAGACATTTAGTCTGGTTGCAAAGATGACTTCGGTTAGAGTGGTGATCGCATTGGCTGCTTGCAAGGGATGGAGAATGTGGCAGCTTGATGTAAAGAATACTTTTATTTATGGACAGATTGACAAGGATATCTTCATAGATCAGCCACTTGGATTTATTTCTGAAGTTCATCCGGACTATGTCTGCAAGCTTAGGAAGGCTCTCTACGGGTTGAAGCAAGCTCCTAGAGCTTGGTATGGGAAGATAGCAGAGTATTAGCAATTCTGCGGTTATCTTGCTTCCAACTCGGATTCTAGCTTGTTTGTCAAGAAGAAGGGAGAGTTTCAAGTCTTGGTTTTGCTGTATGTGGATGATATAATCATCATAGGGAATTCGGAGGAGGAAGTAGCAAGGCTCAGGGTTGAGCTCGCTATACGCTTCGACCTAAAATACTTGGGAGAGCTTCATCACTTTCTCGGTTTTGAAGTGGACAGGAAGGAGTGCGGGATTCTCATTTGTCAGAAGGGGTATGCGGATCGCATTGTAAGTCGATTTGGCATGGGTGAAGGGAAGAGTTGCTCTACTCCACTGGAACATGGGTTGAAGCTTCGACGAGATGAAGGAAGGATTCCTCCTGATCCCTTGGTGTTCAGGGCTCTTGTAGGGAGTTTGATCTACCTGATGATTACAAGGCCATACATTGCTTATGCTGTTGGCCGAGTAAGTCGATTTATAGCTGAACCAAGGAAGTCTCATCTAGTAGCGGCAAAGAATATTTTGAAATATGTCAAGACAACTTCTGACATGGGACTCCTCTATCGTAGAGATGCGGACTTTACTTTGCTTGGATACACGGATGCTGACTATGGTGGTGACTCGGATGATCGGAGATCAACTTCGGGTTATATTTTCACTTGTGGTTCAGCTTGTATTTCGTGGTGTAGCAAGAAGCAGGACTCTGTGTCCGTGTCTACTACAGAAGCTGAGTATAAGGCATCGGCCTTGGCTACTCGGGAAGTCATCTAGTTGCGGAGGCTTGTAGAGGATGTTCATGAAGAAGTGCAAGAGCCTATTTTACTTCGGGGTGACAATGAGAGTGCTCTCAAACTGGTAAACAATCCAGTGTGTCACGCAAGGACCAAGCATATTGAGATCGAGCATCACTTCATAAGGGAGAAGTTGTTGGAGGGATCTCTTCTGGTCGGGCATGTTCGGAGTGAAGATAATCTTTCTGACATCGTCACAAAGACACTGTCGAAGGGGCCATTTCAGCGGTTACGAAGCTTGCTAGGCTTGATCACCACTTCTCACTTCAAGGGGGAGTGTTGAAATTTGTGAAGTGGAAGTGGGTGATGGGCAGACCGGGCAAACTGAGCGGCCTATGCGGATTGCTTCTGCGGCCTGGGCAGGACTACTGGTTGCAGCCTGGGTGGTGGCTGTCTTGGTGACTTGGCTGTTGAGCAGCCGGTGCGGCCTGAGCGTCCTGGTGTGCGGCCTGAGCGGTCTGCTGTGCGGCCTGGTTGGTCTATGACCAAGGATGGTGGGCTTCTTGTGAAGCAACCTGAGCGGACTGCGGTTTGCGGGTTGTTGGATGTGCTTGTTGATCAGCGTCCCTGTGTTTTTGCAAGTTCTTGTGTAGCCGGGCGGGTTGGAGATTGAATCTGCGGGAGGCTTTGCAGATTGGTTGAGTCTGCGGTGTCCGCTGTTGCGGGCTGGCCTTGGAGATCGGTTGTGGCCCTTGCCGAGACCTCCGGTGATGCAGCGGGTGTTAGCTGCTGTGGAGGACTGCGCGGACTGGTGTCGGAGTCCGGCAGTTGGCCGTTTGTCTGGGCAGCTATGCGAGTATAGCTTGCGGACTCTGCCTTACTCTGTTGTAGTGTTGGCGATCTGCTTTGGGTGTTAGCGGACTGGGCCTTGTCCCCCGAGCTCGCGCTAGGCCTTTGGTAATTTACTGGACTTGGTCACATTCTGTGACAAGTCCAGTGTGTCCGCAGTATCCGCCAAATCCGTTGTTGACCGGACGGACTGCCTTTGGTCGTAGACTTATGGCGGATGGAGGCTTTGGTATTGTACTGTGTAGACTGCCTCTTTCGTGTGCGGACTGTTGCCGAAGGGGTTGTGGCTATCCATGTGTGATGATGTTTGCGGACTGTGCGGACTATACCTATTTGCATAGTGTGGGCGGACTGATGCAAGTCCTCCTAGTTGTGAACATCTGTATCTTGCTCCTGACGGTTTTCTTGGAAATCCGGCTAAGTCCATGCGGACGCAGCGAACGGATGTTTTGCTAGTGCGCGAGCTGGGGTGGTGACTGTATTCACTAGGGTGGTGACCACACTCCTCACCTCGCCTATAAATAGAACCCCCCCCAACACGTCTACAGTAACTGAGTGAACAGTAAGTGAGGCTTCGGCGATTGTTGCGATCTGAGTTTTTCTGTCCGCGCGGGTTGAGAAAAGCTGACGGTTTGTAGTGTGCAGGTCACACGACTAGCTTCCAGGAGCCAGAAGTTTGGCTGTGACTTCGGTCAAGTGCTGTGAAGGGTGTGGTCTCTGCGGTCTCAGCAGGTCGCTTCTGTGGCTTGTCAGTTCTCTGCTTCAACATTTCCAAGTTCCAATAACCTGTCCGCCGGTCTCAGGCGGGTAGGCAGTCTATTCTTCAGTTCCTCAGCAGGCAGAGAATAACAGTGTGTCCACGTGACCTCGCGGTCTCGCGGTCTCGGCGGACTCTGTGTGCTATTCGGCTTGTAGCAACAGCAACTCGGGCGGCTTCGGTGACCTTGGCGGACTGGGCGGACTCGGTGGTCTCTAGTGCTGTCTGCCCGGCTTATTTTGTGTTTTCTGTTGTAGCTTGTGTACTAGCAAAATCATGTCTCGCTATGTATACCTCGCTGTGTAAAGAAGTGTGAATGAATATAAGACCTCCTTGTTCTTCCATTTGTGTTTGGTGTTAAGCGTGCTCTTGGGCTTCCGCATGATCAAGGTGTTAACTGGGTAGTTCTGAGAATATTAATTTGGCTTTAGGCTATCCTGCTGACCACTTTGAGAAAATTCAACAGGGCATCCTCATAAGGATCCCAAACAACAAGTACTCCTCCAGCATCAACATTTCTTGTAATTTTCAACAAAGAATTTCATTCAGAATGAATTCAAACCTTTGAAAATGTACATGTATCTAGTGTTACCTGTAAGAACGTAATACTTTATAATTTGCTTAGAGGATACCTACATAGAGTATTATAGATTTTACCTCAGAATCCATTATCTATTTTCAAAGAAATGATCTTATGGACATCTGGACACCGCAACTGTATCTGTGTTTCTATGTGGAATGTCACGGTTACTGTTCTTCTAAAGTTA
This sequence comes from Platanthera guangdongensis, assembly GCA_039583875.1. NCBI lineage: Eukaryota > Viridiplantae > Streptophyta > Magnoliopsida > Asparagales > Orchidaceae > Platanthera > Platanthera guangdongensis. Next base: position 33,034,069 of record CM077166.1, on the reverse strand, counting down.
ACTAAAACTCATCAAATGTGAAATGGAACAAATCAACAGGAGAAGAGCCAAACCGAGTCGGATCGTGTTATCAAATGTGGAGTAACACTCTCCTACAAGGTAATGAAGACAAATCCCGATGAAGTTGTTAACATCAGATGTGGAATGAAATAACTTACCAGGTTCGTACTCATCAACCCCGAACATCAGTGGAGCACAACATGCTTGCTTTGACAAAGGAAAGTGAAAAATTCAAAACTTTTGGACTGAGGCTGAAATAAATTGCCTAACCTTGAACTAAGACTGAATTTAAATCACATTGAGTCTCATTTCTCCCACTATTTTGATTGATCGGTCTTTAGGCATTCCTTTTGTTAGTGGATCAGCCAGATTATCCTTCGATCGCACATCGATCAAAGTGATAATATCTTATTTTTTCAAATAATTCAGTAGAGCGTGTCTCAGCCGTACATGTCGCCTCTTAGTATTAAAAAGGACATTCTTTATGACTTGGACTGCTGCTTGATTATCACAATACAAGCTCAAAGAATTGATTTGAAATCTGGACAAGGGAATGTCTAGAATCAAATTCCTGATCCAATCTGCCTCTTCACCAGCTGAGGCTAAGGTAAACAACTCGGCTTCCATAGACAACAAAGCTATACAAGTCTGTCTTCTGGATTTCCAAGTGACTGCAACGCCACACAAAGTGAAAATAAATCCACTAGTGGACTTGTTGTTCCCAACTTCTAAACACTAGGAGGCATCAGAGTATCCTTCCAACATAGGAGGGTAACCAGTGTAGCACAAAGTGTGATCTTTAGTACCTTTCAAGTACCTCATCAGCCGATCTAAGGCATCCCAATGCTCTTTGTCTGGACTACTGGTAAAGCGACTCAGTATGCCAACAGAGAATGCAATGTCTGGTCTTATACAACTTGTGATATACATGAGACTACAAATGATCTTTGAGTACTTTACTTGATCAACGCTGGTCTCTTCATTCAGACTCAACTTGACATTTGGATCGATTGGTGTTCCAACATGCCTACAGTCTTTATAATCTCAGGTAGTGAGAATCTGCTCAATATCATAAGCTTGACTTAGAGTGACACGTCCTTTGTCTACTCTAACTTTCATACCTAATAGAGTATCTACATGACCAAGGTCCTTCATGTCAAATGTTTTCGCGAGAGCGGATTTAATATCCCTCACTACGGTAAGGTCTGACCCCAGAATCAACATGTCATCCACATATAAGCATATGATGATTGTTTGATTTGACATCGAGCGGTAGTAGAGGCATTTGTCTGAGAGACTGGACTGAAATCCAACGCTCTTTACCACTTGATCAATTTTAATGTGTCGCATCTTAGGTGCTTATTTAATCCTATAGATCGACTTATCGAGCTTGCACACTTTATCTCTTAGGTTCTTATGTACAAAACATTCAGGTTGTGTCATGTAGATCTATTCATCAAGCTCTACAGTTTAGAAGGTTGTTTTTACATTCATCTGATGAACTATAAAGTTCTCGAGAGAAGCTATGATAAGAAGAATCCTAATAGTGGATATGTGACATACATGTGAATAGACATCAAAATAGTCAATTCTCCCTTGTTGTTCATAACCCTTAACTACTAGACTTGCTTTATATCTGGCTATAAACTCATCACTGTGCAATTTCTTCTTCAGTACCCACTTGCATCCTAAGATTTTAGCTCCTTTAGGCAGGTCAACTAGATGTCAAGTGTTGTTTGTAGCAGCGAGTTCATCTCATCATCAATGACTTTTGCCCACATTAACGCATTTCTAGATCTCATTGCTTCCTGATAGGAGAATGGATCATCGTCTAAGTGGTAAGTGACGAAATTTTCACCAAAATCTTTAGAGATTCTATCTCTTGTGAATACTCTAAGTGGAACAGATTCCACCTGTAGAGGTTGGGGAGCAGTGCTAGAGGGGTCAGCTTCAGGTTCTACAGTAAATTCTGAAATCATGTCAGTAGACCCGAAGATGGTCAAATCATGACCTTTGATAAACTTGTGTTCAAAGAAAATAGTATCTCTAGACTCTATCACTATATTAGTTGATAGATCCAGAAATCTGCCAACTGTACTACCTAGATAAACGCATGTTATTGTTCTAGGTCCCACCTTAGATCTCTTAAGGTCTTGTATTCTCACATAAGCAATACAACCCCAAGTCTTGAGAGTGTCATATCTACAAGGATGGTCATGCCACAACTCATACAATGTAGAGTTGAGCTTTGAGTGAGACACTCTATTTAGAATGTGATTTGCAGTTAGGACTGCTTCCTCCAAAAAAGAATTGTGTATGTTAGTTGTGATGAGCATAGAATTCAATATTTCTGTTAAAGTTCTATTCTTAAGCTTAGTAATATCATTCGACTGGGGTAAGTAAGGAGCTGTGGTTTCTAGGATTATACCCTCAGAGACACAAAAGTTCTTAAACCTAGTTGTAGCATACTCTCCTCTTCGATCACTTCTAAGTCTCTTAATCTTCAGATTTAATTAATTTTCTACCGAGATTTGAAGATCTTAAAGGTCTCGAATGTCTCATATTTCGATTTCAATAGGTAAACATGACAATATCTGGAAAAATTATCGATGAATGTAATTAGATATTTCCTTCTACCTCTAGTGGCGTGACTACGAAAATCACAGACGTCGGAATGTATCAACTCTAGAAGTTATGTGCTCCTAGAAATTGTCTTGTAAGGGTTTCTAGTGATTTCAGTTTGGGCACAAACATCACACCTATTAAATTGAATAAAAAGATCTAATAGAATGTTTTGACTTCTAGCTAGATCTCGCATTTTCTTATAGTGAATATGTTCAAGTCTATTGTGCAATAGCTTCAGATTAATCAGAGTTGAACTCACTTGGTTTATGTACTCGTTATCTAGGCTAAGTCTATACATATCATTGATCAGGTAAGCGCAATCAAAGTAGTGAGAATTAACAGTTAATATCATTCTACCGTTCATAGTTGTGAAATACATTACAGCTTTATCAATCAAACTCATAGAATGTGCAAGTCTTCCTCCCAAAAAACCTTCTGACCAAATTCCTCCACTAGCTAGGAAAGTAAAAAATTGCTAGTGATTTGGATGTTTTGAGAAAAGAGGAACTCCTTGGCATTATCCTTCAAGATCCACATATATTATTGTTAACCCTCCAAGATAAGCAAAATAAAGAACCTCTCCCAGATCTGATTTTAGCAGCAGTTGTCATAACCCACATTTTTCCCGTATTTAAATAATACGTCAGAGTAAGAGAAAATACGTGTTGTGATGCCACGTCATGCAGTGGACAACTGCAGACGTTCAGGATCTATGGGTTTGTGTCAGTTGTTGACGCACATAGTCTTAGACTTCTTATGACAACTTACTTGTTACTTTTTTTGCTGTTACTTATTGCTTGTTTATATTTGCTCTCTGGGAAGGATTTATGTTAGGATGCATATAGTTACTTTCAAATATACAAAACTACATTCTGGAATATTGACATGACATAACTTTTTAACTGCAAAACTTACTAATTTTAAGCACTATAAATTTTTTTTTTATTTATATTAAATGTAGAAGTCACATCATAATTACAACAGTCCCCTTTTTTTCTTAATCTTTGAAGAGATTCTTGCCCAGATCTTGGAAACAGCAGGTCATCCTTGTCGGTGAAGAAAAGTACAGAGATGGAAACTACAGATCTGGAAACAGCATGAAGAATCCAGGTAGCCGGGAGCGCCGGAATCGGGCACGATCGATCGGGGACAGCCTCACGACGGAAGAAGCGCTGGCGAAATCGCAGATCGGATAAGCAGATGACGCCGGAAATCGGGTAACAGCAGTTTATTCTGGTGATCTGCAGAGAAACATCCAGCCCCCCTTTTCTCGATCAAGAAACGACGACAAAACAGGGATGAGTATCCTTTTTCCAGATCTACGATGGCAGCGGCAGATATGCCTTCTTCTCCGCCGGAGCAGCAGATCTCGAGTGATGCGACAGTGAGAACTTGCAAACGGGAAGGGCGGTGCTGCTGTTCTTCGCGATCGAAGTTCCAGTCGCTGCTGTTTCGGCCGGCAGAATCAGGAAAAACATGGAGCGAAGAAGCACTGCCTCGCGATCTTGATCAAACTTCGCGATCTTGTCGACGGGAAGAGCGCGAGCAACAGATCTACGAATGGCGGAGACGTACGGGAGCGACGGCCGAAATTCACAAGCAAGAGAGCGGAAGGAGAACAGACGCAAAACCTAGAGACGTTATCTTGAGAATGTTATGGCTCCGCTCAAGATAGTCCACTAAGACTCATTGATGTAAAATGGTCTTATATAGTATCTACAACATAGAGGCGTTACACTCTAGTGACACAAAACCCAATGCGTCGTTCTGAATCGGTTCTGACATGCGCGAACATACATTAGATACCCTAACATGAAGAAGATGAGCAAACGTACAAGCAAATTAATTATATACTCTACAAAGAATTATAACAAATTCATTAACATAAGCTTAATCATTCACAAAAAATTAACTCAGTCGATTGTGTGTATTCATTCTGCCTCAACTTCAATTATGCAATTTTACCAAAAAAATCAAATTAATTACATACTTAACAAAGAAAATTCAAGAACATTCAAACAATTCTGAAGGATAGAAGAACATTAGTAATAAACATAAACTCTTATCGATTAGGCTTATAACTAATAGATGAGAAGTTTTGAGAAAAGAGCATATCTTGGAACCTGCGGCCAGTGGCTGAAATCGCCGCCCATCTAGAAGAAAACGACGGCAAGACAGTGGCGAATCCAGGTGGGGAACGACGGAAAAGAGGGAGCCGCAGTGGCGGATGCAGGATTTTTTTCTTGTGTGGGCAGTTTATATATACTCTTAACCCGAGAATAGACATCAGTTTATATATAAATTGTTGTTTATTTTGGGGTTTAGGGTAAACTATACTCGAATAGACAGTGATTTATATATAAACTGCTGTCTACTCGAGTAGACCGCCAAAATCGTGTCGAGTGTCCAGTACATCCAACGCAGTCAAGCTACATCTCTAACAGTTTATAGTGGACTTTAAACATCATGACCTGACACTAATAAAATATCTATAGTGGACTTTAGACATCCGCTGATTAAAATTTTGGGGGTGTACAATTTTTAATTTTGCCGGACCAATTCATATTTTTGATCTATAAATATAACAGCTCATAGATGTGCGCAAAAAGGGGGGGTGTCAGTGTCCCTTCCCCCCCCCCCCCCCCCCTTTAAATCTGCCCCTGAGCGGCGGCCTCCCAAGACGGCGATGACGTAGCAGCAAACTAACCTTTCTCTGGAGCTTCTTTTCTCGGGGTGTTCAAATTGGAGAGCTGATGTTACTATATATAATATATACATATATATTATAATATTACATGATGACAACCAACTTCTTCTCACTTTTTTTTTTCAACTTCAACTTGGCTGCTAGCATTTTTTCTTGTCGCATTATTATTTAAAAAAACAATTACAAATTTACAATAACCTCAAAAAAATTTATTATTTCAAAATAATTAATGAGGTCTCTGCCTGGAGCCGTGTGTTTGTGCTCCACAATTTCATGTGCGACGGATGTCGAGGACACTGTCATCGAAGAGGAAGACGTCATCGAAGAGGAAGATAAAGAGGAAGATTTGAGAATTTAGATTTTAGAGTGAGAGAGAGAGAGAGTCGGAGAGAGAATGAGAGATTGAGGGGGGGGGGGGGGCGGGGGTTATATTTATAGTTTAAACTTTAAATTATAATAAAATAAATATATAAATATATAATATATAATAAAATATATTTAATTTAAATAAAAAAATTAATTTTTTTTAAAAATAAGACAGTCTAGGCAGCCACTAGGCTGCCTAGGCTGCGGCTTTTTCCTGGCATCTTGCCAGGAAATGACATTTCCTGGCAAGATGCCAGGAAAATAAGAAATGAGCCTTAACGGCTCTTTCAAAAGAGGCGTTAAGGCTCTGTTGCTCTTAACGGCTCTTTTTAAAGAGTCGTTAAGAGCTTTATCCTGGCCTGAGATGAGCTCGACGATCGTCGAGCTCGATCGTCGAGCCCAGCTCGACGATCGTCGAGCTCTCCTCGACGATCGTCGAGCACTGCTCGACGATTTCGTCGAGCTGAGCTCGACAAAAATCGTCGAGCTCTGCTCGACGATGTCCGAATATATATATATATATATATATATATATATATATATATATATATATATATATACATTCATATCTAATATACCTTCAATCTTTTTACTTTAAGACTAACATAAATTCAAGAAATATTCAAATACATTTGAAAATAAAGGTTACTTATGTAATTGCACCCTAAAGTCACCTCCAAAATAAAGCTGATAGCAGACAATTATGAGGCACATTGTCCAAAAAACATCATGCCAAGTGCTCTCATTACACCCTATCAGCTGTCAGTTGCTCTCATTACTAATATATATTTATATATTATATATATTTATAATATATTATGTAATTGCACCCTAAAGTCACCTCCAAAATAAAGCTGATAGCAGACAATTATGAGGCACAATGTACAAAAAAACATCATGTCAAGTGCTCTCATTAGCTGTCAGTTGCTCTCATTACTAATATATAATTATATATTATATATATTTATAATATATTATATAAATATATACTATATCATATTGCATAGGTGCGAAGCCAGCCGGCCTCAGGGCGAAGCCCGCCGGGCGCGGGCGAAGCCCGCCGGAAGCCCGCCGGGCGCGGGCGAAGCCCGCCGGGCGCGGGCGAAGCCCGCCGGGCGCGGCCGAAGCCCGCCGCCGCGGGGTACTGTCGCGCGGGGCACGAGGGCCGGAGACTCCCGTGAAAGAGGCAAATGTCGCTCCCGACAAATCGTCGCCCCCCACGACAAATGAGGTTTTCGCCCTCACGCTACAAATGCGCCCACGACAAATATCGCCGCCCACGACAAATAACGACAAATCGGGCGAATGTCGCACCCCCGGCGAATGTCGCACTCCGCCGAATGTCGCACTCCGCCGATTGTCGCACCCCAGCCGAATGTGCCGTATCACTTGTATATATATATATATATATATATATATATATATATATATATATATATATATATATATATATATATACGGCGGTTCTTTCTAAGAACCGCTGTCTATTCTTAGATATATATATATTGTGGGCGTACGGGCAAGAGTCAAAATCACCTCAAATCGAAAAGTAATCAACATGAAAGTTGTAGATCTCAGCGAGACGAACAACTTTCATGTTGATCACTTTTTGATTTGGAGTAGTCTTGGCCCTTGATTTGGGCCCCGAAATATGGGGCAGCGAGATCGCTACTGTAGCACTCTCGCCGCCCCAGAATTCGTAGCTCATATATATATATATATATATATATATATATATATATATATATATATATATATATATATATATATATATATATATATATATATATATATATATATATATATATATCGAGCTGATCTCAGGCCAGACTTTCCACGGCCTAGTCCCAGGCCATGCTAAAGCAAAGCCCGGGCTTTAGCCCGGACTGGTCCCAGGCCAGGCTAAAGCCCGGGCTGGGCACCAGGCTGGGCTAACAGCTAAAAACTGGGCATGGTCCGGCCTTAAAGCCCGGGCCTAGGCCTGGATCGTGCCTGCTCGGGCCCGGGCCTTTCAGGCTTTTTCCAGGTCGGGCCTAAGCCGGCCCGGCAGGCCCGGTTTTTATGCCCACCTCTAGGTATGGTTATACAGATCTTCACATGTTAGATCTGAGACAAAGAAAAACACAGCCGAAATAATTGACTCACGAGTGGCCCCATGAGTCACGAGAAGAAGAATACATAAACACATCACGAATTCTATACACACGAGTCTGGTGGTTTCCTCCGCATCAGATGGGAACCACACCCAACAAAGCGGAGAGTTTTTTTTTTGAGAGATTGTGAGAGGAGCTTTCACTGTAAGTCTTGTTTGTAAAATCTTAATTTTTTTTGTAATTCAAGTGATGGAAGTGAAGAAAGAGAGGACATAGCCCGAATTTGAATGAACCTCTATGAATATGTGTTTTTGAGTTTGTGGTTCTTCTTGTATGTGATTATCTCTATGCATTAAACACATATTGTGAAGGAGAGGGAACATTCTGCGGGCAAAATAGAGAGTATTAAGTGACCTACGGTAAGTTCTTTGTGGGGGATGAAAACAAAAAGCAGAGAGCGAGATTGGTCTGGCAGTGCTTGCAGGTATAACATTCCAGTATTAAATTATTTGAAATCGAGTGAAGGAGTTCCAACATACATATTGTGAGACCACTCCAAAACTGATAGCAATATATAGAATTCCACAAAACACATCCTCAAGTGCTTTGGTTGCAGCTTGCGGCAACGACGGCAGACCCCATCTGGCGTCCGTGCTCGAGGCAAAGGAGGATGTGAAGGAGCGATTTTAGCCCTAGAATCTTGTAGTAGGAGCAAAAAAGGGAAGCCTGGATGGAGCAGGACGTAGAAGAGGATGGCTGGTATCAGGCGAGTATCACAGCCTTCTTCTCCCATGGGGAGCCCAGCGTACCCTATCAAGACGAAATGCCCTAATGCAGGGAGGGATGTGTAGGAGTCCGGTGTAACACCCCAAATCCCCAAATTAGGTTCATGCTAGGCAACACGGCCTGGGACACGGGCGTGTCTCACGCCGTGTCCTGCTCTGTATGGTTGAGCAGCCTGTCGAGTGCTCGACGAAATGCACTCGACGAGTTTTCGAGAGGGAACATGGCCTGCGACACGGGCCTGTCTGAGGTCCGTGTCCTCCTCTGATTCGACGAATTCCACTCGACTAAAAGCACTCGAGATGGGCACACAGCCTGTGACACGGGCGTGTCACATGGTCATGTCCTTCTCTGGATTTGGCCAAGGCAATGAGGCCTGGTGAACACGGGCGGGACACGGGCGTGTCCAAAGCCGTGTCAGGGCACACGGCCTATGACACGGGCGTGTCACATGGCCGTGTCATGTTCGAGGTTAAGTCGGTTGTGTGCCGCTTAAGGTACACGGCCTGTGACACGGGCGTGTCACAGGCCGTATCAGCCCAAAAATAGATTTTTGGGGATAATTTGTGGTCGTCCATTTTCTTCATCTGGGATCCGATAGTCCAAGCTTCTCTCTGCTGAGTGAAAACCAAGAATTGAGAAGAGAATTCTCATTTATCTTGGGCTATCCTCTTTCTAAAAGTGTAGAGAGAAGGGAGAGCAAGGAGGAAGAGAAAGGGATCCGGCCACCGGTAGAGCTTCCGAGTTCTGAATCGAGATCCGAGGCCAGATTTGTGGAGGCAAGGCCGCTGCGGTGCTTTCCAACTGGCAAGATTTCCATGGATCCAAAGTGGTCGTCAAGGGTAACGACCTTCCTTCTTGGACATGTGAAGTCCTTCTTTTTGGCATGTGCATGGATTTCCCCCACCAGAGGGTGGATTGCAGAGGGATTTCCCTTGGGTTGATTCTTAGAATCCTCAATAGTCTTGCATATAGATTCGGGAATGTGTAGTACGGAATAGGCATGCTGTGTGAAGCCCATCTGGACAGGTTGGTCTGGATGGTGATGTTTCATTTGCACACCGAAGAAGACTCTGTGGTTAAACGTGTAGTTTGTGGAGTCGATGGGTTAGACCTGTGAAGGGCAGTAGCAGGAAGTACTGGAGTGGTAGTCCAGGAAAATACCCTTGTGATGCTTGTGTTGTGTGCTATGGGAAGACCAGTTTTCTAGCACTTCAGGATGCTGCAGGGTTTGGGCGGAGTTGGGTGCAGAAAGAGAGTTTCTGCTGAACTCGCTAAGCGATCGTGAAGGATGCTAGCATGAACTCCCCTTGTTGATTGTGAAGCCAGCCTTGGTGGACATAGTGGCTATTGCGAAGCAAGTCCTTGGTGGACAGTGTGGCTATTGTGAAGCCAGTGCTTAGTGGACAGTATGGCTATTGTGAGCTGCGAGCTCTTGAAAAGGCTTCGTGACAAACAGGAAAGGTGAAACCGACCAGCGCCTTAGATTTGGCCTTAAGTACGTTGGTATTCGTGATGGCGAGATCACTTGAGCAATGGGGGGTGGCTGATCCGTACCTGCGTTATGTCCGTCCGACTTGGAGACCTGAATGTGTGGTCAGTTGGAGCGCATAATGAGAGTCTTAGGCATGCACGCCGTTAATACTAAATGCTCAATTTTACCGTCGGGTTTCGGACCTGGAACGGTGGTGGGACCCTGGTTTGCTGGTACACCAAGAATGTGCCCTACGTGCACGGATCGTCGGGCTGCATGGCTGACGGTTGTGATGTATTGTTGTGTATGAGAGCACAATGTGTGATATATCCGCCTATGAATTGCTATGCCTGCTGTGAAGGAATACCACTGCCCCGGGAAAGGGGTAGGGTCGTTATAAATTGGTCAGCTGAATGCTGATCCGTTGCCTTGTTTGTCACTGTTTGGTGGGTTGTCCTTGTGCAGGTGCTGGAGAGCCGAGCGGGACATATAAGGGCTGAAGTCCCTGCTGCTGCTGCTAGCCCTTGAAGGCTAAACAAAGAATGTTATGTTTTGTTCATGTGTGGTCGGCCTACGTGCCGATGTTTGGAATCCACACTTGTAAAGAGTAACCGTATGACCATAAGGCCAAACGATATTGTATTTGTTGTACATTCCTTCGAGAGTTTATATATAAATGTGGTTGTTTATATATATCGTGGACATTCATGGTTGGAGTTCAATATTATTGTTAAAATCTTCCGCCAGCATGCTCTGAGTTAGGATGCGATTGTGTTTTGGTATTAACCTGTAACCTCGCCGCCTGTTTTGTGGCTTATGGTGTGGGGCTCCGGCCGAACCTTCTATTATATGTTATATGAACGGATGGAGTTGTTACATCCGGGGTCTCGGCCGCACCTAATTTTTACCTTCGGTACCTGGATGGAACCGGGACCAATGAGAAGTCGCGAATGTGTGGGCCCCGCGCAAAAGTGCATGTCGGACACTAGAAATGTGTGGGCCCAGCGTGCAATTCCAGGCTTCTCATTGGTCCCGGACGTAAAATTTTGAAAACGGGTTCCGGACGGAAAAATTCCTCCTCGGCCGCACGGGTCATGAATGTCACACATAACCCATGCATGCCTCGCATGTCGCTCCTTGCTGGTCGCTCACCTCTGCGCCACCGGCCTCGCTGGGCTCATTGCCCACTGCAACGATCCTTGCTCGCCCTCTCCCGACGCCCATCGCCGTATCCCCCACCATGGGTGTACGGGTAGTAAAATTTCACACATGCGGGTGCGAATAGTAAAATCTTCCACCATGGGCTGAAATCTCTTTTTATGGGTGTGAATAATCAAAGCATCATCATGGAGTATGTGAATAGTAAAACCTTCATCATATGTGTGTGAATAGTAAAATCACGCCAGAGGGTGCAAATTGTCAGAGCCCAATCATGGGTGTGTGATTAATAAAATCTCACACCATAGATGTGTGAATAGTAAAATACACCATCCTGGGGGTGCTAATAGTAAAATCCCCTACCATTGTGTGTGAATAGTCAAACCCCCTATCATGGGGTATGAATAGTAAATTCTCCTTTTCCCCATCATGGGGGTGCGAATAGTAAAGTCTCTCATCATGGGTGTGTTGATAGTAAAATTCCTCATCATGAGAGAGTGAATAGTAAAACATTTTATCATGGTGTGCGGATAATCACACCTAGCGACATAATCATTAAAGTGTCACTCTCAAAAGCTATAAAAGAAACTCAAAGCACTCATTCGGGGGTGGGCTGGCATTCTATTCCTAAGAGTGCTACAAAGTCTTCCTTTGAAGATCGCCCTGAGTTCTGCTTCAGCAATGGAAGATCCCTTTCGAAGATCTTCTCAGCGCTTGAAGATCTCCTTCGGGTTTGAAAATCCCTTAAAGACCTGTCCCCTTAAAGACAACTCTAAGACCTCCTTTGCACTTCAAGATTTCTTATGAGGCTCGAAGATCTCATTCGTTCCTCGAAGGTTCTCTCGAAGCAGTTCGAAGACCTCATCCAGCTCCATACATCAAGCCAAGAGCCTCGTTGGCGCATTCGTCATCCCAGATCGCTTCGAAGCATGCTTGATAGGTATCACTTTTATTAAAGGTGGGCTGCGGATAGCGCCTTCTCCACAAAATGGGGATGCGGGTTGCGGAACCTCTCCATTATGAGTAATGCTCATAGTAGGGGGAGAGGTAACCGCCCATAATCGAATATGGAAGCTCCCATGACACCCGAGGATGCAAGTGTGTGTGTTCCCGATTATGCCTCGAGCAGACTCATCCGTCGCCGACATAGCGGCCACCCGAACACCCAAAGCGCCATCGTGCGCTCGTGAGCGCTCGTACGCACAACCGCGCACGCGGTAGCACCTGCGCGCCCAATGGCGTGCGTGGTAGCATGCGCACCCATGCGTTAGTTCCAACTCGAGAAACGTGATTCGTTCATCCGGTAGTTATGGCGGTTACAATGATACAATTACCAAACCGCTCATGTTAAAAACTATAAAAGGAACAAATAACCATCACTTCAACACACCTTGCCTTTATCATCAAAGTGAGTTCATTCGAATATTCTTCAGAGTTCTCCATTAGCGTTCAAAGACTCACTTGAAGATCTCCTTCGGAATTCAAAGATCTCCTTCCTGCTTGAAGATCTTCTTCAAGTCCCTCGAAGACTCTATTTATCTCTTTAAAACACTTATTGTAACGAGTGGTAGTTGTCACCATTGAGTATTCTATTATATGTAACACACAAAAAATGGTGCAATTTGGTCGACATCGATCTGTGTTGTTTTGGTGACACCTCACTGATCCATGGGATCAAGGATTTCCTATTCTAAGCAAATCCTAATTTAGGAGAGATCCTATTATAGGAATCAGATTTTGGGGAAATCCTTCTTGGCTGGCTGGACTAATTTTGTGCAATCTCCTTATTATGAGTTATCTCCTAATAAAGAGGAGGATTCACACCTATTTATAGGTGCCGATTTTCTCATGCTTCAGAAGCAATCCGAGAGATCCATTCAGAGGGAGAGAAAGAGAGATCGCGTTGTTCAAACCCAGTGGAGGCGACGGCAGCAGGCTGTGACAGCAGCGGTGGTTCCAGCCGGCTTCAGGAGAAGCGATTCCAGGCCGAATTTCACCCCGTCGGCAGACCTCAGGCGGTGGAGGTGCATACATACAAGCCAGGTATCGCTAGCATCAGGCGTGCAGCCCAAGCGGTGGAGTTCCAGAAGAAGGAGGCGGCACCGGCGCACAACGGTGAAGAAGACGAACAGTGTTCGTAAGATACCGCGTGCTCCTAGAAACTGTCTTGTAAGGGTTTCTAGAGATCTTTGTCTCGGCACAAACCTCACACCTATCAAATAGAATAGAAAGATCTAATGTGATGTTTTGACTTCTAGCTAGATCTCGCATTTTCTTATAGAGAATATGTCCAAGTCTATTGTGTAATAGCTTCGGATCAATCAGAGTTGAACTCACTTGGTTTATGCACTTTTTATCTAGGCTAAGTTTATATATTCCATTGATCAGATAAGCGCAACCAAAGTAGTGAGAATTAACAGTCAATATCATTCTACCATTCATGGTTGTGAAAGACATTACAGTTTTATCAAACAAACTCATAGAAATCAAATTCTTAGTTAAATTTGGAACTACTTTAACATGCTGTAAAATTAAAGTTTTACCTGAAGAGAGGATCAGCTCTGCTGTCCCAGCATGAGTAACCTCAGTCTCTCTTCTATGTTGTAGTTCTTAACTTTGTCCTGCACTGTTCTGACCTCTAAAAGAAGACGTCTGTCATTTGTGACTTAACAAGTAGCACCGCTGTCTAGCCACCACTCAGAAGACGCACTGCGGTGACTACTCCAAATCATAGCCATGGAGGACTTGAGATCGGAGTTGTCGACCACCATGTTCGCCACATTTTGTGGGGCTTCCTCATTTTTCCTTTTCAGACCCTTACATTCAGCAGCCCAGTGAGCTCATTTGCTGCAGTTGTGGCACTTGACCTTCTTCCTTTTGAGAGAAGACTTTTGGACCTACAATAGTGCAGTGGTGTCATCCTTAGGTATCGGGCGCTTTTGAGAGGGCTTGCTAGGTCGTGAAACGAATTTGACAGCCTGTGAGGGCTGAGCAACTTGCTCCGAGCTTTTCCCATCAATGTTCTGGTAACTCTAAATAGTATAAAAAACTTCTCGTTGTTTCATTCCTAGTTGGACTTGAGTTTTCCAACTAAGGAAGACAGTGACATCGAAGCACTGCAGTTTCACAGTCTCGAGCGCACTCTTTTTCGACATCGCACTAGATTTACACAAAATTAAAAATTCTAAAACGAGGTCACCTGAGCCGTGTGAAGACGTCAGAAAATCTTCGGATCCAATCCAGAAATTGAGATTTGCTACTCCACTCCGGCTGAACACAGTCGCTCCAAGATAGATATGGTCTGCAAACTTCCACTGAAAATCAGTAGAGATCCAAGGAAATCTCACAAATCTCGGCGACAGTGAATGACAAGAGCAATGTAGAATGTCCAAGTTTTCCTCCCAAAAAACCTTCTGACCAAAATCCTCCACTAGCTAGGAAAGTAAAAAAATTGCTAGTGATTTGGATGTTCTGAGAAAAGAGGATCTCCTTGGCATTATCCTTCAAGATCCACATATACTGTTGTTGACGCTCATAGTCTTAGACTTCTTATGACAGTTTACTTATTATTTTTACTACTGTTACTTATTGCTTGTTTATACTTGCTCTCTATGAAGGATTTATGTTCTGATGCATATAGTTATTTTCAAGTATACAAAACTGTATTCTGGAATATTGACATGACATAACTTTTAACTACAAAATTTACTACTTTTAAGCACTATAAAAGTTTTTTTATTTATATTAAATGTAGAAGTCGCATCATCATTACAACAGTCCTTTTTTCTTAATCTTTGAAGAGATTTCTGCCCAGATCTTGGAAGCAACAGTTCATCCTTGTCGACGAAGAAAAGTATAGAGATGGAAACTACAGATCTGGAAATAGGAAGAAGAATCCAGGTAGCCGGGAGCGCCGGAATCGGGCATGATCGATCAGGGACAACCTCGCGACGGAGGAAGCGCTGGCGAAATCGCAGATCGGAGAAGCAGATGATGTCGGAAATTGGATAGCAACAATTTATTCCGGCGATCTGCAAAGAAACATCCAGCCCCCCCCCCCCCCCCCCCCCCCATCCATTTTTCTCGATCAAGAAATGGCGACAGAACAGGGACGGGTATCCCTTTTCCAGATCTACGATGGCAGCGACATATCTGCCTTCTTCTCCATCGGAGTAGCAGATCTAGAGCGATGCGATAGGAAGAACTTGCTAACGGGAAGGGCGGCGCTGCTGTTCTTCGCGATCGGAGTCCCAATCGCTGCTGTTTAGGCCGACGGAATCGGGAAAAACAGGAAGCGAAGAAGCACTGCCTCGCGTTCTTGTCGACGGGAAGAGCGCGAGCGAAAGATCTACGAATGGTGGAGATGTACGGGAGCGGCGGCCGAAATTCACAAGCAAGAGAGCGGAAGGAGAACGGGCGGAAAAACTAGAGACGTTATCTTGAGAATGTTATGGCTCTGTTCAAGATAGTCCACTAAGGCTCATCGATGTGGAATGACCTTATATAGTATCTCCAGTGTAGAGTCGTTACACTCTAATGACACGAAACTCAATCGTCGTTCCGAGTCGGTCCTGACACGTGCGAACATATATTATATACCCTAACATAAAGAAGATGAGCAAACGTACAAGCAAATTAATTATATACTCTACAAAGAATTATAACAAATTCATTAGCATAAGCTTAATCATTCACAAAAAATTAACCCAGTCGATTGGGTGCATTCATTCTGCCTCAACTTCAATTATGCAATTCTACAAAAAATCAAATTAATTACATATTTAACAAAGAAAATTCAAGAGCATTCAAGCAATTCTGAAGGATAGAGGAACATTAGTAATAAGCATAAACTCTTATCAATTAGGCTTATAACAAATAGATGAGAAGTTCTGAGAAAAAAGCATACCTTGGAACCTGCGGACAGTGGTTGAAATCGCCGCCCGGCTAGAAGAAAACGACGGCAAGGCAGTGACGAATCCAGGTGGGGAACGACGGAAAAGAGGGAGCGGCAGTGGAGGATACAAGTTTTTTTTCCTGCGTGGACGGTTTATATATACTTTGAACCCTAGAATAGACAGTGGTTTATATATAAATCGATGTCTATTCTGTGGTTTATGGTAGACTATACTCGAATAGACAGCGGTTTATATATAAACCGCTGTCTACTCGAGTGGACCGCCGAAATCGTGAGGAGTGTTCAGTACATCCAACGCAGCCAAGCTCCATCTCTATCAGTTTATAGTGGACTTTAAACATCATGACCTGACACTAATAAAATGTCTATAGTAGACTTTAGACATCCGCTGATTAAAATTTTTGGGGTGCACAATTTTTAATTTTGCCCGACCAATTTATATTTTTGATCTATAAATATAACACATCATAGATATGCACAAAAAAGGGGTGTCAGTGTCCCCCCCCCCCTTTAAATCCGCCCCTGAGCGGCGGCCTCCCAAGACGACGATGGCGGAGCTGCAAACTAACCTTTCTCTGGAGCTTCTTTTCTCGGGGTGTTCAAATTGAAGAGTTGATGTTGCTATATATAATATATACATATATATTATAATATTACATGATGACAACCAACTTTTTCTCTTTTTTTTTCAATTTCAAGTTGGCTGCTAGCATTTTTTCCTTCTCTTTGACTTAGAAGACCAATAGGCTTAGGTATGGTTATACAGATCTTCACATGTTAGATCTGTGACAAAGAAAAACACAGCCGAAATAATTGACTCACGAGTGGCCACATGAGTCACGAGGAGAAGAATACATAAACGCATCACGAACTCTATACACACGAGTCCAGTGATTTCCTCCACATCAAATGGGAACCACACCCAACAAAGAGGAAAGTTTTTTTGAGAGAGAGATTGTGAGAGGAGCTTTCATGTAAGTCTTGTTTGTAAAATCTTAATTCTTTTTGCACTTCAAGTGATGGAAGTGAAGAAAGAGAGGACATAGCTCGAATTTGAATGAACCTCTATGAATATGTGTTTTTGAGTTTGTGGTTCTTCTTTTATGTGATTATTTCTATGCATTAAACACATATTGTGAAGGAGAGGGAACATTCTGCGGGAAAAATAGAGAGTATTAAGTGACCCACGGTAAGTTCTTTGTGGGGGATGAAAACGAAAAGCAGAGAGCGAGATTGGTCTGGCAGTGCGTGCAGGTATAACATTCCAATATTAAATTATTTGAAATCGAGTGAAGTGAGTTCCAGAATACATATTGTGAGATCACTCCAAAACTGATAGCAATATGTAGAATTCCACAAAACACATCCTCCAGTGCTTTGGTTGCAGCTTGCGGCAGTGGCGGCAGACCCCATCTGGCGTCCGTGCTCGAGGCGAAGGAGGATGTGAAGGAGCGATTTTAGCCCTAGATTCTTGTAGTAGGAGCAAAAAAGGGAAGCCTGGATGGAGCAGGACGTAGAAGAGGACGGCTGGTATCGGGCGAGTGTCGCGGCCTTCTTCTCTCATGGGGAGCCCAGCGTACCCTATCGAGACGAAATGCCCTAATGCAGGGAGGAGGGATGGGCAGGAGCCCGGGGTCTCGGCCGCACCTAATTTTTACCTTCGGAGCCCCGCACAAAAGTGTATCTCCGACACTAGAAATGTGTGGGCCCATCGTGCAATTCCAGGCTTCTCATTGGTCCCGGATGGAAAATTTTGAAAACAGGTTCTGAACGGAAAAATTCATCCTCGGCCGCACGGGCCATGCACGCCACACATAAGCATGCATGCCTCGCATGTCGCTCCTTGCTGGTCGCTCACCTCTGCGCCACCGGCCTCGCTGGACTCATCTCCCACCGCAACGATCCTTGCTCGCCGCCTCCCGACGCCCGTCGCCGCATCCCCCACCATGGGTGTACGGGTAGTAAAATTTCACACATGCGGGTGCGAATAGTAAAATCTTCTACCATGGGGTGAAATCTCTCTCTCTATGGGTGTGAATAGTCAAAGCATCATCATGGAGTGTGTGAATAGTAAAACCTTCATCATATGTGTGTGAATAGTAAAATCACGTCAGGGGGTGCAAATTGTCAGATCCCAATCATGAGTGTGTGATTAATAAAATCTCACATCATGGATGTGCGAATAGTAAAATACACCATCATGAGGGTGCGAATAGTAAAATCCCCTACCATTGCGTGTGAATAGTCAAACTCCATATCATGGGGTGTGAATAGTAAATTCTCCTCTTCCCCATATCACGCATGACGTCGGAACCGCCACAGACGTCGCCTAGCCGGCGTCAAGCGGGCGACGTCATCCACGGCCGCCGGTCTCCGCCGCCGGACGCCCCTTTTTCGGCCGCTCGTACACACGCCGAGGGTGGCGGCCAAGCCGGCCACCTGCGCGAGGAAGGCGACTGGGTCGGGCGCCATTCCTCGGTCGTGAGCGCACGGGCCGACCGCCCTTCCCCGGCCACTGGCGCTCGACCGAGCCGGACGCCCTTCCTCGGCCACCGGCGAGCTCCCCCCCCCCCCCCCCACCGGCGGTCGGCACTCGGTCGAGGAAGCGGACAGCTGCCCCCTGTCCGCCGTCGGCGCTCGGTCGAGGAAGCGGCCAGCTGCCCCCTGTCCGCCGCCGGCTTAGTCCCCGCGCGCTATCCCGACCATCGGCGACGGTCTCCCTCTTCGCCTGCGAGGTCGGCGACAAGTTCGCCGGCCGCAAATGGGAGCCCGTCCCTGTCGTCCGATCTTTTCAGATCATTCTCTATCATCCGATCCGTTTGTAACCACCCACTAACCGTCGGGTTAGTGGGAGAATTTTATTGTTAATTTAATTGTTGTACAAATAGCGAAATTAATTATCCTAATATGCGCCCCAAAACGATAGCAAAAATATTTATAATAGTGGTTATGGTATGTGGATAGCCGCGTAACCACCGTAACCACCTCCTGGAGGCTATAAAAGGAGCCTCATGCCTCCTCATTTTGACCTTTTTCATCCGAGCCTTCTTCTTCCTCAGGTCGAAGTGCTGCCAAATTCTCCCACGAGCAGCGTGCGAGCCGCACTCAAGCTGCACCCAAGCGGCGCTCGAGCCACCGGACTAACTTCGATCTCTCTGCTTCCAGAAGGCCACCGCGACCGCAAACTCAAGTGCTCTGCTCCGGCGTTCAGTGGCAGCAGAACGCCCAGTGAAGCCCTCCGTCGCAAAGTGCAATTTGTAACAAACACCAGGCGCAATGGTCTATCGTCCGCCGTGTGCTAAGTGTTATTTCACCTCAAAATTATAACGAGAGGCGGCATGTCGCCCTCGATTCAACGAACAAGTTGTAACAACCAAGAAATAGTGTACTTTGACCGGCACAGATCCGGTCACGTGATTTTTTACTCTGTTGAGGGGTTTTTCCACGTTAAAACTTCGTGTGTACGATCGATCTACTTCATTGACTGTGTGCGCGTTCGACCGTTCCGAGAGCTAATGCGATCCAAGTATTCTGACCCGACTGGGACGTCGAGTTAGATCACAATAATAGTTTTTAACATAACATTTGAAATTTGAATGAATGTTGATGATATCTCAAAAATATTATAGAGAAGATTTCATTTATTTGTTTTTTTATACTAATCGAGTGAGAAAATATTATTTTGTTCTCTATCGGGCATTATTTGGCATGGCGTTTTCACGCCGGTGGCGGGAGCAAACCCCACCAGACAGCGAAAAAACAAACATGTGCAGGTGGCGTTGTGACAGGAGGCCGACCCACTCGCGTATCCCGGGCCGCCCCCACCCAGGACTGCAATCCAACAGGCCCAACCACTCTCCACCACCGCTCGCGGCCTAGCCCATTCCGGACACCTAGAACCCGACTTAATACGGTGTGGCGGGTTGTTGAGGTTGGCGAGGCGTTGCCTGGCCTCGATCCCCCAACCTCCATTATCAAGCTCTTAAGCGGAAGCTTGACACCCGACTTAATACGCTACAGCGCAGATGGGTGTCAAGCTTCCGCTTAAGAGCTTGATAAAGGAGGTTGGGGGATCGAGGCCAGGAAACGCCTCACAAACCTCAACAACCTGCCACACCGTATTAAGTCGGGTCCTGGGTGCCCGGAATAGGCTAGGCCGCGGGCGGTGGTGGAGAGGGGTTGGGCCTGTTGGACTGCAGTCCTGGGTTGGGGCGGCCCGGGATACTTACGCGAGTGGGCCAGCCCCCTGTCAACAAAAACCTGTTTTGTGTTGAAAGGGGGCCGACCCACTCATGTGAGTATCCCGGGCCGCCCCCAGCCGGACTGCAGTCCACCGATCTCAACCGTTCTCCACACAACTACGTGCGGTCAAACTCCCAAACCGGGCTGACCTCCCTTAAACTGGTTTGTGGGAGGTTGTTGAGGTCGGCGAGGTGTTGCGCTTACCCGGCCTCGATCCTCCGACCTCCTTTCGATGAGAAGTGATCCAGTTAAGCGTCCCTATGAGGACTTCCCAGGAGGTTACCCATCCCAGGACTACTCCCATCCGAGCACGGTCCTCGTCCAACAAGGTCTTCACAAGGCTCTCCTCAGAAAGGAGAAGTCCGGGAAGAAGGACGACGAGTGGGAGGAGCTAGATCTGAAGGCCATAAACACAATTCAGTTGTGCTTGGCCGATGAGGTTATGTATAACGTAATCGACGCTGAGACTACGGCTGATCTATGGACAAAATTTGAAGAGTTGTACATGTCCAAGTCGCTCACGAACAAGTTGTACGTGAAGAAGCAACTTTACAGCCTTAGCATGTCCGAAAGCACTCAGCTGCTTGATCACATGAATGTGCTTAATAAACTTATCTCTCAGTTGCGTAGTATGAACATTAAGGTCGAGGAGGAAGACCAGGCTCTTCTCTTATTGTCTTCATTGCCGAAGTCCTTTGATCATCTGGTCACCACGATTCTGTATGGGAAGGACACCCTGAGGATGGAAGAAGTGACGACGACGCTACTCTCGAACGAAACGAGAAGCAAGTCGAGCCCTAGAGCCGACGAGGGCTTATTCGTGAAGAGCAATGACCCAGCCCGGGGTAGATCGAAGAGGAAAAGGTAAGGAGGAAGACCTACCTAGGTTTAAGTCCAGAGGCAGGAATACTAAGTGTCACTACTGCAAGGAGGAGGGGCACTAGAAAAATAATTGCCTGAAGAGGAAGTTTAAGGAGCAGACGCATGAGCCACATCAGGGTGCGGTGGCATCTGAGGATGAAAACGACACCGACGTTCTTCATGTCTCACCCAGCTTTGAGACCACAGGTTCCTGGATCATGGATACATGATGCTCGTACCACATGTACCCGGACATAGAATGGTTCTCCAGCTTTAGGCAATGTGAAGGTGGTCATGTTTTTATGGGGAACAAATCAGAGTGTGAGACGTTGGGAGTTGGTAACATTAAGATTAAGATGTTCGACGGAGTATTCAGGACACTCACCAACGTTCGGTTTGTGCCCAAGTTGAGAAAGAGCTTGTTTCTCTAGGCACTCTGGAGGCCGCCGGGTATTCTTATACCGGCAATGGCGGATATGTGAAGGTCAAGAGAAGTGCGCAGGTAGTCATGAAAGGAGAGCATTCTGGTACTCTCTACAGACTGATCGGTACCACGATTGCGAGTGGAAGGGCGAGGAGAGAGGTCAGACTGCCTCTCAGGCTACATGACACGGTAGCATATGCCTTTCAGGCTATTTCCTCAGATCCTGGAACCTATGAAAAAGCTATAGAGTGCAGAGACCGCTCTCAAGGGAAAGTTAGGAAGGACCAGTGGAGGAACAATGCAAGTTTCATGGCGAAGGAGTTCGCGCAGAGGAAGGGCCATGGGGAAGATAAAATCTCTACGACTGTGGAGAAGAAGGGCGGAGTGTCATCTCAGAAGTGCACAGACACCGCAGGGGGAGCCATCTGGCTCAAAAGTCCCACCAAGGAACTCAGGATTACTCAGAAGGCGGTGGAGCTGCACAGTGGAAATCCGAGTGCAAGTTGTCTTGCAAAAGACCCGGTCTATCGTGCAAGAACAAGACACATCGATGTGCACTACCAGGAATCGAGGGAGTTCGCTGGAGGTGGAGTCATGAAGTTGCGGAAGATATTCATGGAGAATAATGGTGCGAACAAGCGGACGAAATCAGTGACAGTAGTCAAGTTCAAGAACGGTCTTGACTTGGATCATATTCATGCATGTTAATTGCAGGGACCCCAGGGAGAGGGGGCTCGTAGTCGCCGGTAGGGGAGATCCAGGCTGGAGGTAGAGTTATGTTCGTTAGGCGTCGAGGTGGAGTTCATCACGTGAGGCGTCAAGGTGGAGATTGTTGAGATTATAACACCTCTGCGATCCACGTACCCGGATTGTCGGGATCGCGACACGTCATCGATCCGTGGCAGGCCTCGATTCCTAATCCGGGCTAAATATATTTAGGAATATTATTTTAGGAAGATCATTAATAGGAGAATATATATTGTTAAGATTGTTCCAGCTTAGCGATCTGTGTGTCTTGTGATTTTTAATTTGGGGGAGTCTCATAATTTGAAATATCTTCATGAGGAAAAATATGACAATCTCCGAAATTAGAGATGTTCTTCCTAAATTTTTTTGGATCTTGATCCTATATATATAGAAGCAGTTTTTTAGCCAGATGAATCAAGCAATCAGAGAGTGAAATCCGTGAGAGCCATTAGAGGGAGCAGTGAGAGCTTCAGGCGGCTTCTTGTTCTGTCCAGCGGTGGCAGACAACTTCAGGCGGAGGCGGCAGTTTCAGGCTCCAGCGGCAACAGAGAGGCGGCGGCGTTCGGGCGATCCAGACTGATCGACATCTGGCTGGGCTCATCCTGGCAACCGGCTGTGCAGTGGTGGATCCAGGCGGCGACAGCAATTGCAGGAGGCGGCGGATCCAGGAGGAAGAAGACAGGGCGATATCGCCAGGCGATATCGGCGGCGACAGCGTTCTTCTTCAGTTTTTTTCTTTTCTCTTGTTGCTCGACCGTGTTAACGGTCTCTGTTTGTAACTTGTAATCTCATTGATTATAGTGAATCTTTTCCGACGCGTTCTCTCCGTGGACGTAGGAACACATCTCCGAACCATGTGTATTATTTTGTCGTCTGGTCGTGCTTGTTTGTATTTAATTTTGCTTGTCATTTTATTGCTCAAATAATCTTCTGTTGCAAGATCCGCGACGAACCACCGTAGTCGCGGATCTGGTCTCAATTTCATCACAGCGTTGCTCCCGCAAATAGCCGGAAAAGCCCCACATCTGCTCTGTTTCCAGTCCCGCCTCCCCCCTCCCGTCCCAACCCTCCCTTCCCAGCTGTCGGTTGCCCCCACCACCACCCTACCAAACGAAGCCTTAGAATACAACATTAGACATTTTCGGGGTAAGTCCCGGTACTTGATAATTAGTGGCTGGGTTAGGTAAAAATCATGGGTCCGCCACTGCAAGCAGTGATGTGTCACCCTTGAGAGAGAGTTTTTGTAATACAATAAAGAATATGGGAACTTGGTCGGCACCAATCCGGCCCTGTGGGTTTTTTACTTTTTTCGGGCTTTTTGATGTTAAAAGTCTCATTGCCAGCTGTTGGTCTTCTTTGGGACTATTTGTGTGCTCAGCTCACTCTCGAACCGAAGACGGTTCAATTCAATTGGCACATAAGAGCGTCGAGCGATCCACAACAAAAGGTAAATTTACGAACAATATGTGACTAGTATGCTTTAGCTTAGAAGTGAAAAATCCAAAGCCAACTCTACATAGCTAGTGAGTGAACTCGGTATTGTATTCAGTTCTCGAACTACTTTCTTCAGCTGGCCTAGCATCATACAGGGTTTATAAGCGCGAAAAGGGAAAATAGATCCACTAACTGAAAAGTAATGCCACTCAATTGTATAGGAAGCCAAATAATTATTTGATAACGATGAAAAGGTTCATTTGACAACTAATGCAAACCGAACAAGTGTACGCATGAGATAAAGCGCGACACATCATCCACCACCTATGATGGCCATGTGTATTTTTATTTAATATAATTTGCGTAAAATTGATAATGTTTGATGAATGGCCATTCCTCCATCCAACCAACCATCCATCCATCCATCCATCCATCCATCCACCAATTAAGCAATACCCCTCTCTCGTGTCCTAGTTTTTCTAAACCCTAATATCCTCCATCCTTCTCACACGACATAATATTATTGGAGGCATATCCAACTACAACTACACTCTTGACATCAGCAGCTTCCTTGAAGCTGCCTGCCTGCTCACCAAACCAGGAAGGCGGCTACATGAGCTGCACGCACTTAAATCACTAATAATAATATATATTTCTCTATCATTGCCTCATCATTCACACCAACACATATCGGTCATCTCAGCCAGAGTAAACTCACTCGCTGCACTTTACGGTGCAGTGCGGCATCCGTTGGCATCCAAAGGATGCGAGCACATCACTGTTCGTGCACGCACATATCTCAAAGCGAGCTGAAAGCAAGCTGAGATGTGCACGCATCTCCGTGCGAATTGTGATGCCTTCTACACCTTTGGATGCCCACTGCACCTTAAAGTGCTTTACACCCGTTCCCAGATCCGAGATTCTCTTATACATACAATTTTGGGGTCTAGTCAATCAGTCACAAAGACAGACAGCAATGAACTCGTACCTCCCTGAAAACAGAATCAGAATCTCTCTCTCCCCTGCTACACTCTCCTGTTTGTTTATAGCTTTATTATATATAGGCCACATATATAAATAGTATGAGGAGACATTGTTTGGAAGGGCTGCCAAATGATTGCAGGTGCTTTCCCTCTTTCTACAGTTTTTTTTTAAGTAAGATTATTATCCTATCTCATCAGATTGCATCTGTCTTCATGGCTGCGTTCCTAGTTGCATCATCAACAACTAGTCTGTTCTCTCAGTTGATCTTCGGAAAACTGCCATGTTGGAACAGAACAAATAAAAATTCCTGCTGGAATATAACAATTTGGATAGCATTTTGTTGGATGTGCGCTGTCAAAGAGGAGCTTTAATGCGCAAAACCAACACATCGGTGAATGCTGGACGGTTTGCTGTGTGTGGTCGATTAGCCAAGCAATAAGAGAACTAAACAAAACGAACCTAGTAAGTAATAAGAGAGACATTACTTGCGATTACTTTCTTGATCGCCAAATCAGCTGCAGCTATAAACCGAACAGCAATCACGAGTGATTAATATGGAAGATCATCGTTGTAACTCATAAACCATAGCACTCCAAAGTTACGAATCAATGGCGACAATAATCATAAATCATACGCAAGCCATCATCCACTATAAGCCTCCCCTCCACAATGCATTCATACAAACACTGTCGCATTATGGAGATATATACAGCACAGTCCCAGCACACCATTCCTCCAACCCCCACCTGCCTTCGCCGAGGCAGCCCAAGGGAACATGCAAGAATACCAACACGCGCTCATCCCCATCCAACAGCCAGTCAGTTCATGTCATCATCCTTCTCCAGCCAGCTCCTTAGATTGCAGAGTGCCTCCGCCGACAGGCTGCAGTACCTCAACCGCTGGGGCACCTCCTGCGGTCTCTGAAGCTCCGGAAGCGACGAGGAATCCCGATGTTCGGAAGCAAAACAAACCACGATTACCGTCAAATTGTCGAACGTGCGGAGCCTCAATGCCTCCATCACGAGCTCCCGGGCGCAGCGATCCGGGTCATCGTGCCGCCGGAGTCCCCGGCGCACCACGCCGACGGCGTGCTGGCTCGACATCACGTCCCATATGCCATCGCAGCCGATGATTAGAAACTCGTCTTCCTCCGTCAGAACGACCTTCTTGAACTCCGGCTCTGCGATCAGGGGCGACATAGATCCCCGGGGAAGCTTCATATCCCAATCCCCCAATGCCCTCGACACAGAGAGAACTCCGTTGAGGTATCCGTCTTCGATATACCCCCCGGATTCCTGGACCCTCTTGCATTCCACAGCATAGACGGGTCTATGGTCCTGCGACATCTCCATCGCTGCTCCCTTTCGACACAGCACGGCTCTGCAATCTCCGGCGTTCGCCACCAGCAGAATCCTGTTAAGAATAAAGGGGAAGATTCAGACGAGGGCAAGCGTGTGAAATAGCAATCATCTTCATTCCTCAATCGACAACACCTTCCCAATATTAACGCGGTGAGTGCGGTGGTTCCGGAAGAAGTGCTGACGGCGCAGTCATCTGCCAAAGCGAGGTCGGCCTGAAGAAATGCCCGCCGGAGGGAATTCTCCACTGATTCTAGGAACACTGTGTCGGCCTTTGATGCCCGCGGGAATTCGGCGTCTTCGAAGAATAGCTTCGTCGCATGTCGCTTGATATACGCGGCTGCATCTTGGCCGCCATGGCCATCGAAAACCTGAACGAATGGAGCAGCAAAAAAAACATAGATTAGCCAACGAAAATGGTGATGGCATTAGATGTAGAGGCTCAATGGGATGGATAGATTAGTTACCCCGTAGAAGGCACTGGGTGTAGGGCAAGTGAACACGGATCCCAAATGACCCGATAGATTGTCGATTCGTATGTGCTCATCCTCCATGAATTTGCGAGGTCCAATATCTGCAAAGCTTCCTGATCGGATGCTGGGAATGAATTCAACAGGTGTTGATTTTTCTGGGAAATCTGGATCCTGCACCAGAGTAGCAAATGTACAATTTCAACTTTCAAGCTTACTGCATCAAGTAATTAAAAAGTTTAGAAGATCCGACACTTGGAAAGATCTACGAGATTTCCATAGTAAAAGCAAGATAATCGTTAACTCAGGAATTTAAAGGGTGAATCAAATGCTGTTGAAAGGGGAAAATACTAGCAAATCACATCAATCTAGCATCTCAAATCCCCGGCTCAATCTGAAAACCAGTTAATCTTTCCCGCCAATTGATCATCATCGTGGTTTGTCAATCAGAGGGTAACAGATTCAAAAGCTTTTAAGTCTGAAAATCTCTCATAAAATCAGATATGAGATATTTATTTTCTTCCATCTCCTTAATTCACAATTTTTTTCCAGTATTTCAAGAATCTAACTATGGAAACAAAATAAATATATCACATAAACGGATTCATCAAAAAAAAAAACAATGATCAAGCCACAGATGAACTGTATAAAGAGATTCCTTGCATCTAAACTAGTAAAAAAAACAAAAACGCAAACCCTGATAACCCGATTAGACTATAAACAAGCCAAAAGCCCATTCAGATCAGATAACAGAAATATCGGAAACCTACCCGCTCTGACACCGCCCCCATCGACGAGACCAGCGGCGTCATCGCCGCGACCGCCGCAGTGGCCGACAAATCAACAATTTCATCAATCCTCTTTGAAATACAGCGGTACTGAACATCAAGAACCGATATACTCTGGTGTATAACATCCGCTCCGGCCACCATCTCGATGAAACCGATCTCACACACAAATTTCACCCGCGAACTCAAAAAAATCTCGATTCGAGTAGAAGAATCTACGAGCTCCTCGATTTCCGTGTCGAATCCGCCTTTTCTCTTATCTTTCAAATCTCTCGATCAAACCAGTAGGCGATGACAGAAAAGAAGTAGAGAAAGAGCCGGTGAAGCAATATTTATATGAAAGCAACGGCCACCGGCGGCAACAGGGTGAGCGGTGAGCTAAACCGGCACGTGTACGTTCGCAAGGTCTTTTAAAATCAGGCGTCCGAGTTGCCGACGCATGGGAAAATACAGGCCCTTGAACGCGTGGAGACTACACGCTTAAGCGGAGTCGCGGGCCAACTACTATTACGTTGTTAAAATAATAATTTCGGGGGAAAACGCAGATTGGCAGGTCAATACCTTGTAGCGTACCAGCCGTCTTATGCACGGCGCTCATACTGGGTTAATCAGAGGTTAACTTCCACAATTATGACTGTAATTTGTATCCGCTGATTTTTAAAATAAAAAACGAATCAATCATGTGAAAAACAGATTGAATTGGAGCATTTGTGGACTCATTTTATTTATTATTATGTTTAAAATATACATTTTAATTAAATATTAGAATCACTTGCAATTTAAAAAACGATTAATGCTTTCTTTATTTATATTTATTATATTATATAATAGTCATGGATACAAATAAAATTTATCATAAAATAACATGAATATAAAAATTATGCGATTAATTTCTTTAATATATTTATTTTTTGTTTCGGTCGATCATCATGAAAGCCAGAGTTGAAATATAAATTAGAAATGCATTTCTCCGAGATATCTATTTGAAAGAATTCATAAATTTTGTTTGTGAAGATTGAATACATCAAAACGGTCAAGAAAATGGGTTTTTAGAATATGGTCACTTGATTGGTGAAAATAATTCCCCCCTCCCCCAAAATAGAGGCTCAAACACGAATCAATAAAAATATCTCTAAATTATGAAAAATTCAATATATCCAAAAAATTAATAAATCATAAAACATTTCTATGTTCATTGGTGAGGATGAACCTCATTTTATAGAAAATAGGTGTGCACATAACCACGCATCTATGATCTCCACCCAAAAGGAGTGGGATCATGGGTTTGACCACGCACGCGATCACGACGCCCGATCTCCAGCGCGTCGATCCCACTACACATGATGAGGGAACCACCACACCTCGCCGGGGGCGGCCGGCCGGCCTCCTCCGCAGCCGCCGGCTATAAGACCCCCCTTTTTTTCCCCTTCGACTCCGGGGTCTTAGGCCCAGTACCGTCGTTTTGTGGTGACTCCTTCACGCCCTGAAGGGTCATCACCAGAAAGCGCCGATTCTGCCGGCCGATTTCGATCACAGAAAAGTAGCATAAAGAAGTAATGGAAACTATCAGTCCACAGAAAATCACATATCATAGTAATAAATCTCCACGAAGGGAGTGTCCACAGAATAAAACATCAGAGTAGCAAAAATACGGGTTATGCCCGGTACATCATATCCTCACTACAAAATCACTCAAGCGGAAGTGAAAGCAGAAAACTACTCAAGGTCGAGACTCACGGTCCCGGCAGTATGAACTCCGGAGCTAGACTGCCACACCTCCAAGCGCACCGGTCTCTGGGGCTGCTCCTCCATGCTGGACTCCACGATCCCCTAAATGATGCGGTTCGAAAACCGTTAGTCTAAAAGACTAAGTCCTATCATCCCCCACCCCTTCCCCCATGGCTCCTAGGCACCGAGCGGAGAGGAAGAAAGGGGAGGACTTGAAGGTGGAGAATGTTCAAAACAGATGACAGCGGACCTATACTAGAAATTCTATAATAGATATTGACAAAAAGATTAAATAAGAGAAGTAACCTTCACTTATGTGAGATCACATAAGCTAAGGGGTCTTTTGCAAGGCTCCCATCGTATAAAAAGTCTCATACCAATTTATACGTTGGGGTGTCGATTATCAAACAGCAGTGTATGAATATATATATCAAAATTAACCTTAATTTATAAACCTGCCCACACAAGCTTATAGACTAAGGGGTCGTTTTGCATGACCTAAAGTATAAGCGTCTCATTTCACTTATACTTTAGGTGTCAGGGTTAAATGAATCGATTATGTATGACATGCAAGTGGGTATGATGGATCATGCAAGTGCAACACACACACCCGACTCTGTGCACACAGACCTTTAGTTTCCCCTTTCTGGAGCCGTAACCTCTCAGGATACCTCTGTAGTGGCAGACGGAAGCGGTGGGTTGGGCCTCGCCCACCTCTAAACCAGTAAAGCACTACCGGTCAGACCTATCGTACGCCTCAACGCTTGGTGCACGAAGGGGACTCCTGCGTACTCTTGCTGGCTGGCGCGCCAGACTTCTGTTGGCGAAGTGCTAACCACACTTGCCGAGTCAACGTATTGGCGTCGGTGTATCGACCCTCCAATACCGAAGACCCACCACCTTAATTTCCTTTCCTTTTATGCACATGCAAATTTAGCGTAATCAAAACCCGAGCCGAAGCTCCCCGGACCAACACGTCCGTCACAAACAATCGAGCTGAAGCTCCCCGGACCCAAAGTCCGTCTTTTAACCATCCGAGCCGAAGCTCCCCGGACCCAAAGTCCGTCTTTTAACCATCCGAGCCGAAGCTCCCAGCTAACTTCCGGTGCTAACAGTGTTTGTGAAAGGTGCAACCCTAATTACTAAGTTACTCTTTTCAGCTTGTTAAAACAGTTTACGTTAACCCAGGACTGCCCCCGGTTTTCCCTGTGAAAGGCTCTCAAGGGGCACTAGGAACTGTGTTGGGATTACGCCCAGCGTTCCCTTTCGCAAGGTACTTAATAATGTTATTGGTTGAACCCCATACCAATTACTTTCTCATATTACGATAGACTAATCCTAGGGTGATTTGACTCCAACTCTCCTCGGGGAGGACGATCTTTCGTCGGACCCGAGCGCCTCTAAACCCTAGACAAAACAACACCCTACTCAATTTTCTTCCAAAGATGCACCTAAATCTACTTATCCTTTCCAGCAAACCAACAAATCCCAACTCATGTGCTCTAGTTCATATCCCAAATGATTTCCTGCAGTTTTACTAAATGCAGACCACTCAAGCTATATGACCCGTAAAATGGGAATTATACGAAATGTTCATCCAGTACTCATATAATAATTATTGGAGGACTATATTGGCATTTGTAGCCTGAATCCATAATTTCCTAATTTTCATAATTTAACTGATAATTTATTTATTTAATTTAATAACCAAAAGTTCCAAGTTTGAACATGAAGTACAAGTTTTAGACAAGATAAAATCCCAATAAATTTATGTTAAATGCAAAATGAATAATCATCTAAAAATCCAGAATCTCCTAATTTTCCAGCAAGGTTTAAGCCCTTAAATTTTATTTTAAATTTAGACCATATTAAATCATTTAAAGGGGATGTACTATAAAAATACTTCCAAAAATTCTGAGAAAATTCCAGGATGATTATAAGGGCACATAAAACCACTAAGTAAAGTTTCATAATTTTGGAAAGAATCTGTTTCCCTGAATTAACTAAATGTCCAATTCTCAAAATTAGGTTCTTGTAAAGGAAGTTCTGTAAACTGACCTCTAAAAATTATAAGTAAATTTCTACAAGTACTTTTTGTTCTGAAAACATCAAAACCTAAACCTCATGATTTGTAAACTGATATATCATCAATAATTAATTTATTCTACCAAAGCCCCTTTCTGAAATTAATGAAGGAAGTACCAAATAAAATCAATTAAGAATTGTAATAAAATTCAGAGATGTTCACCTAGCCCTAGAATATCTTTTGACCAAGTTGCATCATATTTTAAAGCACATAATATCCATAAGAAAACCAAACATCTTTTTGGGCCTTTTGGTAATTAATAAATGAAGTACCAAAAATATAATCCATAAATTCTACAAAAATTACCAGAGGTTTTAGGTGGCCTAACACCTACTCTACCCAAGTTTCATAACATTTGGGGAAGGTTTAGTGGCTGAATCTTCAAATTTGTGCTCCTACCCTAAAACTAGGGTTAGGGTTTTGAGGTGTCTACCTTGCTCCAATTCTTCTAAAGTTCCTACCAGAGATCTTAGGTTACATTACCCTCAATTCTACTGGATTTCTAAGGCCATGCAAGGGCATTTACCCTCATGTCATTCACAACCCCCAAAAGTCCTTCCTTATGGTTTGAGGTTGAACCCTAGGGTAAATCAACCCTAAACCACAGCATTTTTCTCCAAGTGGGTTATAATAACCCTTCTAAGTCAGTGGTCAAAATATCAGCCTCTGTTGAGGTGATTTGACCATTCCAAACCCTTAGTGCACTTTTTACTCAAAAATGCCTCATTAATGCCTAGTTAAGAATAAGTGATTTCCTACCCAAAACTTATCCAAATGAGTTGGAATTTTGTACAGAGCTAGGTTTTATAGCCAGGGACCACTCACCAAAAATTGGGAGGGTTTGGAGCTCATTTGACTACTTAAATAAATCACTCTAACTTTATTAAATTAAAACAAAAACCTTAGGCAAACTATCTCCAAAAATTCTCATTTTTGGAAAGCCTCTAAGTATGGCTTAGTGTAACCCCCTGCCCAAATTTCAGGTCATTTGGACAAGGGACGAAGAGTGGGCATTCATTTTAGTTTCTGCCCCACTCTAGGTACAGCCTCCACTAAAACGGGTGCTGCGGTCAAACCACTTACCCAAACGAGTTGAACTCAATCTTAACATAATCTAGACTCGAAGGGATACAACTTTTGTGACTGGCCATTTTTCATAAAACGGCCTCTAAGGGCTTCATTTGGTAGAATCAATAAGTGTGTTAAAAAGGAATAATAAATCATTATATTCATTATAAAAATAATAATACTTTTACTGTTCATCTCATTCTTCCAAACAGAGCCCGTAAAGAAAAACGCCCTAATGACCTGTAGCTTTCTCCCGCCTATTACCGGCCACCCCGCCACTTCCCTGGCCAGCCACCACCCCCACCGCCTCTGTCGAGGCGATGACTATCGGTCGGCGGTGGTTTGGCCGCCGGAGGTGGCGGTTTCCGGCGAACCCGAAAATATATTTTTCATGGTTTTTCATGAAAACGCGAGATAGGTCCAGCTCCGTTGAGCATGAACTTCCTTCCTAAGATCCTAAGATCCTAAGATCTACCCATAAAAGAAGAGGTAGAGGAGGACCTAGTTTGGGGTTCGATGACGGCGGCGGCGGTGGTCGGCCATGGCGTTTTTCCTCTCCGACGAGCTTGCCCGAATCCTCGATCCTCCACCAAAACCTTTAATCCAATACGTTATTTTGACTGCCAAGGACGTTCTGAAGGTGATGGCAAGATCAGAAATTGGAATGGGGGGCTGCATAGGGGGATTTATATTTTTCATGGGAGGGGAGGTGAAGGGTTGGTTGGCCATGGTGGTTGGGCTCCCCCCATTAGTGTTGGCTGGCTGGAATTGATAGCATCATCATCCCAAGAGGCAAGGGAGAGGAATGGGGACAATGGAGAGATGAATGGAGTGGCCCATGGCCTCCCTCCATAACTCCTCTCTCTCTTTTCCTCTTTCTCTCTCCTCCATTAAGGAGAAAACTCTCATTTTCTCTCTCCTAGTCACCCCTCCGAAATTTAGGTGGCATCCCTCATAAATATCAGCCTCCTAAAGTTAATGGGCCACTCAAGTTGGGCTTAGCTCAAGTGGCTTGGGCTTGGTTAGGTCATTTAGGCTAGTTTGACCTATTTTAGGGTTGAGTTGACTTTGGTCAATTTGACCATTTCGGTCGACCCCATTGGGTCCTTGGTGACCCATTGGCCTCCCCTAAGGCCTATGCGGGGTTATGTAGGGTTACCTTACACTTTGGAGGTCACCTACCCTTAGTAAGGGCACTTTGACCAGATTAGGGGCTTGAGTTGACTTGGGTCAACCTGGCCTCTAGGGCTGACCCCAATGTGTCCTTAGTGACCCAGTGACCTCACTTTAGGGTTAGGAGGGCATAGGTGGGGTCCTCTAGGCTAGGAGTAGGTCAATTGACATTAAGTAGGCTAGTTTGACCCATTTAGGGCTAGGGTTGACCTTGGTCAACTGAGCCTCTTTGGTTGACCCCAATGAGTCCTTATGGCTCTAATGGGCCTCCCAAGGTATTAGGGGGTGTTGTGGTAGGGTCTTGGGGTCAAGGTGTAGCCCATGGTCATCCTAAACCATTGTTCAGAGTTCTACTATTTGCAGACCATGATGATTTTCCACATTTTGTCTCCTATCTCTTGGCCCATTCCTGGCTTCCTAGGGTTGTCATGACCTAGTCATGGACAAAACCACTCCTAGGGGTCTAGTTGGAAATGGGATGTTACACCGGCCGCCCGCCCCCATTCACCGCACCGGCTCCGGTCGCGGCCAGGGCCGGTGCTGCCAAGGGGGGAGGCCGCCCGGGCCGCCCCCTCCTCGGCTGCACCGATCCCGCATGTAATCCAGAGACTTCATATACTCCGCAAGACCAACAGCCTTGAACTCCGACACAAGCCTATTGGAAGACAACGCCTCCACTTGGGCCTTCGCCGTACCAAGCTCCGTCTCCAAACGAGAAGCCTCCGCTTGAGCGTGCTTCAGCATCTGCGTAGTCCTCTTCACCAGAGACTTCTCCACCTCTAGAGAAGCCCGAGTCTCCTCCAACTCCGCCTTCAGCTCCGATCCAATCCGGCAAAATCGAGAAAAATCACGGTTATGATCATCCTTCAAGACGACAAGAGAACCCGCCGTGGCTTGAAACTTCTCCCGAAGGGCCAGATATCCATCCTTCAAGCTCACATAATGATCATTCCAGGTAACGGCAATCTGAACCTGAGCCTTGATCTGCAAAAGAAGAAGGGTGGGGAGAAGTTAGCGCAATACAACACTAAAGAAGAGTCAAAAGTGATAAAGCTCACATACCACTTCATTCATCGTCTTCAAAGAAGAAGATTGCCTCGGAGTCGCTGCCTCCGCGGAGATAGACTGGGGGCAGATGAGTCAAACACCTGTACCTCGGGAGGCGAACCACCACGGTCACCAGAAGGAGAGTAATCACTCAGAGAAGACAAACAATGCGTCGAGTTACCGCCATCTCGAGAAATTACAACAGCCTTCTATTTCCGGCAACAACCCAAAGACGTCTTAGCGGTCCGCCCAGGGACTGAAGAAATGTCACACCGCAACAAGTGTTTCTCTTCCACGAATGAAGAAATGCAAAATAGACAGTTCGCCAACTCACGAGGCTCTGGAAATCCAAGTACCGAAGAGAACTCCCTCTCCTTTCCCTTTTGGCGATGACAACGGTCAGTCAACGCGTTCCACAGCTCCGACAAGCTTCAAGAATTCCTGACATAACCTAATAAAGTATTTCTATGACAGCGGTCCGTCCGAATCTCAAAATCAAGTCAAATCTTATTGCTGCAAATCTCCACCCGCTCACCACCATCAAAGCGAACATCGCACATGTAACATCCCATGTTACTTCTGGACCCCACAACTTAGATTGGGTTAGGCATGGGGTGAGTTTTAAGGAGATCAACTAGGTTTGACCCTAGGTAGTGGGTGGTAGCCATGTGGGGCCCACTATAGGACCATAGTCAAACTAGGTCAAACTAGCCTAAGTGGGGACCCTAGCCACACCATGACCCCACCACATTGCACTAACCCTAAAAACAATCTAAGTGGACCCTAGGGCATGTCACTAGGTCAACACTTTGACCCCAATTGACCAAAGTCAACCTTGGGCTTAATTTGGTCAAACCCACACTCATAAGCCCAATTAGCCTAAGTAGGGCACCCCCTTGACCCAACCCAAGTTGGGTGGTGCCACTAGACCCATTTCCATCAAATGGGGTCAGCCCACCCACCATGTTGACTAAGTCAACTCCCCAAGTCAACAAGTCAACAAATTGACCTAAACGAGTGAAATGAAGACCAAGTCATCTTCCATTGGACCAAGTCCACCAAAATTGGCACATGGCCAGCCCAAGTGAACAAGACCAGCCCTACCCCTCTAAATCAGGAGAGAGATTACATGCAAGGGGATAGAATTGAGATTTTGAGAGAAGGAGGAGAGAGAAGTGGAGAAGAAGGGAATGGTGGCCACATGGTCACCCCTTCAGCTGGATTTATCTGCCCAAAACCAGATGGCCGAACTCCTCTCTCCATTTCCAGCAGAAAACAAGGGTTGAGAGCCACTTGGCAGCTGGGGCGGAGCAACCAAAGCTCAAACTGAGCTCACTTAAGTGATATCTCCATGTACAGCCAAACTCAGCCCAAACAGACTTCACCAACAGCTTCAGGAGGTAGAAAGGAGTGGAAATCGAGTGTTGGATCATGGAGAATGGTGGAGAATCAAGCTTTCGGGGTGGAGCTCGCCGGCGCACCACCACCATGCCAAACCGCCGCCTGACCCGCAGCCAAGCCCCAATCCAGGTTCGTTTAACCTCACCTCTACCTGTACTAGATTTCTAGATCCATTTAGGGAGATATCAGGCTCAATCGAGCCCGATGCCATGAGAGGAAAATGGAGAAATCCGTGCTTTTTCTTCTTGCTCGGGTTCGCCGGAGGAGCCAACTCCGGCGACCCCACCGCCGGGAAACGCTATCCCCCACCTTAACGAAGGTGGTGGCGATATCCGCCGGCGGTGGTGGTGGCTCAGCTGGCCGGAAATCGCCAGCCAACATCACCCAGGAAAACTCAATCGCAGCCGTTAATCCATTGGGGAAGATGAACGGATCCCGTCGGTTACTCTTTAAGATTCGTGCAAAATCATTAATATGATTTAATTTTAATATGATGAATAGTAAAATTTTTGTCACATAATTACAGTCATTTTGCATGTTGTTTTTAGGCCTCTTAAAGGCATTTCCAGAAATTAGTCCCTCAATGAAAAATGTATCTGACTGTCTTACCTTTAATTTGCCACCTTAAAGTTGTGATTTGGTGTAGTGTAAAGTCCTGTAGGGCATTTCTCCTAGGACTGATCCTAGAGTAGGGCAGAAATTCATTTGGATGCCCAGGTCAAACCATTAATCACCATGGCCCCAAATTTTGGGTACATGCATGATTAGGGCATACTTAGCCCCTGCCAAAATTTAGGAATTTGTGAAACACTTTTTCCAATAGTTTTGGTCAAAATGTCAAAATATAAATAAGTGAAATATATGGAGCTATATGCCTCCCCATGGCCCCAAATCTTGGTGGTAGGTCATTGGGGACATCCTTGGTGCATGATAAAAATTTCAGCACCTTTGGATCACTGCATGTTGGAGAATCCACTTGCATGTGTTAGTTCATATTTTGTCTTGGTGTGCTAATAGCAAAAATTCAAATATGGCGTATTCAGCCAAATGGAGGCATGCAAAGATCTTGTAATTGTTTACAGTGGTTCATTAGGGTAAATTTCATTCCTAAAATTAATCATGGGATTTTTGGAATCAAAAATCCCATTTATTGGAATTTATTTTAAATATAGCTCTTTTGGAAATAAAATTGGAAAATAGGTTTTCCTCAAGCACAAATCCTCAAACTTTGCCAAGATATATATAAGGTTACATTTGACTTAGAAAAAATATGATCCTTCTGTTTTAAGAGCTTTTGGAATAGATATCTCAAATTGCCCATTTTGCCCTTATTTCATTTAATTCTTGAAATGATGGATATGCGCCTCAGAAAAATTTGGAATTTATTCTAGTGCTATAAAATTGTATTATTAGTCTTGTATAAATTTCTCAGAATTAATGGATGTATTGTTAGTTGTTAAATTAATACAATGACATTTTTGATAAATATGTTATAATGGAATTTTATAAGCCATTACACAATAAAAATTGATGAGACTCTGCCAATAGTCATAAATTAGTGTTTTATATCTTCTGTAATTTTCCTGGAATTTTGGATTACATATTGTGTATACTTCATTTGGAAAATGGAATTTATGAGAATATGATATTAAATAAGAAATTGGAATAAATAATTACAGGGAAATTATGAAACTCTGTAGACAGCAATATTTTATCATTATACAACTCAGGAAAAATTATCTAGGTCAGTTGATGTTAAATCATACTACTTCATGTGTAAAGTGACCTAGTAATTAATTTAAAAAATTTAATTAAAGGATTATTTGGCCAAGGAAAATTATGAGAATTCATAGGGTAGTTCCCTTAGCCCATACCACCCTAGGATAAATATTTAGGGGCAAGATGCCTTAAGGTTTGGAAGATCCCATTTTTGGGCAATAATAAGACATGATCTGCATATAACATAAATAGATCTTGCCTTAGGGGTTACCAGAGGATTGATTATCGGAAGAAATAAGAGAGTGCAACATGTATAACCCTGGTGGGTAGTATTGTCTTAGTGAGGGATCAAAAGTGCAAGTCTTTAGGTAGCAACTGGAGTGGGGGTCGACGGAAGACCGTCGATTTCCCGGTAACACCTTAAGTCACTAGGGTTGTACTAGAGCAATAAAGAGAGCTGGGGTGAGACATGGGTAGTCATCAACTAAAATAAATATCCTTGCTAAAGGGAACGCTGGGCGTAATCCCAACACAGTTCCTAGTGCCCCTTGAGAGCCCTTCACAGGGAATACCGGGGGCAGTCCTGGGATTAACCTTAAATCTCTAAGTATAATAACCCGTAGACAAGAGTAGTCTAATAGGTTAGGACATTCTTGTACCTTCTCGCCCGTGTAGGGTTGGAGAGATTCATGATATATGCTCACCCATTTTGGGGTTTGAGGGAGTTGGTATAAAGGCACTAATGTGTGTTCTCACCCGTTTAGGGTTTGAGGGAGTTGGTATAAAGGCACTAATGTGCGTTCTCACCCGTTTTGGGGTTTGAGAGAGTTGGTATAAAGGCACTAATGTGCGTTCTCACCCGGGTTTGGGTTTGAGGGTTTCAGGATGGGTTTGGTCCTGCGAGCGGGAGGCTCGGAATGAAATACTTGCATGTGCATAAATATAGTGGCGGGGCATGCGGTACTGGCCGTTCGTCACACTGATGGCAGTACGGTGCACCAGGCGGTTGTGAGGGTTAGAGGGGCCAGTGAGTTGTTTTACACTGCGGTCTGGAGGACGATCCCCGATAACGCACATCCGACCCAACAAGACTGACGGGTTGTCAGCAAAGTACGTACGCGAGACTCTAGAGTGCACCTTGGACGTGTACATAGGCGTATGAGAGGGGTCTAAGGCTTGGTAGTGTGCATACTGGTCTAGAAGCGGAGACGCCCGCTCCGCTGCTGCCGTAACCACAGCGGTGGTACCCGAGAGTGATGCTAGCTCTCAAAAAGTGGGAACTAAAGGTCTGTGATCACAGAGTCGTTGTGTGTGAGTTGCACTTGCATGTGCATAAAATTGCATCATAACATTCATTCATATTAGGTCATACGCTTCATAGATCCTTATCATATAAATTAGTATGAGCTCTTTTATATGATAAGTTAAATTTCCTGGAAATCCTAACTTATATATTTGTATGGGCATTTATATAAGTTAGGGTACTTTTGTGATGATAGTATAATGGTAGAATAGCTTATTTACTTGCTTTTACTGCTGTCTTTACTTTCTTTACTGTACCACTCTTACTTACTTGTACCATACTTAGAACTGCTAGAGTAGATTATTGTTACTTATTACAACTGCTAGATAGATTCTGTCACCTGCTTCCACTTTGCTACCCCTTTGTTGTCCTCCGCTTCGTCCTCCCGCTCGGTGCCTAGGAGCTGCGGGGCGAGGTGCGGAGGAAACGACTTAGTCTTTTTGACTAATGGTCGGTGACCAAACTATTTTTAGGAGCCCGTGGAGATGGAGCACCAGCACGTCGAGGAGGCAGGACTTGAGGAGCAGATACCGCTTCAGCAGGCTCCTACCACTACTGTGCGTCCTCACGTGGGACGAGATCTGATGTTCTAGTATAGCTTCCGCTTTCATTTATTTTGAGAGAGAGTGATTTTGATGTACTGGGCATAAGCCCTCATTACTCTTTCTTTCTTTTGTACTCTTCTGTGGACTATATTATGTACTTTTCATTTCATATATATGATTGTACTATGTGGCTTGTGGACTGATGGATTCATATACTGTTTTACTTCTTTCTTCTCATATTGGCCTACAGGTTAAATGATCGTACTAGCTGGCAGGATCGGCGTGTTGCGGTGTCGACTAACCCGTGAGTTAGTGCCACCGTAAGACGGCGGTTCTGGGCATAAGACCCGGTAGCCTCCTAGGTAAGGGGGGGAGGAATGGGTCTTACAGCACCAGTCCCGGAAGCAATCCAAAGAGAGTTTCCTGCCATGCTCGCGAAAGAAGGGAACCAACCCCATGAGGCGTACCACTCCCAAGGGAATAAATTGGGAAATCGGCACGCCGCAGAACTTCAGAATCTCGACCACTTCCTCGCGCGGGGGGAACCGAAATCCCGATCTCAAGGTAGTCTCGCAGATCGTCAATCAGCCATGAGGAGGATTTTTCACCCTCTCCTCAGCACGTGTTATCTTCACTTCAAAGTCGGCAGGAAGGTCGAACCTTCTTCTCCAAATTACAACTTGATCCTCAGTAAGAGAGGAGCGAAGACGCATCGGCCGAGCTGTAACACCTCCCAAAAAATAAGGGGTACTAGGCTAAACAGTCGAGCGGAGCTCAACGAAAAGCGTCGAACGGAGCTCGACGACAATAGTTTTGTCTGGTGTTATGGCCAGCTCGACAAACTCACTCCCGATCGATGATGTTCGTTCGAGGAAATCATTCTCGTTCGACGATTTGTCAAAATATGCAGATATGGCCGAGCGGTGACTCGTGTCAGGTGGCTGGTGAGCGTCCAGTAAGCGGTAGGTGACTGTTCAGCTTAAACCTGAGCCGTTGCTGTGTTTTGATGAGAAGAGATCGTGTGGCTGAGGTAAAACCAAAGGCCTTATCGGTAGAGGAATGAGATTCATGAAATCATTCTTTCCTTTTTATCTCTCTCTTCATTACGTCCCGAGTTCTGGAGCAGAGAACTCTCGGCTAGTGCTAGGATTTGAGAGGACTTGTTAAGTTGCTGGAGGAGATCTTGTGGCTGGAATCAAGAGCCGAAGCTAGAATCGTGAAGGGGAAAGTGAGGCGATCATTTTCATTCGCGTAGAAAAGCTTTGTCATGGCTCCGAAGAAAACTCCAAGGATAACGATCTTCCTCCTTAGACATGTGAAGTCATATGCATGGATTTCTCCCACCAAAAGGTGGAGTGTTGAGGGATTTCCGTTGGGTTGTTATGCGCTCTTAAAGGCCGGTGAGCAGAACGGATAAGGGGATGCCGACCCGCATCAGTCTAGACATTGAACTTGTGATTTGAGCAACGGGCAATGGTTGAACTGTATCCGTGTTATGGTTGTCTAACTTGAGTGCCTAAGTTATTGGCTTCGTTAGGATCACATAACGAGAGTCTTGGATTGTTCACCATCAAGACTAAAGTCTCCGGTCGTGGGTCGTGGAGCATAAATGCTCAAGATTTACCGTTGGGTTTGGGACCTGAGAATGATGGTGGGACGCTAGTTTTCCGGTACACCGATAATGTACCCTGAGTGCATGGGGCGTCGTCGCGTACGGTCGACGTTTTGTTATATATTGATTGTGCGTGAGAGCACATCTTGTGATATATCTGCTTGTGAAAATACTATGTCTGCAGCGAAGGAATAACATAGCCGCGGGAAAGGTGAATTGTCGTTATAAATTGGTCAGCTGAATGCTGACCGTTGCTTTGTTTACCACCGTTGTGGTGGATTGTCCTCATGCAGGTGCTGGAGAGCCGAGCAGAAAATAATGTGCTGAAACTCTTGCTGTCGCTGCTGCTGTGTTGGCCCTCGAAGGCCAAATAAAGAAAAGTTTACTGTTTTCATGTGTGGCTGGCCTGCGTGCCGATGTATGTAATCAACACTTGCGAAAATTAATTGTGAGGTTTTAAGCCCAAACATTTTGTGTATTTTGCAGACATTCCATGGATATATATAAATGTGATTGTTTATATATATAGTGAACATTTATGGTCAGGGAGTTCAATTTTTTAACCCCCAATGCTTCTGCTAGAATGTTTTGAGTTAAGATGTGTGTATTAGTTTTGATATTAACCTGTAACATCGCCGTCTGTTTGTGGTATATAGTGTAGGGCCCTGTCCGGACCTTCTATTATATATCATGCAACGGATGGAGGCGTTACATGAGCAGTACGTTTCGAGGCTTATCATAGAGAATAAAATTCTAGACTAAAAAGTATGGTCAAAAATCATTCACACTCATCATGCACAAAAAAGTCCGCGACATGCCCAAACGCATACATGTGCCCCGACACGTACGAAAAGCCCCCGCACAAACGTCTGTGCATGGCCACAAACATGTGTAAGGGCTCACACGCACGCGCACATGCACGTGCCCCAGGACGCACGCGACCAGGCACGCACCGCCAGGACCGCGCGCGCCCAGGCCCCCGCGCGACCTGGCCCGCACATGGCCAGGCGCGCTCCCGCGCGTGCGGTCGGGCGCGCGCCCGCGCGCAATCGGGCGCCCGCCCGCCCGCGGGATCAGTTGCACGCACGGGCGCGCGCGCGCGCTCACTCGCGTTCGCCCGCATGCAACCGCGCACTGCTCGCACGCGCGGTCTGGCACGTGCTTGCATGCACGGCCAGCCGCACACGCTCCAACGCGGGCGCATCCGCTCGTACCTCCGCAGGTACGCCCGCGCATTCCCTTGCACGGGTCCACGCACGCATGCTCACACACGCCCATGTGCGACCTCGCGCACCATCACGACTACGGGAGTAATAGCTTCCTCCCCATGGCACGGTCATCACCTATCATATACTATAATATATGCTAACATTTTTTACCCGAGTTCGCAGGGCGCAACCACTCGACGACGTAAGTCCGTCACCATTGGCCACCATTGCCGCCATAAAAAGGAGCAGAGGAAGATCCTTATTTTTCTTCTTCTGAAATGGTCTCGTGCAACAAGAATCTGGGGGGCATTTGTTGCGGATGAACCTCATTTTATAGGAAATAGGTGTGCACGTAGCCACACCCCCATGATCTCCACCCAAAAGGAGTGGGATCATGAGTTTGACCGCGCACGCGATCAGCACGCCCGATCCCACGTGCGCCGATCCCACTACACATGATGGGGGAACCGCCACACCTTGCCGATGGCGAGAGGCCAGCCTCCTCCCCGAC
Organism: Platanthera guangdongensis; assembly: GCA_039583875.1. Lineage (NCBI taxonomy): Eukaryota > Viridiplantae > Streptophyta > Magnoliopsida > Asparagales > Orchidaceae > Platanthera > Platanthera guangdongensis. The sequence goes on along the minus strand of CM077166.1, from coordinate 32,991,239 downwards.
CGTCGGCCGCCCGCCCCCGTTCCCTGCACCGGCTCTGTCCGCGGCCCGGGCCGGTATGGCTGAGGGGGCGGCCGCCCGGGCCGCCCTCTAGCTCTGCCGTCGGCACCGCCGAGGAGAGCGGCTGCCCGGACCGCCCCTATCTCGGCCGCCCGCGCGGCCAAGGGGGACGGCTGACCAGGCCGCCCCGAACCTGGGCCGCTGGTGGCCAAAGGGGCGGCCGCCCGGGCGGCTCCCTCCCTCGGCCGCCGGCGCACGGCCAAGAAGAGCGGCCGCTTCTCCTGGATGCCATCGGTGGCCTCCCCTCGCCGGCGAACTTGGCGGCAAGTTCGCCGGCCGCTCGTGGGGGCCCGCTCCCGCCGTCCGATCAAAGGGGAGCGTCCCCGACCTTTTGATTCCCGCGCAACCACCCACTAACCATCGGATTAGTTGGGGAATTTGATTAATATTTTATTATTGTATTTATGGCTGTCTCAAAATAGTGTGATACGCACATTTAAAACTATAATAGAAACATTTATGTAGGTGGTTACGGTGTGCGGATAGCCGCATAACCACTGTAACCACCTCCCAGAGCCTGTAAAAGGAGCCTCAGGGCTCCTCATTTATCATCTTTTTTTTCGGAGTCTTCTTATTCCTCAGGTCGAAGCTCTACCAATTTCCTCCTACGAGCCACCTCCGAGCCACATTCGAGCCACACCCAAGCCACAAGCGGGTCAAGTCACCGCCACCCGGCAGAGCCAAATCGTTCGAGTTCCAGGCGGCTCCTGCAACTGCAAGATCAAGTGCTCCGCCTCCCACCCTGAATCAGCAAGTCGTTATCCGAAGACCACCAGCGCTGAGCACAATATGTAACAACTCCCAGCGCGACGGCGTGTCGTCCGCCGCGTGCAAAGTGTTCTCTTCCCCCATAATCGTAACGAGAGGTGGTCTATCACCCTCGACTTCACAAACCAGCTATAACCTTCAGGAAATAGTGGATTTTGACCGGCACGGATCCGGTCACGTGGTTTTACCCAGTTGAGGGGTTTTCCACGTTAAAACTGCTTGTGTACAATCAACCTGTTCTTTTGACAGTGTGCGCGCTCGACCTTCCCTAGAGCTAAGACGGTCCAAGAATTCCAGCCCGACCAGTACGTCGAGTTAGTGCGCAACATTCATATTTAGAGAATTTTTTTTACTTTTGTACTTTAAATAAATTGGCATCCTAGCCTCCTAGGAGATGAATACATTTTTTTCTACAACAATGAGTATATTTTTATGAATAGAAAAGATGTTACCCTCCCTTTTATTTCGGGTAGAAATTTTATCCTCACTATTTGAGTTACATCGAGTTTTATAATGAAATCTCTTCCTTAAACAATTGTTTTATGGCAAAACAATTGTTTACTTTTGAGACTGGTTATAGGAAATTGAAATTTGGCTTCTAGCAAAGAGCTCAAAATAAAGCTTTCTTCATAAATTTCCTTATTCGTCGAACCTCATCCATTAATTTTCACACATTCAATTAATCGTTGAAAATTATTTGGCAATTGTATTTTAAAACACATTTCTTCAAAGAAACATACTCAATGGTCCAAAGACATTTCCACGATTGTTTTCTCAAGTGATTCTCCATAGAGTGAGGTGTTTTACCTCATTCAACGACTTTTGAATTACTTACAACATTATAGAGGGCGTGCCTATATCAATAAAATTTAAAATATACCATTTATCCATATAGTAGGACATATCTATATCACTTATTTTTGTTATGTTTCATCAAATCAACCGAGATTTTTCAGTCACACACAATTCACAAAAAATTACACACTGCATGAGATGAGTTCTCTCAAGAAATTCAACATGTGGATACTCATTTATCCTATTCACACAATGAATATGAATGTTGGCGAGAAGCCAATCAAAACATTTTTCAAGAACTTAAAGAATGTAGAGGAGAGACACAGTCTTTCATGTAAAAACTCAAGGTTTCTGATCCATACCATGGGTAATCCCAGCCAGTTCTGTGCTCAAATTCTTGAGACCGGTGGCTTTGATTCATCACAATCGGGTATCCTCGAGCCACTTCATCGACCTTAAACTGTTAAAATTTCACAAGATAATCAAGGTGATAGCTCTGATGTCACGTAAAAACTTTCAGAGCTATCAAGATGACACCTTGATTACGCAAAAGCTGGAAACAAGGCGCAGGAACACTCCAACCACAACCAAATTCAGTAAACCAGATGCAAGAAAAGTAACAAACGGGTCACGTATTAACAATCTTCTTTACGTCAAGAGGTATACATGACGAGACATGATTTCGCCAAGTACAAACAGGGAAGCAGAGAACAACAAAAAGAAGAAGCCGGGGGGACAGAGGTCGAAACCGACGAGAGCGCCGCCCTTGCCGAACAAAACAACGAAGTCCGCCGAGACCGCAAGGTCGCGCGGACTACCCGTTATTCAAGCTGAAGAAGAGCTGTCCGCAAACTGCAAGCCGCCTGACCGCTGAGGTCGCCTAGCCGCCAGTTAGACCGCGAACAAACCGCTGCCGAACTGAAGAACAGACCGCCCAGACCGGCGGATAGGTTATTGAACTAGAAATGCTGAAGGAGAAAAGACCGGCTGGCCGCAACTACGACTTGCTGCTAACCGCTGAATGTAAACCGCAAGTTTCACTGATCCCTGGCCGTAGTCAACACCAAAGTCCTGGCTTCTCAATGCTAGCCGCACAACCTACAAACAGCAAACATGTTATCCTTCTCAAACCGCGCGGAAAGAAATCTGAGGCCGCAGCAATTAACCCAAGTTCAACTTACTGTTCATTCAGTTAATTATGTTGTCACATGAGCGTCCTATTTATAGGCACGGAGAGTGGTGTGGTCACCGCCCTAGTGGATAGAAACATCACCCCAACCCGCAGCTAGCACAGAGCAGTCTGCCCAGTCCGCATGGACAAGGCCGGACACCAACCTATCTACATGTCATCAAAGAAGGCCAGATAGAGGCCAGTACGCATCCCTGCGGACACCGCACCAGTCCGCATGCTGCAGCGGACAGCTTCAGTCCACACACCCTGCGGACACCGCTCTAGCCCGCAATAACAAGTCCACGACCAAGGCACAAACCGCCCGATCAACCAGCAGACACTACGGACTCTGCAATCAACCTGCACTTGTCACATATCGTGACCAAGTCTGCAACCAGTGAACATCAAGGGCGACCACTGCGGACACGAACAACAGTCTGCATGGTCCGCCTGTTCTATTATAGTTCGCCTAAACGTGAACCCCACAGTTACCTCCTAACCGCACGAACTGAGATCAAGGGCACAGGCCAATACCGATCCTGCGAGCTCCAAGAGTGGTCTGCATAGAGCAGACTCCAAAGACTCCAAACCAGCCCGCCCAAGCCGCGAATAATCAACCTATCCACACGACTACCTCGAAGGACAAACCATCAGGCCGCAAATACAGACCACTCAGGCCGCACCACCAGTCCGCCAGACTATCCTCCCAGGTTGCGCGGTCTGCCCGATCAACCCCCACTTTCACTTCAAAAAATTAACACTCCCCCTTGAAGTGAGAAGTGGTGACCAAACCCAGTAGTACTCGTAGTCGTTCAAATGACCCCATCGACAGCAGCTTAGTGAAGATATTCACGATGTTTTCCTCGCTCCGCACATGCTCAACCATAAGAGACCCCTCCAACAGCTTCTCCCGAATGAAATGGTGCTCAATCTTTATATGCTTGGTCCGCGCATGATAAACTGGATTGTTAACCAGTTTTAGGGCACTCTCGTTGTCACCGCGAAGCAGAGTTGGACCTCGCACTTCTTCATGGACATCCTCTACTAGCTTTCTCAGTCAGATGGCTTCCCGATCTGCCAAAGCCGAAGCCTTGCACTCTGCTTTCGTAGAAAAGACGAGCATCGAGTCCAGCTTCTTACTGCACCATCAAATACCCGCTGATCCGCATGTGAAAACATAACCAGACGTCGACTTTTGATCGTCTGAGTCTCCCTCATAATCAACATCAGTGTAGCCATGCAGAGAAAAGGTCGTGTCCCTCCTATGCAGGAGTCCCATATCAAAAGTTGTCTTTACATACTTCAGAATATTCCTCGTCGTTGCCAGATGAGGCTTCCTTGGTTCCGCCATATAATGACTAACACGGCCTACATCATAAGCAATGTTTGGCCTTGTAATCGTCAAGTAAATCAAGCTCTCAACCAGAGCTCGGAACACCAAGGGATCAGGAAGAATCCTCCCCTCCTCTCGTCGAAGCTTCATGCCACAATCTAGAGGAGTAGAGCTACTCTTTCCCTCCTTTAAGCTGAATATATGAACGATCCGCTCAGCATAGCCTCTTTGAGAGATGAGTATCCCGCTCTTCTTCCTCTCAACGTCGAGTTCGAGAAAATGACGGAGCTCACCCAAATCCTTCATCTCGAACCGAATACCTAGCTCGGCCCTGAGCCTAGCTATCTCCTCCTCAGAGTTCCCTGTGATGATTATGTCGTCCACATATAACAGCACCAAGACATGAAGCTCCCTCTGCTTCTTTATGAATGAGCTTGAATCTGAATCAGAGGCTAAGTATCCGCAGAACTGGAGGTATTCTGCGATCTTTCCATACCATGCACGAGGAGCCTGCTTCAAGAGAACAGTCCAGGCAGGCGACTAAAGAGCCTTCTGGAGCTTACAGACGTAGTCCAGATGATCTTCGGATACGTAACCTGGTGGTTGATTCATGAAGATGTCTTTATCCATCTCTCCGTAAAGAAAAGCATTCTTTACATCAAGTTGCCACATCTTCCACCCTTAGCAAGCAGCCAATGCGATCACTACCCGCACCGAAGTCATTTTGGCAACAAGACTAAACGTCTCTTCATAGTCGTCGTCATGCTGTTGGGAGAACACCCGAGCAACCAAACAAGCTTTGTATCTTGTGATACTCTCATCAGCCTTCTTCTTCAGTTTGTATACCCACTTACTTGTCACAAGAGTAACGCCAACGACCTTAGGCACAAGATCCCAAGTCTCGTTCCTTCTGAGGGCTGTCATCTCCTCATCCATAGCGTCATCCCACTCCATGACTCCAGTGGCGTCTTCAAACTTTGAAGGCTCCCGCTCATCCAGGGGGCCTGCGAAGAAACAAGAGACAGAACTCACCAAGTTTCTATCGTTGTATCGAGCTGGTGGTTTAATGGTCCTCTTCGATCTCCGAAGGGCCTGATCATTACTGACAACCTTCGCTGTGTCTTCTTTATCAACTTCATTCTCGGGCAAACTTGGAGCAACGCTCCCCCTGCTTCCTGAACCAGAAGCCTCTGCCCCAGAGCTTAAAACACCAGGAGCTCCGAGTGACACTGACAGCTCCACCAGAAGATCCTTAGCAGCTTCTACCTGCCCACCATCAGACCTGCTCTCCTGTAGCTCAACAGAGCTACCTCCATACGACGTCAGTTCATCAAAGACACCTCTTGAAACAAAAAACTTTTTCGTCGCAGGATCCATACACTTTCATCCCTTCTTCCGCTCATCATAGCTCACAAAGACAAGCTTCCTCGTCTTTGCATCAAGCTTGGTCCTCAGAGCATCCGGGACGTGTACGTAGCAGGTTGATCCAAACACCTGAAGGCATTCAACACTAGGCTTCTCCTTGAACATCAGCTCATTAGGATACTTCATGTTGATCGGACTCATAGGCATCTGATTGATGACGTAGGTTGTGCAGTCCATTCCTTCCGCCCAAAAGACCTCAGAATGCCCTTTGCATGAAGCCAGCATTTGCAGGTTTACATCAGATGATGGATCTTCCTCTCCGCTACTCCATTTTGTTGTAGAGTATGTGCACAAGTAAGCTCCCTCTGGATGTCTTGCTTCCTATAGAAGTTAGAGAACTCAGTTGAGACGAACTCACCTTCGTTGTATGATCTCAACTTCTTGATCCGCAGGCCAAGCCAGCCTCCACCAGCTCCTTGAATTCCACGAACAACCGGAAAGCATCTGACTTTTCCTTCATGAAGTACACCCACGTGTACCTCGTATAGTCATCAATCAACACGAGCATATACCCGCTCCCTCCAAGACTGGCCGTGATAGTTAATCCCATCATATCACTGTGAACATACTCCAAAGTAACTTTAGACCCGGTTTGTGACTTATCAAATGGAAGACGATGTGCCTTTCCGTATTGACATCCAGCACAAACATGACCATCACCATAGGATGACAGCTTGGGCAAGTCTTTCACAAGACTTCTCACCGCCATGGCTTTCAGCTTGTCCATCCCAACGTGCCCCAATCTTTCATGCCAGATAGCTGTGTTATCATTAGCTATCATCCGATCGACATAGTAGCTTATTGATAAAACAAACAAGTCTTTTACTCTCCTCCCAACGTGAGCAACATCAGCCTTTACCGCTGATACGTTCTGGAGAAACTTCACTTTTGTTGGGCCAAACAGAACGTGATAACCCACATCAATCACGTTGGCCACTGAGAAGAGGTTCTTTTTCATGCCTGGTGCATTATAAACACTCCTTAACGTAAGTGGTTCCTTCTCACTACCCCAAGACACAACTCCCTCCTTCTCGACTGCAAGCACAGAATCATCAACAGTAATAATAGCTTCATTACCTGAGTAAGCCTGCAATGAATAGAACTTTGACTCGTCCTCAGTGAGGTGATGACCACACCCAGAGTCAATGATCCAGTCATCTTGGTAGTTGATGGAAGACAATGCGCGGACACACACGCTCGTCATGAAAGCATTCCCTCATCCAACTCCCTCACCATCTCCTTGCATGCAGCATGACCTGGATGAAGCTTCACCTTGTAGTCTCGTTTGAAGTGACCCGGCTGATTGCACCTGTAGCACCTTGGTCCTTCCTTCTTCTTCTCACCATGCTTCGAAGAGGAAGTCTTCTCTTGCTAATATGAAGTTGATGGACCATCGCCAGCAGGTTTCTTTTTCTTGTCCTATCTCTTCGATCTTCTTCCCTGAGAAGAGAGCCTCGCTGTCTTGATCTCCAGAAATAGTCAAACCAGCCATCTGCCTTGCTAAGCTTTTCTACGAAGCCAGCAAGTTATCCAGCTCAAGCAACAATGGTTGAGTGGCCCAGCCTTCAACAGAGGTCACAAAAGCCACATACCCTTTCCGCAAGTCATGGATGATGTGCCTCTTGAGCTTCGTCTCCGAGATAGGCTCATCAGGGTCCAATGCTGATATCTCAGCGCACAGGTTCTTCATTTTCAGGAAGAAGGTTGAGATAGATAAGTCTCTCTGAGTGGCTCTCGCCAACTCATTATCCAAGAACTGTAGCTGAGCTACATTCTTCTTGTTGAACAACCCATCAAGGGAAGTCCAAATCTCAGCAACAGATGAACATCTAAGGATGTGATCAAAGAGCTCAGGTGAGATAGTCCGCTTCAGAGTAAACTCAGCCTTTGCATTCGTTCTCCTCCAAGCTCTCACCTCTTTAGTAGACCCAGTTGCAGCAGTAACCTCTGTCTTGTTGTCTCCACACACCACTTCCCACAAATCCTCTCCAAGAAAATAGCTTTCCATGCACGACCTCCACTTATTAAAGTTGGTCGGCGTTAAAAGCTCAATACCGAGACCTCTTGCAAACCCACTATCCATTACACTATCACTAATTTAACAAACTTCCAGAGAAGAGCAAACTTGATGGCTGATCACTGCTCAAGTCTATGTTCCCTCTGATAGCATGTTAAAATTTCACAAGATGATCAAGGTGATAGCTCTGATGCCACGTAAAAACTTTTAGAGCTATCAAGATGACACCTTGATTAAGCGGAAATCTGAAACCAAGCGCATGAACACTCCAACCACAACCAAGTTCAGTAAACCATATGCAAGGAAAGTAATAAGTAGGTCATGTATTAATAATCTTTTTTTACATCAAGAGGTATACACGGCGAGACATGATTTCGCCAAGGATAGACACGGAAGCGGAGAACTACAAAAAATAGAAGTCGGGCGGACAGAGGCCAAGACCGCCAAGACCGCTTCCCTTGCCAAACTGAACAGCGAAGTCCGCCGAGACTGCGAGGTCGTGCGGACTACCTGTTATTCAAGCTGAAGAAGAGCTGTCCGCAAACTGTAAGCCTCCTGACCGCTGAGGTCGCCTAGCCGCCAGTTAGACCGCGAACAAGCCGCTGCCGAACAGAAGAACAGACCGCCCGGACCGCCCAGACTGGTAGACAGGTTATTAAACTGGAAATGTTGAAGGAGAGAAGACCGGCTAGCCGCAACTGCAACCTACTGCTAACCGCAGATTGTAAACCACAAGCTTCATTGATCCCTGACCGCAGTCCGCACCAAAGTCCTGGCTTCTCAATGCTAGCCGCACAACCTGCAAACATCAAACCGGTTATCCTTCTTAAACCGCACGGATAGAAATCCGAGGCCGCAACAATTAACCCAAGTTCAACTTACTGTTCATTCAGTTAATTATGTTGTCATATGGACGTCCTATTTATAGGCACGGAGAGGGTTGTGGTCACCGCCCAAGTGGATAGAAACAACACCCCAGCCCGCAGCTAGCACAGATTAGTCCGCCCAGTCCGCATAAACAAGGTCGAACACCAGCCTATCCGCATGTCATCAAAGAAGGCCAAATAGAGGCCAGTCTGCATCCCTGCGGACACCGTACTAGTCCGCACGCTGCAGCGGACAGCTTCAGTCCGCACACCCTGCGGACACCGCTCCAGCACAAAACAACAAGTCCACGACTAAGACACAAACCGTCCGGTCAATCAGCGGACACTGCAGACTCTGCGATAAACCTGAACTTGTTACAGATCGTGACCAAGTCTGCAACCAGTGAACATCAAGCGCGACCACTGCGAACACGAACAACAGTCCGCACAGTCCGCCCGTTCTACTCCAGTTCGCCTAACCGTGAACGCTGCGGTTACCTCCTAACCTCTCCAACTGAGATCAAGGGCACAAGCCAATGCCGATCTCGCGAGCTCCAAGAGTAGTCCGCATAGAGCGGACTCCGCGGACTCCAAACCAGCTCGCCCAAGTCGCAGATAATCAACCTATCCGCATGACTACCTCCAAGGACAAACCACCAGGCTGCAAATACAGACCGCTCAGGCCGCACCACCAGTCCGCCAGACTGTCCGCCCAGGCTGTGCGGTCTGCCCAATCAACCTCCACTTTCACGTCAATAATTTCAACATAAACAAGAGCTCCTAACCTTCTATTTCCTCAAGCACAAGCACAATATCCTCCATATGGAGCAATTCCTCATCTGAAGATATGATTATAGATATTGAAATTAGCCTTGTAAGTCCACAGAAATCACATAAATAGTAAATAAACTCCACGATGGGAGTGTCCACAGATATAAAGAAATACTAAAATCTTGGGCTCATGCCCAGTAAATCAATGCCTCACTACAAATCTCTCATTGCGGAAGCAAAACTAAAACAACTAGTAGCGAATAGGACTCACAGTCCCTGCCGTCTGAACTCCGGTACTAGACTGCCCCATCTCTAAGCGTGTCAACCTCCGGGGCTGCTCCTCCATGTTGGGCTCCACAGTCCCCTAAAATGATGTGGTTCGAAAACCGTTAGTCTAAAAGACTAAGTCCTATCATCCCCCGCCCCTTCCCTCATGGCTCCTATGCACCGAGTGGGGAGAAGGAAAAGAGAGCACATGAAGGTGGAGAATAACAATTAAGCAGATGACGACGGAATTAATCTAGCAGTCCTATGATATATATGACAGTAATAAAGGTATGAAAAACTGAACAAGAAAATAACCTTAACTGTGCATAATTTTGACAATACGTGCAAATAATTTCGACGGAATTATTTACTATATTATACTGGTCATTCTTGTAAACAGTTATTGGTGGACAATGACACTGTGCATAATTTGGACAAGACGTGCTGCAAAGTTCATCGGATTGGAGATGACATTGATTGTTCAATTTAAAGTGCACGTGGGAAATGCCAATGTAATGTTCAAGACCAAATCATCCATCCAAGTTATTGATTTACACTTGGCATATGTAATCTTAGGATTTAAAATGATTAGTGTCTTGGGTCCCTACGCGCTTTTAGGGATCGGATGAAGCGTGTCGTCTTAGCAGGAGAGTGAGTCAAATGTGTAAACAGTCAAAATAGAAAACCAACAAAGAACCAAAAGATTTTTATGTGAAAAAGCTGGAAAGCGAAAAAAAACGGGGCTAGGCCAGTTATGACAAAATCCATAAATTGCAATTAAGTGTATGGATCAACTTTTCAGAAGGTAATAGACCACCACTCGCTTACAAAATAAATCTTTAAGTGTTGGGTGCTTACGTAGAACAGAGCGCGTCAGAACACGCTCTGGAGTGGAACACGGTGTGCACTGGAGCGAAGCACAGAGGGCCAGAGGCGTGCACTGGAGCAGACTTGAAGACGATGCGAACATGCGTGGAGCATACGCCGAGCGGGAGGCTGAGCGTGGAGTCGGACTTTTGCGTCTTGGAGCTGAACTTGAGTTTACATCTCTTCCACTAAAACCTTTGAGCTCTCTCTTCTTCTTATTATTTATGCCTCCCTCAATTAAAGGCTCACGCCCCCCTTTTATAGTTTTTTTTTATAGGAGCGCGTGAGTAATTACACTCTTTGGTTATTGAACAGTCGAACATGAATGCACAATTTAAGTCCCTTGGATTGCAAAATTTCGGGATATGACGAACTTGCCCCGTGGACCGGCGACTGCAACAGGATGTGAAGGTGCGAGGGGGCTCCCACGGCCCTGTGCGATGCAATGTGCAGCCTTGTGCATTGCTACGTGCGCGGTCTCGTGCGATTATGCATGCAGGTCCCTTTAAATTGTGCATACCACGGTCTTCTGATCAAGGTGAACCCTGCATGGCGGGCCTAACCATTTCATCATATTACATTGAATTACATACCGTTGTTTTCTCTTAATTTGTTTGTACAAAAAAATCAAATTCATCGTGTTGTTTCTTCTAAACTCTTTATAGTGCAATGATAATACCTATCAAAGTGGGAAAATTATCAGGAAAACAAAGCTCATGCCAGGTCAATTTACCAATGAAAAAATAAATGATAATTAGTATTATATAAGCCATAATTCATGGAGATCATAAAAATCTAAGAAATACACTTCACGAAACCACCTCGCCAAATGGCTATTCGCAAACCTCGACAGATAGCTCTTCGCAGACCTTGTCAGATGGCTATTCGCAAACTTGCTAGACGGTTATTTGTTAACCTTACCAGACGGCTATTCGCAGGTTCCCTCATGGAATGCCAATAAACAGGACCCAGGGCAAAAGAGAGAGGTTGGTTTTACCCCCCTCAAGGTTCCCCTTGACCTTAGGGCTCGCCTCTCTTGTGCCTATCTCAGCTTTGGCTTTAGAGGGGAAATTCCTATGCGCTTGTGAGTAAGCGGCGAGACCTCCACATTGCAGCCCGGGGTCTAGTTTTTAGGCAGTTAAAAAAGATTTTAGCTCTCGGACTCTATCTAATCTCCATTCACTCAGGTAGACAGGCCGCAAGACAAGTAGTCTTTGATCACCCTTTAATCCGAGTTTTTAGGATCAGAACTTTTTAGTTTCAACAAGTATATCATTGTGATACAATTCATCATTTAAATACATCTAAAATACATAAAAAAATCTAGTTGTCAGTGAGCCACGAAGAAAGTCCGGCCAGGATTAAGATCGCGATCTGGATCGTAAAATCTTTCAATTCTATAATGCAGATTTTGTAAATCGGTTCAGATCTTATCTATGATCAAAATCAGCACATCTACAACTGGGATCGCGATCAGGATCTTAGGATCTTTAGGATCGCGATCCCGACGAGAATCTATCGGTCCGGCCAAAGGTAATTAGATACATGCCCAACCCTATCTCGACCCCATTCAACAGGTTCAATGTTTATAACTCATTGCTTAACCTTATCTTAATCTTGCCCCCCATACCCCATCACAGAATCATATTATGTTGTTTTACCGTATCCCAAGTGTCGATTGCCCACTGTAAATGGAGACTAAGAGCGACGTCTTCGGTCGCTTCTAGTCTTGCCAATGTCTTCTTTTTTCCTTCCTTACTAAGTTCCATTTCAAGTGGTGTCAGTATCTTATCTTATATTTCTACGTATGAGCAATTTAGTGGTTGGTAATCCAGTGGTTTCATGCTTTCTATTTTCAGGTCGACGTCTTCTCTTCCTTTCTAGCATACGAGCAATCTAGTGGTTAAAAATCCATTATAAGAGCAATTTAAGCTTCCTTCTTCTAGCGTATGAGTAATCCAGCAGTCTGGATTCGTCTTCCTGCTTCTATGCTTCCACCAAGCAATAGTGAACTTAGTATGATATTATCTTTTTTATTTTGTTATTAAAAAAAATAATATAATTATTCACATACTACTCAATTTATTATTATTTTGTTAATTGAACATGTAATTGGATGATACATAATTTAATTTTATATTTTTAGTCTTAATTTATGAATGTTGTGGGATCTTGCAACTCTCAATTCGATCCTACGATCCGATCCGATCCAGACCCCAAAACGATCTCACCTAAGGTCTTGTTGACGCCAAGAAACTCTCGACTCCAAAATATTCAGACCTAAAAACAACCTGAGGCTACTTGACCCAGCGGTTCGGCACGCCCGGTTATTAGGATGAAACAAGAGAGAGAAAAGAAGTAACTAGAAGACCTCATGTGTTGCTGTAGGGAGGTCCCATCACGTACCCGAAAACTTAGAAAAGTTTCCCCTCCGCAACCAAAGATGGCTGAGCTAGGCATGAGGAAGACACTAAACGAAGAGTGGAAAATCTAAAATGGGAAAATGAGCTTAATTTTCAGGTGTCATTCCTGGTACCCCGGGGATCCTATTTATAGACAAAACATAGAGGGGGGGGGGGGGGGGGGTCTTCAGATGAGGAGACGCAGCCCTGCGAGCTTACCCTCTTGCTCTTGCTGACTCCATGGATTGCTGACTAACGACTATCTTCTGGCGATTAATTATGTTTCTCAGCCGCTCCTGACGACTATTATCAGAGGTTGTTTCCTTAGGCGAGTATTGTTGGTGCTCACCACGATCCACTGCTCGGATGCTCGCCTCTATGGGCGAGTATTTGATACTCGCCTACACTGCTGGATGGTCGCCTGTCCTAGCAAATATGATACTAGCCCGAGATAGAAGATCCCCTCCCTGGTCTTCTGTTGACTGGTGACCCGGTCTTCAATGTTGACGTTGACTCCTGTCTGCGTGGCACGACTGAGCACCCCTTGACGAATAGGGGTTGTATAGATCTCGATCCTGACAACCTTGATCGGGAGACTTTATTTTTGAGCACGAGCAGAGTGTTTAGAGCCACAAAAAAAGTCTGTTGTTGGTATTTGAACTCCATCGACAAGACATTCGACAATCAGAAAATATCCTTCGCACAGAGCAAGAGAGAAGCGATCATGGATGCAAGTTTAGGGAATTTTTTTTGTACGCGGAGCGCACGATCCTCTATGTGCTAGGACATGAGAGGATTTATGTTAATCCGAGTGTGGGCTGCCGCCCACAATGAAAAATCCTTATTCTAACATTTTCATCTTATTGTCAAGAGTCATTGTAAATGGTTATGCATGTTAATATTATGTAGGGGCAGAACCATGAAGTTGTCGGCGTAGAGAGCCCAGAGGGAAGGACGATGGAGATGTCGTAGCAGGCAACAAAGATAGGAAGTGCGGTCACCTCAGCACACCGTTAAAATCAATTGACGGGAAGGAGGAGAGGGACTGATTTCACTCATCGAGAAAACTTATGTCACAAAATTCACCCAAATGAAAGTATTGAGTCATTTAAAAAAAAATTCCTAAATTTTAGGGATCAAATTAATAGTTTTGTTTATAATATAGTCATTTTTATCATATATATGCGACATTTTTTTTTTACTAATTTTAAAAATGCAATTCATTGGTTATCTAATTATTATATCTCTATCTTTATATTATAAGTAAACTTCAAAAGAGTCATGGTGTAACATTCGTCTTCTCAAAATACCTCTCAGTCATGGTGTAACATTTTAATGCTAAAATATCTCTCATTTTTCTTATTCCTCTACTCATTTGTATGTTTTTTTTGTCATTTGATCATAAATTTTCTTATTCTATTATTCACTTGCATTTTTTTTTCTTATTCCCCTACTCGCCGCTCCACCAATGTTGCCGCCCTCGCCAATGTCTTCGTCTCCGCCCCCGCCCAATGTCGCCGCTCCGGCCCAATGTCGCCGCCCCCGCCCAATGTCGCCGCTCCCGACCAATGTCGCCGCTCCCGACCAATGTCACCGCTCCCGACCAATGTCGCCGCCCCCGACCAATGTCGCCGCCCAAATATCGCCGCCCCGACAAATGTCTCCGCCCCAAACCAATGTCGCCGCCCCCGCATGGGGTCTCCCGTGCACGACTGCTTGTATTATATAAGAGAAGATCAAAAGTGGCTATGGTGTAATGTTTCTTGCCCAAAATGCCCCTCATTTTTTTCGAACTCTCATTCTCATTTATATGGTGTTTTGGTCTTAATTTGTACGACAAAAGCAAATCTGCAGAGCCCTTGATGGCGCCGATCCGGTCCCACTCGACGATGCGACGCACCATTACAATTTTCAACCCAACACGAGGAGTGCCTATCGCGACATTAGCCTCGAAAAATTTATCTTGCTTGACTATTTGGTTTATCAAACATTTTTATGCGCATTTTGTTTTAGGCTCCGTTTGGGGGAACTTATTTTCACCGGTCAAGCGGTCACGACCGCATGTACCGGACCTTAATTAAGTTCCGGTTCATGCGGTCATGACCGCTTGACCGGTGAAAATAAGTCCCTCCAAACGGAGCCTTAATCTGATACACCCGATCGATCAAAATGTTAGACGGTTACGGATTATTTTTTTCTATTTTTTTCTATCTTGTTGTTTAGTCGTAAACATTTAAGTGTTGAGATGTGTTTTGTTGATGAGGGGTTGAGAGTACTTCACATGAGCAGTGTAAATACCCCAAACCTTGGCTGGATGCCTAATGAAATTTATCTTCACAAATTAAAAGGCATCCCTCTTCTCCCGTGACAGGAGCAACCGGCCGGATCGACGATTTTCTCCGCGCGCCCCTTCCGTCCGGCGCGACACCGGCGGCAGCCACTCCCGTCGAGACACCGGCGGCGCTTCTTCTTCCCCTCCGGCGTGATTCCAGGGCGTTCCTTCTCCCGTGACAGGAGCAGCCGTCCCTAGGTCGTCTTCGGCTTCGCGTCTACCCCGTCCGGCGCGACACCGGATCGCTGCTGCGTGTGCCGTTGCCCATTCTCGACGGCGTTTCTACTATCTCCTCCAACACCGCAACCCGGGCTAGGCTTACTGGTTCTCTTGGGTAACGAATCCTCTTCCCCACCTCCCCTTGTTTGTTTCTTCTACATTTTAGTTTTTGTGGTTGTGGATGAATTGGTGTGTGATCGGAATCGGTGTAGGAAGAGTAACACCCGCGTTTCCATAACCTTTGGTCTGAAAGGGGTGGCCATCCGGTTGCGAGGTTCTTGTCGGAATTAATCCACACTCCGGCTAAAATCTCCACCTCAAAATATTGCTTCCGACACACTGATCGTTTAGATTTTTTTGGGCTTGTGTGCAAGTGCTATTAAGCCACGACGAATTGTCGTAATGCGCACGCTAGGTATTAGATGAAAAATTTCACTCACGCGCGTAATTTGTAACTGTGCACGATCCCCAAGGGTTGCTTTGAATGAGTCGTGGTTCTCTCCGGATTATTTCGCCGTTATTTGACGCATTCGATCAGATCGGACATGTCCTTTTCGCTTGATCGGACACTGGCTTATAGCACTTGTATGATCTCTAGAGGCTTGACAAACCTTCGTATTGTTGTGTGAATTATTTTGTAGTTGTCACCTATAGATTTGACTGCGTCCTCATCGCGTGCTACATCAATTTGGTATCAGACTTCGGCGCAAGCGATTTCTTAATCCTTGCCGGTCCTCCCGTGTACACGTTTATGCACACACGCTCAGGGAACGAGTATCCCCCACTCTCATCCGCGTCCAATAATATGGGGGACAATTCAGATAATTGTGAGGTTACACAAGCACAACTAGCGGCCGTTCAACGTGATCTCACCGATCAAATCGCTCAACTCACCGCGGCCTTTACCAACTTAACCCAAACGATCCAAAACGGCTTTCCACCGCAACACCAACCTAATAACCCTCCATGTAATCCCCCACCACTCCAACAACGCCAACACCGCCAACACAATGACCTTGGCAACGTCGACCACAATGGAGCTTGACCCAATGACCTCACCCGCAAAATAAAAATCGATGCCCCGACGTTTGACGGTTACGGTGACCCCACAAAATTTAACGATTGACTCATGAAAATCGAATGCTATTTTGAGTGACATAACTTGGATGATCACTAAAAGGTAGTCGTCGCTCGTATGAAATTAGAATGGCGTGCCCAAGTATTTTGGCTCAATGAAGAACGTCGTGTTGGTGGGATTCCCCATATATGGGCACAAATGCGTAACATCCTCCCTAATCACTTTGTCCCCGCCTACCACCGAACAAATATGTTCGATGAATTCATCTCTTTACGCCAAGACACTAAATCGGTGAGTGAATACATGAGCGAATTAAATGAATTAATGATCCGTTGTGATATTCAAGAGATGTCCGAGCTTCCGGTCTCACGCTTCCGTAAGGGCCTTCGCCTAGAGATCCAAAACCAAATTCGGCAATATGATCACCATGATCTGGACTCCTCCATGAATGCCGCCCACGACATTGAAAAACATATTTCAATGACAACCACTTATCGGGTGACTTCCTCCAAAGGTTTTTTCTATTCAAAACCAAACTTTACGCACTATAAATACTCAAAGGGAAAACATATCTCCCAAGACAATCCCAAATCCGTTATCATCACCGCTAGAAAAGCTAACGACACATCGGACGAGCGTATCCCCATAGGAAAAACTAGCAAAACACACGTCACTTGTTACGTGTGTAATCAACTGGGCCACTATGCGGTTGAATGTCCTACCCGCAAAATGTTGGTGACGCTAATTGAACCCACGACTGATGACGACGGTCTTCACTATGAGGAACATAGTGACGCTGAGGAGTCCGATATCCCAAGTGACATGGAAGAAGAGTATGTCCCCCACAACCTCTTGGTCATGCGTTGCATTTTGACTACCCCACGTAGTACACAAGATTGGAAGCGTTCTAGTATTTTTTCTTTGTATTTCAAATGCGGTGAAAAATCGTGCAAACTTATTATTGATAGTGGCAGTTGCATGAACGTAGTCTCCGAAGCCGCTATTCTCCGAATGAAGTTGACTACGGAACCACACCCCGCACCATACCAAGTCGCATGGGTCAATAAGACCTATATTCCGGTTACCAAACATTGTCTAGTTTCCCTTACCATTAAGGATTATGTCGACCAAGTTTGGTGCGACGTTATTTCCATGGATGCGTGTCATGTCCTCCTTGTCTGATCTTGGCTTTATGATTACAACGTCACCCACTTTGGTTGCGTAAATACTTATGAATTTAAATTCAAAGTCCAAAAAATCACCTTACGCCCGACTGCACCTAAGGACCTCCAGACCAAGGACATTTCCCTTCCCGCGGTCAAACAAACCTTAACCTTAATCACACAAGGAATTTGAGAGGGATAGCTTTTCCGATGGCATGCTATATGCCTTAGTTTTGCTCCAATCTAACGACACGCTTCCCTCCACAACATCTCTGTCCACCGGAATCTTGACCCTACTCGAGGAATTTAAGGATGTCCACCCCGAGGAACTTTCCTCTGAATTGCCTCCCCTTCGGTGTATCCAACATGCTATCGATTTCATTTCAGGATCTACTCTTCCCAACCTCCCCCACTATCGTCTTAATCCTAGCGCGCATGCGGAACTCCAAGCCCAAATTTCGGATCTACTCTCCAAAGGTCTCATCCGGCATAATTTAAGTCCATGTGCGGTCCCGACACTCCTCGCCCCTAAGAAAGATGGTTCATGACGAATGTGCGTCGATAGTAGGGCCATCAATAGAATAACTATTAAGTACCGTTTTCCAATTCCCCATTTGGATGATTTGTTGGACATGCTTAGTGGCACCGTGATTTTTTCTAAACTTGATCTTAGGATCAGGTACCATCAAATTCAGATTAGAGAAGGGGATGAGTGAAAGACAACGTTTAAATCTTAAGAGGGCTTGTATGAATGACTTGTCATGCCATTTGGGCTCTCCAATGCCCCAAACACATTCTCTCGCATGATGACTCAACTCTTTAATCATTATATAGGAAAATTTTTGGCGATCTACTTTGATGATTTATTAATCTATAGTGTGTCCGCACAAGATCACCTCTATCATTTAAGGCAAATTTTTGAGGTCCTCCAAAAGGAAAAACTTTTTATCAATCTAAAGAAGTGTATTTTTATGGATTCCTCCGTCTCATTTTTAGGCTATATTGTTAGTGCGGATGGCATAAAGGTGGACCCCACAAAAGTTCAATCAATAATTGATTGGCCGGAACCATAATCTATTTGAGATGTTAGAAGTTTTCATGGCTTGACCACCTTTTATAGACGTTTCGTTCGTAATTTTAGTACCGTCATGGCCCCCATTACCGAATGTATGAAACTTGGTGATTTTAAGTGGTCTCAATCCGCCTCTTTGGCGTTTGTTTACTTTAAAAAAATGACGACCGAGGCACCGGTTCTCTGGTTACCCGATTTTAATAAAGTTTTTGAGGTCTCTTGTGACCTCTCGGGTGCGGGCATAGGTGGTGTTTTAAGCCAAGAGGGTCATTCGGTTGGATTTTTTAGTGAAAAGATAAGCGGTCCTAAACTTAATTATTCAAACTATGAACGCTAATTTTATGCCCTTATCCAAAGCCTTCGCCATTGGCGCCACACTACCTCTTGCCCAAAGAGTTCATTCTCCTATCGGATCATGAAGCTTTGCGTTATATAAACTCCCAACACAAGCTTAGCATGCGCCAAGCAAAATGAGTCTCTTTTCTTCAAGAATACACTTTTGTGATCAAACATTGCAAGGGTAAGCACAATCGCGTCGCCGATGCTCTAAGTTGCGTTAACTTATCTCCACTCTTGACGTTAAGGTCTTAGGATTTGAACAAGTGAAACATGAATATGCAGAATGCAAGGATTTTAAGCACATCTTTCTCGTACTACAAGAGAAACAACCTCACACTATTTTCGAATACTTTATTCGTGACGGTTATTTATTTAAGAGATCTAAATTGTGCATTTCTGATTCATCTCTTCGCCTATTTATTATCTAGGAGATGCATGAGGGCGGGTTAGGTGGTCATTTCAGGCGCGATAAAACTATCACATTGGTTGAAGACAAGTTCTTTTGGCCCGGTCTAAAAAATGGTCAACCAAGTTGTGCGTAGTTGTCAGACGTGTCAACTAGCTAAGGGCAACAAACACAACACGGGTTTATATACCCCACTTCCCATTCCATCGGTCCCATGGGACGGCGTAAGTATGGACTTTATTTTGGGCCTTCCTCTAACACAAAGCAAACACGATTCGATTCTTGTGGTCGTCGATCGATTTTAAAAAATGACATATTTTATTGCTTGTAATCGCACTAATGATCCATCTCACATTGCCAAACTTTATTTTAAAGAAGTCGTTAGTCATAAAGGGCTACCTAAAACCATCGTCTCGGATAGAGATGTTAAATTCACCTCTTATTTCTGTTAAACCTTATGGATATTGTTTGGTACCGAACACCTTTTCTGTGGCTTACCACCTCCAAACGGATGGTTAGACCGAAGTGGTTAATAGGAGTTTGGGTAATTTGCTATGGTGTTTGGTGGGCAATCATAAGGGGACTTGAGATCTCATTCTCCCCCAAGCCCAACTTGCATATAACAATTCCACAAATTGCTCCACGGGCTTTTCACCAAACGAAATTGTGCATGGTTACAACTCACGTGTGCCTGTTGATTTGATTCCGTTACCTCCCGCGTATAAATCAAGCCAATTTGCTCATGACTTTGCTCATCACTTACAAGCGCTGCACCACGAGATCCGCCACCGGTTAACAACTACTTACAAGGCTTACCAATCTCAAGCGAATGAGCACAAGCGGGCTCACACTTTTGATGTTGAAGATTTAGTCTTAGTCAAGTTAATTCCTGAACGGTTATCCTCAGGTTCCATAAAGAAGTTGGGTAAACGACGCGCCGGCTCCTATAAGATTTTAAAGAAGTTGGGCTACAATGCGTACGTACTTGACCTACCACCCAATTGGGGCATACACCCCGTGTTTAATGTTTCTGATCTTACACTTTTTCATGAAACACCACAAGAATTACTTCGCCCCTCTTCTTCTTCTCCTCGCGGCCATTCTCATGGGTTAGGTAGTGACACTACATCCCCACATATTTCTACCTTGGAGCTTCCATGAAGTCGATCAAAACTTGGTCGGGAGACTTTATTTTTGAGTAGGAGCAGAGTGTTTAGAGCCACGAAAAAAGTCTGTTGTTGGTATTTGAACTCCACCACCTGAAATGGGCCAAAAAACTTGGGCAAGAGCTTATGAAAGTGATGATTCCACGTGCTGACTTGCTTGTAAGGCTGGATGCACACATATGCTGAGGACACGACAACCCAGAGCCCGGGTTGAGCTTTAACAAATTAATGATTAGTTCCCTAGTCAGTAAGGATTGAGCTACCTCCTCCACAAAGACCGAACCAACAATATATGGATAATTTATGATCGGTTCCTGCCCATACACCGGTTCATTACTTTTGTCTGGCAGTCCGTTTGCGGATGATATGCGATAGAGAGACCCATCTGAACTTGTAAGATGCTAAACAACTCCTACCAAAAATGGCTAACAAAGATTGCGTCCCGATCACTAGCGATTGATTTGGGCTTCCCACGCAAACAAAAAATGGAGTTTAAAAAGATTTGAGCAATACCATAGGCCGTGTAAGTGTGAGAAATGGCGACAAAATGTGCTTGCTTGCTCAAGCGGTCCACCACCACAATGATTGCGGATTTATTGTGACTTTTCGG
Source organism: Platanthera guangdongensis (assembly GCA_039583875.1). Classification (NCBI taxonomy): domain Eukaryota; kingdom Viridiplantae; phylum Streptophyta; class Magnoliopsida; order Asparagales; family Orchidaceae; genus Platanthera; species Platanthera guangdongensis. The sequence goes on along the minus strand of CM077166.1, from coordinate 32,970,115 downwards.
AAGGCCTTCGATAAAGTACATTGAGATATCCTCCCAAATTCTCTCCGGAATTGGCAACGGTTGGAGCAGCCCCATGGGCACTTGATGATCGGCCTTGCACATACCCCACATTGTGGAATGTAGCTGTATACTTCCGGCTTCACCCCCTTCCAAAAAAACAACTTCAACCATTGATTTGTGACCGTGATGCCGGAGTGCCCCCCCGGTTAATTCGTCATGATAAAACTTCAGCAACTATGACTTGATCACTTGACTGCCCTATCATTGCCAACCACAAGCCGTCCTTTCCATTTTAGTAATCCGTTTCTCCATTGGTACTTTGGTTTGCTTTGGAATCGTTAGCTGTTATGATTCGTTGAACCTCCACGTTCTGCACCAAAGTTTCCTTAATTTGCTTCTAAGTATCGGATTAAATTGTGACCAAGCTCCACAACTTGACCGCATTTATCCTCGCTTCCAGACAAGGCATCATCACATAAATTATCTTTCCCCTTCTTGTGTTGGATGGTATAATCATAGACCATCAACTTCGAGAGATACTTTTGTTGCGTCGGGGTGGCCAACTTCCACTAGAGTAAAAATTTTAAGTTTTGGTGGTCCGTCTTGATGATGAACGAACAACCCACTAGGCAGTGTGATGCAATCTGAGTCACATTGTAATTTATTTCTCGCAATTTATTTTGTGAGTCGCGCGTGTTTTAGCACACATTTATTTTTGTTATTATTGCGCTCATTACTAGCACATGTACCTTGTTATGCGCATGTGACTCGCACGTATTTGTTCGACTTATTGAAGTGACCGCTCAATATGATCATCAATGAAAATATCCGTCAAATTAGGCTAAGTGATAATTAGGACAAGCTTATGAAAAATAAATTAAGTACTTATATTATTTTCAAAATCATAATTCTGAATTTATACTTACATTTATATTTTTTTTTCAAAATTATTATTTTGATGAGGAATATCTAAAGTCATTTCATCATTTAGTTTGGACACCAAGAGTCAAGATTAACATCTTTTCTCTCCATTTAAACCACAATCAACATTTATCAAAATTTAAAGCTACAACTAGCCACTCGAGAGTAGACCCCTCCCCCCCCCACACACACACCGAATCATGATCTTCTCCATTTCAAGTGAAATGGATAGTATCCATTTCACAATCTAGATCTATTTCTGGCTAATTCGCCAGGTTCACTAATCTCATCCTTTTATATTTTAGTTTATTCAAAAAATTCTTCATCATTAGATCAAGTGAAAATGCATTTAAACCATGAAATGGACCTCCATTTGAGGTCACAAATGGAGAGGATCCCGGTTCACCCCCTAAAAATGAGAAAACCAGCTCGAGAGTCAAACCAACTTGAGAAAAATGAAAAATAGGATTCTTCCTCTGTTTTTCCTAACTCCCAGCCGATACTCCTCTTCCACCCCACTGCCTTAGGCCTCCTCTTCCCTGCTTGCCACTGTCCCCATCTGCCGCCGTCGAAGGGTTCCTGGAGTTCTGACGACCCCTACTCCAACTGTTCACCCGACGAACCAACATGCAACATTTTCCTGCGACATCCTCCATGTTTCCGCTATTTCAGGATTTCTGCCCCCATGCACTGATGGTCCACTTCCATCGCAGAGATTACAAAACCGAGTTACACCTGTCTGCCCTAATTTTCCTTGTTGCCGTTCTTGAAACCGACCTAAAGGGGCCAATCAAAATCTTCCCACCCTCCCTTCTGTTTCCGTGAAGAAGGTTTGTTCCATCATTTTCGAGCTTGGTGAGTTCATGCCCGAATGCCTCTTAACTCACGACTCACTTGGATTTTTCATAGCTTTGTGCTTAAATTTATTTGATTTTAATTTTCAGTGCTTGCCTAATTATTAGTTATTACATCAACCTAATTGCCGTCAATTTGAAAAGTCACTCGTTCTTTTTTTCTTCATATGCTTGTGTGCGAATAATCAATATTGTTGAGTGCGAGCGCTTGTTAGTCATCTTATGCAGGTTTACAAACCTTTGTTTAATTTGTCACATGAAATTGCTCAAGAGAGCTTCACTAGCGCCACATATTTTAAACCGGTCCCAAATTTCATATTAAAAAAACTTTAAATTTTTTGGAATACATCATAGTGTCGCCATTTCTGTACCACCAATACAATGACCAATAATTCCTTCTCTTAGATGGAGAGAGCGATGTTCTTCTTCCCCAAAGCTTTGCTAAAGAACGACACCTGATGCCCCTCTTGCATCAAAACCGCATTGAGCCCCACATCAGCTGCATCCTTCTCCAGGTGAATGGTTTGCCAAAATTCGGCAGCTGTAGAACAGGGGGCTGGGCCACCGCCTCCTTGAGATTCACAAATGCCTCCCCGTCTGCCACCGTTCACACGAAGGATCGTTGTTTTAGTAACTCCATCAACGGTTTTGCTTGGAGACCATTACCCTTTGATAAACCGTCTATAATATTCCGTCATGCCCCAAAACCTGCACAGTTTCTTCAAGTTGGTGGGGATCGGCTAGTCTATCCTTGCATCGATCTTCATGGAATCAATGGATACACCCTTATGTTAAACCTCACGACCCAAGTATTGAATACGTTGAAGGCCGAATGCACATCCGGTCCTTTTTAAAATGGAAAAACTATGAATTTGGTCCCTAAGCTTTAACAATTTTATGAAATCGGTCTATATATTAATTTTTTGCCTAATTTTAGTCCCTCCACTTTAATAATCTTCTGATTTTGGTCTCTTTCGTCTGCACCATTTACTTATCAAATGGAAAGAGCTCGTCTTCCCCACCTTCGTCTCTCAGGGCCCATGTCCGAGTCTTATCGAGCTTTCCTTCCTCCGCAAGCCAATCCTCCGATCCATGGCACCATTCTGACAAACCTTTGCCGACTTCAAACGTTGCTTTATCCCGATCTAGAGTGGAACGAGACCGAAGGGACCATTCCGGCCATCCTTGCCAACTGCTCCACCCTGCTTCATCTTAGTTTACATGGTAAGAGTGTTCAATAGCTCCTCCTAAACCCGGGTGTTAAAATTCATCTCTATGCCTCATGGAAATCCATGGTCCGAGAAGATTCCGTTCATCGACCTCGGGATCGTCGACGACGACGTCTCAGGTCAAGAGGGGATGGAGGAGCTCGTGAGGTGGGCGTTAGAGACGTTTGGGTTTGTCCAGGTGGTGAACCACAAGATTGCTCTGTTTCTGCTCGAGGATATGTTGGAAGGCGTGCACAATTTTAATGAGTTGGAATTGGCGGTGAAGATGAAGTACTGCATGCGGGATTTGAGCATGAAAGTTCTCTTTAACTCCAAATTTGACCTGTTTGAATCGCAAGCGACGAATTGGCGAGATACATTTTTCTGGAGGATCCACCTTTGGTGAGATTCTCATGACCAACTACTTTTCCAATGTCATTCCACCTACATACTGCCACTTGCAGTCTCTGCAGGTTCTCTCCATCTCCAAAAATAACCTCTCCGACATGATTGCGACAGAGCTCGGGAACTTTTCTGTTTGATAAGTTAAGAGTGTGTGGACGAAAGGGATCAAAATAAAAGAGCCATTAAAATTGAGGGACTAAAATCAGGTAAAAAATATAGGGACAAATTTCATAAAGTTGTTAAAGTTCAAGGACCAAATTAATAGTTTTGCCTTTTAAAAACAGCTCATACCTCATGAGAATGGAGAAGGCGAATGGAGATGCTTCAAGTGCTCCTTCCACGACTGAATGAAGTTTAGTATGCCGTCGAAGAAGAACAAAATGAATTTCCGCAGCTGTTCCCAGAATAGCTCGTTCATGATGCTTTGAAATATCGAGGGGGTGTTTGTTAACCCGAAAGTCATTACGATGGGTTCGTACTGATCTTGATGTGTATAAAACACCGTTTTGTGGGTATCCTCCACCGCCATACACACTTGGTGGTACCCTGCTCGCAAGTCGAGATTGAAGATGAACATGGCACCCTACAATTCATTGACCAGTTCTTCGTTATTATGAATCGGAAATTTATCCTTTACCGTGTATTTGTTAAGGTGTCGATAATCAATACAAAGTCGCCACTTCTCGTCCCTTTTCTTGACTAAAAGAACCGGAGATGCATATGAACTGTGGCTGTGTCGAATTACCCCGATTATCAACATCTCTTTAGTTAGCCTTTCAATTTCCGACTTCTGTAGGGGCGGGTAACGATACAACCGCAGGTTAATATCCACTGCCTCATCTTTGAGATTGATGCAGTGTTCGTGCTCCCGAATGGGAGGTAGTTCGGTTAGCTCTTTAAATAGATCCCAAAATTATTCCAACAACTCTTGCATTTGTTCTTGCTCCTGGGTGTCCGAATGACTTCTTGATATTTCTTCTTGCTACAACTGTCCCATTGCCCGACCTTCCGCTGGTGTTGGGTCTTATTCCACATAACGCCATCATACTGAGTCGATCTTTGCTAACAACCTTTGCATACGCGATTGTCGCATCCACGACCCGTCTACATTCTTCGAACCGCGTAGTAAAATTGTCTTGCCTTGACTTGTAAGATCCATTTTGAGGTTGCGGAAGTCTCACCGAGCTACTCCCAAGGTGATCAATCACTGAACTTCCAAGATAACCTCACAGTCCCCTAATGAAAGAATCAGCATTTCAGAAGCAAATATAACGCCCGACATCTGCCAATGGAAGTCTGCCACCTTTTTGCGTACTAGAGATGCGTCTGCCATTGGCCACGACCACATAGAATTCCGGAATCCGAGTCAAAGTACATCCCAATTTATTTGCGGTGCTGGCATCTAGAAATTGTGAGTGCTTCCGGAGTTGATTAAGACGCTAATAGGTTCCCCCTGATAAGACGCCATCACCCTTATGGATGGAAATGGGTGATACCCGTAAGGGTGTGAACTGAGACTTGTGGTGAGTCTTTCTCGGTGGTATGCTCATTCACAAGAACTGACTTTTCTTCGTCGTTTGAAACCGCGCGCTCTTCGTCATCCGACTTTGTTATTAACTCTAACGTATATGACTCTTTCTAACCCAAGCACTTATGCCCCGGTGCAAATTTGTCGTTACACCAAAAGCATAACCCTTTGCCGCGCTTCTCATCCATCTCAATCGATGCGAGTCTTTGTCCAATTTTTTTGGTTCATAACTCGAACTGGATGGACGGGCCATCAAAGACAGTGTTGGAGTTGGAGAGAACCTTGAACCCTCCACTTCGGTTCAACTTGTGGCCCACATCCGAAGGGGCCAATTGGGGCTTCTTCCCTCTAAGTGTCATACAATGCTCTTGAGTCGTGGGTAGGTGAAATACCTCCTGCAAGGTCTTCAGTTGAAACATGCGCACAACAAACTCGACCTCATCTTTGAGCCCGCCCAAGCAAAAGCTAATGGGATAATCCCCCGAGATATGGATGCGATGTAGATTTATGTCAAATGCATCTAAATAGTATTGCACCGACACCTTTTGTTTCAGATTTTTTCGGCCGCTTATGTGATTATCAAACAACACGGACCAAAATGGTTCAATAAAGCTTGAAAATACTCCCCAACTCGGCTAGTGACGCGCAATCCGTGGCTTCATATACACTTGGTGCCAATATAAGGCCTTGCCCTCCATATGAATGGATTCCACCTTAACCCACAACTCTTTCGGCATGCCGTCAATGTCGAAAAACCGATCGCATTTATAGATCCACTCCACCACGGTGTCACCAAAAAACGCACAAACTCCGATCTTGAGAACCAGGTGACTGGTAGGTAGGTCCCCAGTCTATTTAAACCAGATCTCCCTTCTGCTGGTGAAGCCATGCTGCCCCTTTCCATTGATTTTTCCTTTTTGAGACTTGTAACCATCTCCCTCATCTCCTCAGTCAAATGTTGCAGTGACCGCTCCATGTAGTCTTGATTTTGGCGTTAGACCTCCATCTCCCCTGAACGTCCTTCGCCCGCTTAGAATCCGACACCAAAATGCTCGTGGTCAAGATTGGTGCTCAGATACCATTGATATGACCCAACTACCTTGTTGTAAATTCACCACGTGCACAAAGGAGATCACATATGGGTGTGTGTGTGTGTATATATATATAAAGATAAAGAAAAGCTAGTACAATAACAATCCTAAGAGGAATATGCATCTCTGAATGGAGGATCACAAGCGGGAAGGAGTTCTTCCGCATGCCGCACATCACGATCGGCCATGGTCAACTTCAAAATGCATAAAAGACGAATACAAAAACAACAACTTTAATAAAAAGTTCCAACTGTGGCATTACATATTTACCCTTACCAATACTTACTAGCTAATTAACGGCCTGCCCTCCCTTCTGATTTAGACCGCATCAGGTCTGTCGACTATCACATAACTTTCCGACCTTCCCTCTGGTTATCCAAACCTCCCGAGCCCTTTCGTCTTCCCCTAGGCAAAATCAGAAAGTCCTGGTTCTTGCGCTCTTGCTTTCCCCCGACTCATCCTTGTTCATCTTCTCTGTCAACGCCCCCTCCCTCCCGTCTACTCCACTTGTAGCCCCAGTCATTCACCACACTTGTAGTCCCAGTCATTCACCTCCTCCGCTGCCACTTGCCAGAGCCTCAAAACCTAACCATCCCCTTCCCAACAGCCTATTTTCAGATATCTCTTCCCCATCGCCTTCCGGACAACCTACTTGTAGTTTTTTATTACACATTGTTCCTGCCTTCGTTTTCCCATTTTGCATAGTCGTTGAATACATTGGATTGATGATTGATGCTATTTTGACTATACCCGAGAAAAGCTTTGCATGGTAACAACTTTGGTCAAATTTTGTTAAGTAATTTTATGCCATGAAAACTAAGTGATCAACCAAGAGCTTAATTGTAAAACATCCAACTTTACTACCATTATCTTCCCAAACTTTTACTCTCTTAATTATGCATATTATTATGAGATTGTTCAGTTAGAGGAAAAAACAAAATTATTGTTTAAAATCCATTTGCTGAACCACTAATTCAATCTTCAGATGCTACGTAAATTTTGACTCAACGGGAACACCCATTGGGAATAAAGCACGTCTTCTAATAACTTAGCTTACATCAGCCTTGCATAAAATAGCCTAAGAAGTGGTCGGGTGGAAGACCTATAACTTGCATGACAAACTCAATATTTCATCCACGTAAGAGACTAAGAGTCGATGGAGCACGTCTGGCGGACCCTGCAATGACATTCAATCACGTTGCCAGAATAGCGGTGATCGTAGTGCTGAATGAGCGCCTCAGTGGGAGTTTCCCGCGCGAGTCCTGGAGAGTAGGCCTGATATCGAGTCGATTTCGATTGATTCCTTCCCGACTCGAAATCGAATATTTTGACTCGGTGTCGGCTCAAAATCAACTTGAAATCGAAATCAATTTTGAGTCGAGACGGCTCGACTCGACTCGACTCGAAATCGACTCGATTTCGAGCCGACTCGAAATCGAGTCGATTTGGCTCGAAATTAATTATTTTTAATAAAGATTAACTTATTATAAATTATGTAGTTAAAAATGTTTTTAAATCACGTACCTATTTAGTTTTCCACATTCTATGTTATTTTTTGGGCATTTTTTTTATGGTGAAATAAAAATATTGAACGTTGTCAACCCTGCAGGCTGCATCCAACATTTTCAAGTTGGGCATGACAACTAATAAATTATGGCGCTGGTTCAAAATGAAATCAAATCCTAGGAAAATCAAGGAAATCTCTTATAGAGCCCCTTCCCATCATCCATGAATCTGACGACTTTTTACTCGAGGCTTTTGCTGCCAGTATATTGGCACCAAAGCTTTTATTGCTAGGATATTTGCGCTAGTCTTCCACTATTTGACATTCTGACGACTTATTACCACTGTATTAAATGATGAAGCATTTATGACTGGCCGATTAGTGTAGAAGTTTTGGCGAAGGCCTGTTGATCAGGGCGTTAGGCTTCGGCAGTTAAGCGTGCTCCTGCTTTGGAAATTGATTACTGAAATTATAAAATAAAAAAGTTGCAAATTTAATAATTAGAAGTATGTAATAATTAATAGAGAAATTTTATAATTTTAATTTTTAATAAATATTTAAATCGAGCCAGTTCGAATCAATAATCGAGCGATTCATATGAGACTCGAAGTCGACTTGAAATCAATTTCGAGTCAATTTTGATTCGATTCAATTTGATTTGAATTTTTTATTTCGAGTTCGATTCGAATAAAAGTTCGAGCGATTTTCGAGCGACTATCGATTTTCGATTAATGCTCACCCCTACTGGAGAGGTCAGGCGGTACCAGCGGACCAGTGGAGTGCGAACCCTACCATACCAATAAGGACTGTGGAGACCTTTTGTACCTGGGTTGCCCGGTGAATGTCAAATTACTACTTGACAAGAGCAATCCAACCCAACGGGTTTGTCCCATTGAATGTTGAGACGTCGATGCAGTGGGGCAGTGAAGAATGCAATCCGGCTAGAGCGGGTTATTTCAGGGATGGCTCGCTTGGGGAACCCAAAGTAGATGTAATGTTAGTCCTAGAATGTTGGCTAGATTGTATGTTGCGGAGCAACGCCATAATCGATGCGAACAACTCCTCTTGGGCCTCTTGGAGAGTGTTGATGATGGCGAGGGCTTGCTCCAGGTTCTCAACAATTTTGTCCCTCATTTATTGGGTCTTGTGCATAAGTGGAAGAGGGAGAAGTACATCTAAAAGGCAATGGTGCTGCAGAATGAGAGGCCAGAATGAAGGATTATGGAAAAGAGGTGGGTACCGCTTTGTTTTGGGGCAGATCGCGGTACCCGATCCACTATTAGATGATGAGGGTAGAAAAAAGGAGGGTTGGGTCATTGCTGGAGAACGGCTCGACAGATGGGCAACGATTGGCGACTGCCAGACGAGGATTAAGAGTGGAAGTTCGGGGGTTCCTTAGTGCGATGATTGCGGTAGGTTGGCGAGGTGATTGATGCAACGTCGAGTAACTGGAAGTCGTTGGGAGCGGATGCAGGGAGGCGACACGTCGGAAGTTGGTGCAATTCCGATTGAGAGCGCATGCGGGGTGTTTGCGAAGAAAAAAAGGCCCGTGGTGTCTGCTAGATTTAATTGGAGACCGATTGTAGAGGTGGGTGTCACAACAGGTCGTACCAAATGTTGCCAACTAGAATATAGGTGCATTCACAGTAGAAATAATGAGATACAAAATCACGAGGAATACTCTTGCCCTACTTCAGGAAGTTGGTTCCTCCGTCAAATTCCTTTCCCTCGAGAGATCCTAAGTACAAATGATCACAAAGATACTCCTAATACACCTTAGCCTCCTCCTTATATATGATGGTGACTCACTGACAATTTAACCAAATGCCCTTCATAAGGAAAATTTACTTAGATGACTAAAAAAAAAATATTCCCGGATGTCGGCCGCGCTTGCTTAACAAAAGCATTCAATGATCATTCTTTAGTAAAGCATTGACTGTTGATAAATAAAAGTTAGGTAGTTTGGTTAAGTAGAGTGAAGATTAGAAAATTCACCGTGTAAATGAGTAGATAGACCTAATATCTAAGCATTATCTATGCGAAATGTCCGACCTACAGTAACATGGATAAATGTTGTCCAAGATGGTTTGTGTAGTTTATGTCAAACACTCTCTATGATATATAGTGACAATGATTATGCTATATTTATAAAATGCATTTCTTCTGTCATCATTCATCAACAACCAAAAGACCTGAAAATCAAAAGACCTGAAAATCTTATGACCATATATCATTAACTGAGTACCCAACCAGCTACCATTTATTTTATGATATTCCCGTCTCTGTTTGGTTTGGAAGAAGCCAAGAAATTTGAACAAAGTTTCTTCTCTGTCTTGTTTTTGGGTGGAATGCTCCAATGTGCATGGCTTTTTTGCATGCGTTAATAAATCAAGACTCGTATGTACATGAATCTAGCATCTGTCCAGCAGTCAAGGTTATGGGTGGTTTCTCCAGTTTTCACAAAGAACAAAAGTTTTGGTAAGATTCCCATGTTGTTCTGTCTCTGTAATACCCCCCTCCACTTTCCCCACTGTTCCAGCTAAGTGGTAACTTTGTTTGCAGGAATTTCATGCTCAGTCCAATGTGCAGTCCGCTTTAGACCATGCATTGATATACATAAGGTTTGCTTCATCTTAGGACAAACTCCTAATTTTCTTATGTGTTCTTTTCTTTGAACCAATTTCATCTACTGCACTGAAAATAAAAGAGAACTTGACGCTTCTCTGCCTTTGTAAGATTGCAATAATCTATTGTTTTATTACATTTTCATAAATTTTATTTATGATTAGAAGTTTCTTCCAGAGCATTTTGTTATGCTCCTTTCATGTAGTAGAAATAGGTTCTGTGGTTCTTCGAAGTTATACATTCTTACAATAATTCCCTTTTACTTAATGTTTGCAGTCATCATTTCCATTTGATTACTGTTTTCTATTATAGGTCTTAGTTTAGCTTAGTTTTTGTTAGAATTTAAGCTAGATAGCTAGGAGTATTATGGTAATGATCACATTAATATATATCTATCTATCTATATTTATACTATTTTCCAGGGGCGGATCTAGGAATTTCTATAAGGGGGCCAGACATCGTCTTCTTCGAGCCAAAACAAAATCTGAATGCTTCCACCTTACCGTACCTGTTTATCCCTCATACGACCACCTTTTTTGACGTGTAAGTAGTCATAATTCATTGCTTTAGCGAGAGGAATCCAAATCCATTATCAATCAAAATTCTTGTGTGTTTGGGTGTGTTTGGGTAGGCCCTAGTTCGCCCCATTAGATCCACCACTGCTATTATCTATACTCACTATTATAAAAAATGAGAGAAGTTGAGGGTTACTACTCATGTGGATCACATAAACAGTGACCGTCTAATTTTTTCTTTTTCATAAGTGTAGAAAAACACCAAAATACAGAGAAATAAAATGATTTTTTTAATAAGTTTTTCCACCCACATGAATACAAGTATTTGTACATTAATATAAGAAGAGAAAGATGGAAAGGAATCCCAATCTAAGATGTGAGACTAGTACATAAGGAGAAAGAGGGTCCTAAATTTGCCTTTTTTTTGAACCTTTACAAATCATTCTTCTAGCACTTCCCTGCAAGCTAGAACGTACAAATCATAAACACCTAGCTTGGACAAGAACTGATAATATAACGCACGTGGTATGATCTTAATGAGAAGATCAACAACTTGATCAACAACTAGAACATGTTTCAATTCTAGTTTCTTCATTTGAACTTTTTCCTGAATGAAGTGCTAGTCAACTTCAATGTGTTTGATCCGCTCATGGAAAATAGGATTTTTAACAATATGTATAGCCACTTGACTGTGACAAAATAAAGTAGATGGTGAAGAAAGCTTGACTTCCAAATCATGTAGGAGACTTTCTAACCATGTAAGCTCAAATACAACTGATGTCATGTAACAATACTCGACTTAGGCCAAAGAACGAGCAACCACAAATTGTTTCTTGCTGCGCCAGGTAATAAGGTGTCCTCCGAAGTAAGTACATAATTCACTTGTGGAACTTCGATCATCCGGGGAGCCAACATAATCAACATCTGAATAAGCAACCAACGTTGAAGTAGAAGAGGAAGAGGTTTTGTATACAATCCCTTGTTCAGGGGTTGTCTTCAGATATCATAGGATGCGCTTGACAGCCTGGAGGTGAGACATCCGTGGAGAATACATGAATCGGCGGACAACCCCAACAACAAATTAGATATCTGGTCTTGTAACTGTAAGATAAATCAACTTTCGTACAAGACGTCGATAATACTCTTGATTTGGAAGAAGTAGATCAGTGTCAGAGGCATGCACACAGACCTTGTGATTGACATCCATTGGAGTATCAATAGGCTTGCATCCATAATAGTCAGCGTCATGAAGATGATCAAGACAGTACTTTCGTTATGATAGAACAAGGCCATCAGGACGTCTTGCAACCTCTAGGCCAATGAAGTACCAAAGATTCCCCAAATCTTTAATTTGAAAAACTAAATTCAGTTGCTGCTTGATTATTTGTATTCCTTGGGAATCATCTCCCGTGATTAGAATGTCATCGACATAAACTAAGAGGAGTTTTGTGCCTGTTGTTTCATGGCGAATATAAAGAGAGAAGTCCTCCGAGCTTCGAGTAAATCCAACATCGCAGATAACCTTTCTGAACTTGTCAAATCATGCGCAAGGAGACCGTTTGAGACCATAAATCGATTTCCTGAGGTGAAAAACGAGTGACTCCCCCTCGGTCTCAAACCCGGGAGGTTGTTGCATGTAGACAGTTTCTTAAAGGTCGCCATTGAGAAAGACATTCTTGATATCTAACTGATGTAATGACCACTGACGATGTGCAACCAAAGAAATTAGGACACGAACGATGTTCAACTTGACAATGAGAGAAATAGTCTCATCATAATCGAGGCCCTGTTGCTGACTATATCCACAAACCACAAGACGAACTTTGAGACGGTCAATCTTCCCATCAAGAGCATGTTTGGTCGTGAAGACCCATTTACATCCAATGTAAGTCTGCCCCGGAGGAAGAGAAATCAGATCCCAGGTTTGATTAGCCTAGAGGGCAATCATTTCCTCATCCATGACCACACATCACCCTGGATATTGGAGAGCCTCCTGCATAGATTTAAGTATAAAGATGGAGGATAAAGAAGTTGCAAGTTTGATAAGCATCGAGAAGAGGCGATGCAAGAATACATAATTTTTGCCAGAGGATGAGCTGTGGAGATATTTGCCAGAGGATGAGCTGTGGAGATAGGAGTCGGATCAGCACGCCGCGAGGTACCAAAGGTAGAAGGCGACTGTAGAGGGGAGTCAAGCGAGGAGGACGATGAGTGTAGATACGAAGAAGAGGTGGTTTGTTCGGTACGAGAATCGGGGTTGGAAGGAGTGGTGGGAGAGAAGTAACAAGGACGACATGACGTGACAATAACGACAGTGAAAGAGGAGAGAAATTAGGAGAGCAAAAAGGTTGATCTTCCAGAAAGGTAATGTCAGCAGACACAATAACCTCGATCAGTGGGAGAGTAACACAAATATCTTTTATGAGTACAAGAGTAACTAACGTACATATATTTGGTTGCCCGAGGAACAAGCTTGTCAGTGGAAAGACTAAGATTATGGACACAACATGTACATCCAAATACCCGAAGTGTGATAGAGAAGGGCCGTGTAGAGGGAAAGAGAATACTAAATGGAGTGGCATAGCTGAGAATGGAGGGCAGACGATTGATGAGATAACATGCTCTAGAGATTGCAAAGTGCCAATAAGCCTGGGAAATCTGCATTTGAAACCTTAGGGAGTGAGCGACATCAAGAAGATGTCTATTTTTGTGCTTAGCCACACACCATTCTGTTGGGGGATATAAACACAAGAGGTATGGTGGGTGATCCCAAACTCTGTATATAGATCATCAAACGCATGACTGGTGTATTCACAAGCATTGTCTTTACGAATAGTTTTAATTGTGTGGAAAAATTGAGTACGAGTCTCAATAATAAAAGCCCAAAACACATGAGTTGGATCTGAGTGATCACGAAGTAAGTATAACCATATCATACAAGAACAATCATCAATAAAAGTAATGAAATAGCCATTGAGTCCACCCCCACTACTTTATTATTTCGAACCTCGCATGACAGCATCGAGCCATCGTATTGTGGCAGATTTTGCTACACTATTTATTACTTAATTCGTTTTGAATTAATTAACTCATTGTGTTAATTAATAACTGCACCCATCTTGACATCATATGAGAGGGAACGCCAAAAATTTATAGAATACATGACAAAGTGTAAACAAAAGATGACAATCGTGGAAGTTGCTGCTATGACGACAATGGAATTTTAAGCCCTCGTCCTCTTGGAACTTGATGACCATATAATTGCACATAAAAGTAAACAACGGCTTATCACACGATCAGCAACCCTACTTGACCAGGTGCAAGTTGTTTATATCACGACCATTCCTGTAGTCACCTAACAATCATCACATATTGTTGTTCTCATTCAAAAGGACGCCCTCCACTATACATAGACCATGCGAAAATCATCGATGACACTTCTCTCACAAAAATCAATATATTTCTGAGCAGTCATTGAGCTTTTGTGGATTATTCGCTACCCCGCAACCGGTACAACGCCATCTTTTTGACACGGTAATGCTACACGACATTGTTTTGGTGAGAGTTTAAAGAACTGGATGATAGTCACGACTTCATGCTCAGAGTCCTTATCATGGTTCAGAGCTTTTGGAGAGATGAGAGATGACATGTTTTGGGCATAGGCTAGTCGCTATATCATGGCATAAATTATGTATTTTTTTATTAATGTCAGGTCTGTCTTTGTTTAATATGTATCACATCTTCATCTTATATGTATCTAGTCAAATGTAGGTTCTTTAAATTATGTATTTAAATGATGAGTCTTTATGAGGGTATTAGTTGTTAAGAGTTCCGAGTCATTATGAGGGTGTTGTTATTAATTTCATGCAAGCTTATTTAAAGACATGCGATGTGTTGACCCCAAGAATTAAGTTTATTTATCTTGTCTTGTATTGAGATTGTGTTAGCTCCCTCTCTCTCCCGAGCTATCCTGCTTAGGTAGCCCTCTCTCACTATCACATTTTTTTGCGTATCTACTGAACTGATGAATCCATTGAGTGGAGTAGTAAGGCAAACATTTGACAATCATCACTGTACTGATCCTCATACTTTCGACTATCCTGTTTATGAAATGGAAGATGGGTAAGGTGGTGCATGCGACATATACCAGACAAAACATGGTTGCACCCTCCTTCCACAGTTGAAAAATGGCAAAAAAAATATGAATGTCTTTTGACATTTGTAAGGAACAAATTCAATCATAAGTAGAAGTAGGGTAGGTGATCAATAAAGATGGATCACAAGTAAGAGGTAAAATAATTGAATCTGATCAAAGAACACAATAGAAGGCAGGGTTTGATTTTTAGATCATGGAAACCGTTTACAACATGGAAGGAGACGACACATGCGGGCTACAACCAAGGTAGAGGATTCAACACTTTAGTCCAATATTGAAATCAACAAAATAGTTGAAATCGACAGAAGTAACGAAACTGTCGATTGACCGATATGCCATCGATTATGTCTTTCGTCAACAATAGGAGATGCGCATCAGGAGAGAATTGATGCTTTCTAATCCTCAACAGGAAACAAGTGAAGAATAATGAAAAGCGTAACTCCAAATTGGAGCCACTACCGTATATATATAATCTCAAGAATGTAAGTACAATATTAACACTAATACAATTAACACTAATAACAAAATGATAACTCCAATACTCCCTCTCAAGCTGGAGCAAAGATGTCAATCATGCCCAGCTTGGAATTGTCAGATCTGAAAGGGTAGGACCGACAGCTTTAGTGAAGGCGTCAGCAAGTTGGTCAGCAGAGGGGATGTAAGATGGAAGGACACGCAGAAAATGAACATCCATCTCGATGTGTTTGGTGCGCTCATGTAGTACCGATTCCTGTGTGAGTAGGAGAGCTGACTTATTATCACAGTAGAGCGTCGAGCCATCAACAGGAGATAGGCCAAGTTCAGTCAGCAGTGATCGAAGCCAAATCAACTCAGTAATGCCGTGTGCCATGACGCGGTACTCTGACTCAGCAGACGAACGAGATACGATTGATTGTTTCTTACTTCGCCACGAAACAAGATGATGACCATGGAATACACAAAAACCTGACGTAGAGCGTCGATCCGTCAATGATCCGGCAAAATCTGCATCCGTGAAGCATGAGAGTCCGGTAGTACTGTCAGCCCGATAGAACAGCCCAAGACCAGGAGCGCGCTTAAGATAGCGAAGAACACATCGAGCAACCTCTAGGTGGGATGTCCTGGGAGAATGCATAAACTGGCTCAAAACACCCACTGAGAAACTGATGTCAGGCCTGGTATTGGTCAAGTATATAAAACGGCCAACAAGTCGCTGGTACTGAGAGGGGTCTGAAAGAGGTTCACCAAATTCAGCATGGAGGCGATGGTTGATGTCCATAGGAGTACTTGCAGGATGACACCCAAGTAGACCCGTATCCCGAAGAAGATCTATGGTATACTTGCGTTGCGATGTAGAGATGCCTTGTCGTGAGCGAGCTAATTCAATCCCAAGGAAGTAGCGGAGAGGTCCAAGGTTTTTCACCTCGAAGGCGGAGCGAAGTGTAGCTTTCACCTCAGAGATGCCAGATGGATCATCACTGGTGAGAATAATATCATCAACATAGATCGGGACAATGACACGACGTCACTCAAGAGTGACACAAATGAAGCAAGTGTGATCGGCACGCCACTGAGTGAAGCCAGACTGAAGGATGACAGAGCTGAACCGTTCGAACCAGGCACGCGGTGATTGCTTTAAGCCATCCAGAGATTTGTGTAGTTGACAAACTCTCCCCGAATACTCCCCCTTAAGGGCAAACCCCGGAGGAGGAGCCATATATACCTCCTCCTGTAACTCGTCGTGCAGGAAGACATTTTTGACGTCAAGCTGGTATAGAGGCCACACCCGAGAGGCCGCAAGCGAGAGCAGAAGGCGGACACTGGTCAACTTAGCCACGACAGCAAACGTGGCAACAAACTCGTCCGGAGCCTGAGTAAAGTTCTTGGCCACTAAACGAGCCTTGTAGCGGTCAATAGTACCTTCAGCAGTGTACTTCACAGTATAAATCCATTTACACCCAACTGTACGTTTCTCGGGAGGAAGAGCAACCAAAGACCATGTCTCAGTACGACGGAGAGCGGACATCTCCTCCTCCATGGCCTGAACCCACCACGGGTCAAGCAGAGCCTCAACTGTAATACCCGAACACTTAACATGTTTATATTTTGTAAATAAAAATATTATGTGAATACTCCCCGATGAGGAAATGCCAGTGTCGACTTGTTTTGATGTTCGGAATTTTCTTGTGTGTTTGGGAGGAATTGGATGAACTGGCTGTGTTACACTTGCTGTGTTAAACTTGCTGAACCGGTTGGACCGGTAAGTTGACCGGCTGCTGTGAGTTCAACGGTGGCCTATTTGCCCGTGCTTTATATTATCGGGTTCGATTCACGTCTCTTCATTTCGACGGAAGAAACCACAGAAGCCGCTACCGCCGCTTGCTCTATCGGGCTCGGTTCTTCTCCGATTTCTGTGATTCTTCTTTCAATCGTGAGGTAATCTCTTTCCCTCAACTCCTCTTGTGTCGATTTTGCAGATGGTGTATGGATTTTTGATGGGTGAAAGCCCTAGGGTTTGGGGTTTTGGTTTTCTTCACCTCTTTTTCTAATTAAAAGTTCTGAAACCCTAGACCCATTGTTGGGAGAGATGAAACTAGGATTCCATTTGGAGTTTGGTTTTGTCTTGATCTCCTTGTATTTCTATGTGTATGCCGGCTGTGTGTGTGTGCCGGTTGTGCTTGGACAGTGCTGTGTGTATGTGTGTGTGCCGACTAGACTATATAAATTTGCATGATGCTACAGATTATGTTTGGGCTGCTGTGTTGGCTGTCCGACCATGTTTGAAGGGAATTATATTGAATATGAGCTGCTGTTCACAACACTTGGTGTTGCCATGGTGACAACCCTTGCGGTTGTGGATTGGAGCAACAGAGATTTGAATGATACACGGTCAAGTTGAGTCACCCACACTAGTCCTGTCCTAGACAACTCCTAAATGTCGTAGTTGTAACCGTCGTAGGAGTCAGCTCGTAAGTATTAAGGCGCAATCCTAAGGTAAATGATATTTTTGATACTGCAGGGAATGGCGTCCGGCGATAGGCGCGATGTGACTCCTGCGAAGGACAAGGGAAAAGGAAAAGTTGGTGTGAGTCCTTACTACTTCTGGTGAACTGTTAAGCTAGTACTTCTTGTTAATTATCACTGAATATATGAATCGCCGAAAACACTAACTTGGTTTAGCGAGCGATAAATTTCTGAGGGGAAAACATTCCCATAAATCTTATTTGTTCAGAAAATGAAATAAATCGAAAAGATAGAATTGAATTGAAAATTTAGATAGCGTCGACGCATCAAGAAGCTAAGGGTCGGCCTAGTAGGGGGGGGGGTTACTTCAGACTCCTACACCTCGTGAGAGGGGTAGAACTCTCACACCTCGTAGGAGGGGTCGAACTCCTACAGAAGATGAAGAGAATCCAATTTAGGAGGCGTGGAAGCCTGTTGCGCATGAGAGCGCCCTAAGTGGATATTGATATGAAGGGTCGACGGACCCAGATGATTGAGATATTTGAATGACCCTTAGTCTTTCGAGGAACGCATTGCGAAATCGCCGAAAACGCTAACTTGGTTTAGCGAGCGATAAATTTCTGAGGGGAAAACATTCACATAAATTTTATTTGTTCAAAAAATGAAATATATCGAAAAGATAGAATTGAATTGAAAATTTAGATAGCGTCGACGCATCGAGAAGCTAAGGGTCGGCCTAGTAGGGGGGGGGGATACTTCAGACTCCTACACCTCGTGAGAGGGGTAGAACTCTCACACCTCGTAGGAGGGGTCGAACTCCTACAGAAGATGAAGAGAATCCAATTTAGGAGGCGTGGAAGCCTGCTGCGCATGAGAGCGCCCTAAGTGGATATTGATATGAAGGGTCGACGGACCCAGATGATTGAGATATTTGAATGACCCTTAGTCTTTCGAGGAACGCATTGCGAAATAATGGAAATCTGATAAGACATATGATAAATGAAATATGAATTAATATCAGAATAGACTTGTTGATTTTCCCTGTTACTTGCTTAGAGACATGTTCATATATGTTTATTGCTGCTGACTCTCTTGTCTCTTTGCAGTGTAAAGATTCAAAAAAGGGTAAGGAATTCACTTAGTTTCAAAACTAATTGGTTCCAAAAATTTTCTTTCAGGAGCCGAGTACCAGCGTACTAGACCCCGCTAGGCGGGCTCAGACAGATGCAGACCGAAGACTAACTGATGACGTGGCTCGTCCACGGGTTAGCTTGAGTTTTTCCTTGTACATTGATAGCTAGTTAGAATGTAATAAATGTAGACTAATGGATATATTCTGTAATGATATGTGCTGTTTTATTTTCTCTGGTACACCCTGTTATTATACTGCTGCGTATAGTTATATGAAAAATCCTCTATGAAAGAATGATTTAAATTGTGGTGGAGTCGGGCCGTTACATCAACAGTCGAGGTTGGTAGCTTGACGGAATCAATAGCAACCACAAAAGCCTGGTAAGTGGGCAAGAAACGCTGGTAGGAAACAATACTAGCCAACGGCTGCTCAGTAACCGTGGAATGAACACAAGTACGCTTGCCCTTGCGAAGGGCAATAGGTAAATCAACAAGAGAAAGAGAGGAGAGAGGCTCAAGAGAGATACCTGCGACCAGAAGGAGCTGCTGATCTGGGACTGGAGGAGTAGGGAGTACACCGTGTGGAGATGGCGGAGGGCGGCGAGAGTAAGTCAGCAAAACAGGCGGAGCGACACAAGGGGTAACATCTGGTGGAGGAGAGACGACTGGGAGAGGTTGCGCAATAGTGGGAAGCGCAGGAGGGGTCAAATGTGCAGGAAAGAAGGGATCCTCCTCATGAAATGTCACATCCATAGTGTGAATGACACAACGCAACTGGGGATCGTAGCAACGGTAACCCTTAGTGGTAGTCGAGTAACCAAGGAAGAGGCTGCGGATGGCCCTGTTGTTGAGTTTAGTTCGAGAGGGGCGCCAATTCTTGACAAAACACACACAACCAAAGACTCAGAGAGGGATGGGAAATGCAGAGACAGATGGATGGATGAGACTATACGGAGTAACGCCACTGAGAGGACGAGAGGGAGTCCTATTAATAAGAAAAACTGCTGTAAGAAGAGCAACGCTCCAATAGTACTTAAGGACATTCATTCCCCGAAGAAGGCAACAAACAAAGTTTAGGAGGTGGCGGTTTTTGCGTTCTGCCACCCCATTCTGCTCGGGGGTCACCGAACAAGAAAATTGATGTCGAGTGCCCTCATCGCGGAGGAAGAGATCAAAGGGACGAGAAGTGTACTCACCTCCATTATCAGAACGATGGATATGAACTGACGTACCATGCTGGGTTTGTATCATACGTGAAAAACGGGAGTAAACCGATAAAAACTCAGATTTATGTTTGAGGAGATAAACCCATAAGCAACGAGAATAGTCATCAATAAAAGTTACAAAATATGAGAAACCATCAAATGACATAACAGGGGCAGGGCCCCACACATCAGAGTGACCTAACTCAAAACAAGAAGTAGCATGACTAACAGAAGGAACGTACGTGCTGCGTGTGAGTTTTGACAGCTGACATACATCACAACGAAAAGGAAAAACAAAAGACACATCAGGACAAACAAACAACATCTGCTGAGGGCTGATATGGCCGAGACGTGCGTGACAAAGCGAGCTCGACAACAAAGCAGGAGAAGCTGCAGAAGAGGTAGGCGGGAAGGTAATAGTGGTGGTGGTAGTAGCGGTAGTAGGAGGTAGCTCCAGGTAGTACATCCCACTCTTCTCATATCCCGTACCAATAGTCCTCCCGGATCTCAGGTCCTGAAAAACACAATGATCAGAGAAGAAAGTTACTGAGCAGTTCAAAGTACGAGTAATACTACTAACAGACAAAAGATTGAGAGCCAACTGAGGGACAAGAAGAACAGAGTCAAGAGAGAGAGAAGAAGAGAGAGGGGCGTGGCCCTGGCTAAGGACAAGAGTAACTGAGCCATCAGCAAGGCGCACGTCGCGGGAGTACATCCCACTCTTCTCATATCCCGTACCAATAGTCCTCCCGGATCTCAGGTCCTGAAAAACACAATGATCAGAGAAGAAAGTTATCGAGCAGTTCAAAGTACGAGTAATACTACTAACAGACAAAAGATTAAGAGCCAACTGAGGGACAAGAAGAACAGTGTCAAGAGAGAGAGAAGAAGAGAGAGGGGCGTGACCCTGGCTAAGGACAGGAGTAACTGAGCCATCAGCAAGGCGCACGTCGCGGTAGGAGCAAGGAACAACCTGAAGCAGATGGGAAGACGTACCAGTCATATGATCGGTTACACCAGAGTCAATCACCCAGGGTGACGAATCCTGGTCAACCATGGTCGCAGAGCAAGCAAATGGAGTATCAGAGGAAGAAGAAACAGTGGAGGTAGAGATCGTCGTAGAATGCTGAGACTGCTGAAATTACTGAAACTGCTGAAACCGGGCCATCATCTGATAGAAGTCGGAGGAGTTGGCACCCAAGGTGCGCTCAACGGGCTCAGAAGACTCAACAAAAGCAACAGTGTGTCTAGGTACACTGCCAGGAGTAGGACGCTCAGAGCCCCGAAGGTGTGGGTAGATCTGATAGCAACGACTGCGATCATGGTAGAGATGACCACAGTGAGAGTAAGGGCCAGGAGGACCCGTAGAGCCACGACCACCAGAAGATCCACGACCACCAGACTGTGTAGAAGAACCCCGACCACCGCGAATACGAGTGCTGGAGGTGGGAGGGCGGTGGGAAGTAGCAAGTGCCATCTACTTAGTAGGGAGAGAGGAGGTTGCACGAAGACCGGGAATACTAGATTGCCTCTGCAGATTTTTCTCATGCTCTGCAACAATGGAATAAGCCTCAAGGAGATCTGGCAAAGGTGACATCCCCACAATCTGGGCACGAGTAGACTCATATTCGGGGCGAAGCCCCATCAAGAACTGGTACGTCTCCCGTCTCTAGCGCTGTTTTTGAATAAGGGTGATATCAGTAGGAGACTCCAGGGAACTGAGAGGCTCAAGATCGTTGAGCTCAAGAAAACAGTCTTGAAGGTAAGTAAAGTACTCCTGAACAGAGCGCTCCCCCTGTGTGGCGGAAGCAATGTCCTGAAAGATCCCGAAAATTTGGGCATCAACACGCGTGTGGCCAAAAGTGCGCTGAAGAGCGGACCAAAGCTCAGAGATATCCTCAAACCGCATGAACTGACTGAAGATGCGAGGCTCCATCGATCACTGAATCCATCCCAGAACCATGTACTTTTCAGTCGACCATTTGACTAACTCCTCTTTCTTGTCATCTTTGTCAGTCTGTTTGGGCATCGACGGGCCGCCGATCAGCCAAGAAAGCTTATTCCGGCCGGCAAGGGCCGCGTTCATCGAAGTCGCCCATGAAGGATAGTTTTTCTCATCGAGAAGGACGCTAGTAATTCGTCCTATAGTACCATAGGTATCCTTGAAATCCATGAAGCACATAGAACAAAAAACATGAACAAAAACTGAGGGATGAGATCCCTCCCGTAACGAGATCCCTCCCGCAAAGGAGACCGGGGACTGAAGGACGAGGAATCACATACAACACACCAAGAACGACAACGAGCAGCAGAGGGCTCAGCCAAGGCAGCAACGACAACAGACGCACCTCTGGACAACACCGACAGGACACCGGCTGGACAAGGCATCAGACAACAAGCACGACGGCGGAAGAGCCCGACAACGATGTCAGAAGGGAGAGCAGAAGGGCTCTACAACGATCCCGACTCGACAGAGGAAGGGCGAGCGACGCAGCTGGCTCCGACGGGAGACGACGAGACGCGGAAGTAGCAGATGTCGGCGGGAGACGATGAGACGCGGAAGGCGACCGACGCAGTAGGCGACGGTCAAAGCAGCCGAAGTCGGCGAAGCAGTGGATGTCGGCGAGATGCGACAAACCCTAGATCGTGCAAAAGACCCGTCCCTCTGATACCATGAAGAATAATGAAAAGCGTAACTCCAAATTCGAGCCACTACCGCATATATATAATCTCAGGAATATAAGTACAATATCAACACTAATACAATATTAACACTAATAACAAAATGATAACTCCAATAACGAGTGCACTACAGTTCACAACCAGACAATGGCTTGCCTGCTTGTGCTATTATCTCAGGCTTAATCTATCCAATTGAATGCCTTAATCATTTTCGTAGAGGTAATTACTAATTAGTGAACATGTTTCGAAGATCGCTAGGGGCAAGTTTTAGACACCGAGAAAGGACACCCCCTCGTCGCGAGCCTATAATACATGCACTAGCGACACTACACACAACTCTACACTAGCGCCAGACTCGATCACTTTCTAACTAAGAGTGAATATACAACCAATGATAGTCAGTAAAGATACAGTGTATCTAACATATGCAGAAAAAATTAATTCTAAATCTATTTCTATCTGAGAATACGAGCACTTGACTAGGAGCACTCCACGTGTCTACGGTTCACAACCCAATCTTATTTTTTGTTATAAATTAACCTACACACCTAAAGGAATTGTAACACAAGAATAATAACAATTCAAGTCAAAACGAAGTGGGCGCAGACAATGAAATGCACGTGAGCGAATAAAAAATGAAAATTTTGAAAAAAATTGGAGCAAATTTTTAAATGACGAACGCCGCTAATGGAATGCATGAAGTGAGTGTTTTGTGTGCGCGCATAATGAAACCTACCCCCGACTTAAACTAAGCATTGTCCTCAATGCGGACAATGCGAATCTAACATGCCATCACAAATGTTGTAAACTTTGTTAATCTAAGCACATCTCTCGTCTTCAGATTTACTCGGATATTTGTAGTGCACATGGATGTATATCTGTAGTGACTGGCCTTGCCTTGGTCAGAAGGTTGTACACAATAGCTGTCTGCATGGTAGATGGACTAACATCTGTCTTGGTGGTGGAGAAGTTTCGATCAAGGACATTCAAGAACCGAAGCAAGTCAAAGTGTTCATGTTATGCCTTGTGCTCCTCTTTGGTGTAGAAAATTTCCTATCAATGAGGAGTTTCATTTGCAAGAATTTTCTACTCGATAAAATACTTAATGATGGGACGAGTGCCTTGTTTCTATTCAGCCATCTTCGGGAATAGTTCACTGAGGCAAGTAAGGTTGTTGGCTTGTTAAAACACCATATGAAAGTTATTCCAAATTTCCTTCGTACTATTGCAATTTTGCATATCTATGATGAATCCATCGAGCTGAGTAGTAAGGCAAACAACTGACAATCATCATTGTTAACATCGACTGAAAGGTGGTGAAATGGAAGATGGGTACGGTGGTGCATGCGACGTATACCAAACAAAGACATGGTTGCATCCTCCTTCCACAGTTGAAAAGTGGCAACAAAAATATGTCTTTTGACATTTGTAAGGTGCAGATTCAATCATAAGTAGTAGTAGGGTAGGTGATCAATAAAGATGGATCACAAGTAAGGAGACGACTCAAGCGGGCTACAGCCAAGTAGAGGGTTCAACAGTTCAGTTGAATATCAGAATCAACAGAATAGTTGACATCGACAGAAGGAAGCAACAAATCTGTCGATTGACATGCTCATTAGGAAAGAATTGTTGCTTTCTAATCCTCAATAGGAAACGAGTGCTCTACAGCTCGCAATTGGACAACGGCTTGTTTGCTTGTGCTATTATCCCAGGCGAGAGCCGCAACTTCCTTCGTGTTTTCTTCCTTCGTGTTTTCTTCCGTAGGTCTCTGATACCATGTGGAAACCTAAAGTAGAGAGAAAAATCCACACTAACTTTAATGCGAGATAAGGTTTTTGTAATTATATTAATAGAGTAATACAACAAAGCATAACGGAATGAAAGTATACAATTTAAAATATCTTAATATTCTAACAAATGTTGCCATAAACTTTTCATGAATGTTTAAATCAATTTTCTCCTTCAAGGATTTAATCCTTGACAAGTGTGGCGATTGAAGAGTTCCGGGAATGTTTATCTTCTTGTATATGCACGACACTATCTTTTTTGTCTTTGTTTCCATCATTATTTTAGTCTTAACAAAATTAGTGAATAGTTCTTATAGATTAGTTTCTCATGTCCTTCAACATTTGGCATGTTTGTTATGTTATTCTTTGCGTCTTGCCATGCTCGCATTGTTATCCTTTTACATTGCCAAACTCATCTTCCGTTTTACAAGAGTTTATTACTCCACAATTTAGAATTGTTATTCAGACCCTCTTTCTTTTTAGAATCTTTTACTGTTGGTATCGATTAAACCCGTTTCACTATGTGTCTGAAAGTTTGAAAGATATTAACACATTTTTAGGTGTGGCAAATGCTATTTATATTTTTATTGATATCTTCTTCCATTAAGGTGCGTTTGCCGTGCTAGGGTAAGGTAAAGCAAATTGTGGGCTCCACACTCCAGGATGCAGCTGACAAGAGCACTCTTATAACCAACTTTGAATCTGACCAGTCACCATCAGAGTTTTCGGAGTTGTACAAGCAGGATAGTCTGACAGGTGGGCATGTAATTATGCTTGGCACTGATGATGCAAGCAAATCTTCAGCCACAGAGGCCCTACATGCCTACCCTGGTACAATCTCATTTCATTTAACTTAAATGCTCTTTTTTCTCTCTCTCTCTATCAAGATATTATGCTTTTGATGCTACGAAAAATCGACTAAAGAGCATCTATTTCTTTTTGGTTCGAGAGTTGATGTTGAATGTTTTGCAGTATTTACAAAAAATTATCCTTAGTGAGAGTGCAACAATTTTATTTATTCATTAAATAAATTATCATGTTATTGAAATGTTAGCTGAGAGGTGTTGCTTGAAGAAATGGCTCTAGAGGGGGAGACAAAATAGGTGGCTGGAGCAGAGGGCGTTGGATGGAGTCGTCAAAGACTGATCACAAACGTGTCTAATGTGTGAACTATGGGAGGGAAACAATCCGAGGCGACGGTGGGGCAAAAGGTCATGCGGAGATTGGTCGAGTTTCCCCATGTGCTTGTTGGATACAATTGCTTTCGAGGAATTGGGTCCTCAAATTGTCCGATCATTGCAAGTTTGTCGATGTTGGCAGTGAGTCGCGAAATCACGGCTTGATGCGATGCCGAGATCTGCAATTACCTATGGAAGAAGGGTAATTTGCTTGTTGGAGTTCATCTCCACACCGAAGTAATTGATTAATCAATGCCGCCCTGTACGCCGTATCTCAATCCCACAGATTTTGGGCAAAATGAAGAGGTAGGGTCCGGCTGATGATGTAGCAGGGATGAAACAGGGCCTGGAAATTTGGAGGCTCAATGAGGATTGACGAGTTCTGAGCTTCAAGGGTGTAGAGAGGCAAAAGGCTCAATAAGCACTAGGCTTGATTGTGTCTTGAGCTCAATGAGGAGGAACAATCTACATGGAGTGATGAATCGGAGGTTGTGCGAGCTCGACAAGAACTGTGCTTGACAAGAGTGCGATTTGACGATGAAGAGGCAATGAATGTTTTTGACAGATGTTGCTGATCGATATCACATATCAGGTTAGGTCTCTGGATTGGAGGAGTAAGCTGCTGGCAGCGCACGCAGTGTCGCGACTAGAGGAGTCAGCTTATGAGAGTGCACGCTGGGTGAGGTGGTTGGCTGCTCGTCGAGGTCAGGTGTTTCAGTCGTAGCTCCCAGAACTGGGTTGGGCCCCAGGCATGTCTCATCCATCACGTGGGCCATTCCCACAATTTCCAACCCGGTTACCGTAACAGGGATGTGGCCCATACATCCCAACCCGTCACCGCAGGGGATGTCGGGTTCGATTCCTAGCCTCAACAACCTATCAACGTTAGCCGTGGTGACGGGTTGGGGTGTATGAGCTGCGGCCCTGTTACGGTACCCCGATTGAGAATTGTGGGAGGGAATGTGGGAATGACCCTGGTGATTGTTGAGGCCTGCCTGGGGCCCATCCTAGCCTGATTCTGTGAGCTACAACTGTAACATATAAGTGCACTTCTGTAGATGGGAGGCTTGAGATACATGCAAGAACTAATTGATGACATTCATTGCAAAGGAAACATTTTGATGTGATTGCCAGGTATATCGGCGGCCATAGCTTGCGGCAATAATATTTTCGTTAGGGGAAGCAATGGGTCAGAGGCCGTGTTGTCAGGATCGCGATCCGGATCATAGGGATCCTGCGATCCAAATTTTGTAAATCGATCCTGATTTTGTAAAGCGATGCTCGATCCGACCTTATTATATGATCCGCTCCCACCTCGAAACGATCTTATTTAGGATCTCGATCCTGACAACCTTGGCAACAAAGAAAAGCTTCATATTTGCGTTTATGAGCATGCTGATTTTTTAAAACCCAAGTAACCAACATCTTATAGATGGTCCGTCTGGTACATAATCTGAGATATATATAATAATGGAGTTTTGCTATGAAGCAATCTTAATCCCCCAAATTAATGAGGCCTAGATTCTTCATCTGGAAATGCGTGGCAAGATGCTTCCTGCCCTGGAAGATACCTGCCACATTGTTATCCATGAAATTGTCAAACAACCGATATTGTACCCGGAGCACTGTTCCTTTTATTTTAGTACACTCCGATATTTGGGGATCGTACAAAGTTACTAGCATTTCTGGTTATCGTTATTTCCTAACCGTTATTAATGATTACTCCCGAATGACACGACTCTACTTACTTTGTGATATCTCCGAGATTCCCTGGGTCTTTCTGGCTTTCCTCCTTGAGACCCGCACGCAATTCTCCACAACTGTCAAAACTATTCGCACGGACAATGCCCGTGAATACACTGGCCACAAATTTGCAAACCTCTGCTCTGAATTCGGGGTTATTCACCAAACTTCATGTGCCTATACCCCGCAACCAAACGGAACCGCTGAACGTAAGAATCGACATTTCCTCGATATGGCTCGCTCTATCAAGCTTCAGATGCAAGTTCCCCAATTTTTTTGGAATTTTGCCCTCTCCACGACCTGTTACTTGATCAACCGTCATCCTTCTCCCGTAATCCACAATGCCACTCCATTCAGCCTCCTGTTCCCTTCTACTCTGCCATTCTCCCTCACCCCCCGCATCTTTGGATGCGTCTGCTATGTCCACACTCTTGGTCCATCCATGGACAAGTTGGATCCCCGGGCGGTAGGGCTGATATCGAGTCGAGTTTGAGCGATTTTGGCTTGGCTCGAAATCGAAATTTTCGACTCGAACTCGCCTCGAAATCGACTCAAAATCGAAATTGATTTCGAGTCGAGTCGGCTCGACTCGAAATGACTCGATTCCGAGTCGGCTCGAAATCGAATCGAGTCGGCTCGAAATAGAATCGATTTGGCTCAATATCTAATCGGATCGGCTCAATACTGAATCAAATCGTCTCGAAATTGAGCAATTTTTTGTTTTATTCCTAATTTGCTCAAAATTAAATTGGGAAACCTATAAATTTAGCAAATGAAACAATTAAAGCCTTCATTTTTTTATTTAGATTTAAATTTTGTTATTTTTAATCTTAAAATAGGAACATATTAATAAATATATAATTTTTTAAATTAATTCGAGTTGATTCGAATCATATTTCGAGCGATTCAGGGCTGGCTCGAAATCGACTCGAAATCAGATTCGAGTCAAATTGAATCGACTCAAATTGAGTCGAATCAATTTTAACCGATTCCGATTCGGCTCAATTTTCGAACGATTTTCGAGCGACTTTCGAGTTTCGAATAATATGCTCAGCGCTACCGGGCGGCCAAACATATCTTTGTTGGCTATTCTCGGACTCAAAAAGGCTACGTATGCTACTCTCTGGCTACCTGAAAAGTGAATGTATCTGCTGATGTGACCTTTTGGGAGGATCTCCCTTTATTCTCTGCCTCAGATCCTACACCTCTACCACCAACGGTCGTACGTCCTGCCATTCCCGTTACCACTCCTTCACCTACACAAATTCCTAACAAGGTGATGCAATCTCGGCAAGTGCACCGATCGTCTTTAAGTAATAAATTGGGGGAGTTAAAGTATCGAATCTCTCGAGGAGTGCAAATTGAGAGTGTGATCTTTCTCGTTGGAAAGTGATTGCAAACGCCACAAAGGTTTGTGGGTTTTGTTTTTGTTTTAGAACAACTAAAATTTATTACGCGGGTCGCCTTCACCGCTTCGCAATGGTGGAATACTCCGATGAGTATTAGGACGTGTGGTCGTAACCGTTGAGGGTTGAAAACACCTCGCCAAGCCAGCCCCTAACACACGTTAGTGCGACGTATCACCAAGCAATGACCCAAAGCAAGCAAAGGAAGTAAAACCAAACTATGGACTACAACAACATTTGCAATAATAAACCATCATGAACATTGTTAAGAGTTCCTATCAA
The DNA here is from genome assembly GCA_039583875.1 of Platanthera guangdongensis. Classification (NCBI taxonomy): domain Eukaryota; kingdom Viridiplantae; phylum Streptophyta; class Magnoliopsida; order Asparagales; family Orchidaceae; genus Platanthera; species Platanthera guangdongensis. Next base: position 32,940,951 of record CM077166.1, on the reverse strand, counting down.
GTTTAGCTAACATCCAAAGCATAGAAACAACATCAAAATGAGAGTAAAGAGGAGATTTACAACCCAACGCGTGAAGGCTAGCCACGATTCTCGACCGGAGTCAAAGGTTGTCGGACTTAGTCCGGGCTCGGTCGGTGGTTGACGTCCGAGGAAGCTTGAAGTGCTGTCACCTACTTCAAAGGTGTTTTCCCTGTCTTCTTCACGATCCGTGAAGGCTGGTAGTCGCCGAAAAGCTCTCCAATGGCAGCGAGAAGGAGCTCCAAATGCTCCTCTTGAGATGGAGATGAAGAAAACAGCAGAAGATCTTCGCTTACGGTGAAATTTGGAGGAAGAACGGTGGCCGGACGAGCTCTCCAAGGAGGAGAGGAAAAAAACGGCTGGAGGAAGATTATCCCGCTCAGAGGAGCGAAAATGGCAGAATCGTTTATGCTCCAGTCAACTCCTGAACTTAAATACGAGTAGGTCAGAAAAATAGTCACACACGGTTGGGCGCATGACCGTGCGTTAACCGTGCGATATTAACTACCAGGACAAAGCTTGCGGAGGAAGATGAGTTGACCCGTGCGTTTTACTCGCGCACGGACGCTTCCGCCCGTGCGTGAAGGAAAATGCACGGGTAACCACAAAACGCTGAAATTCACGGCAAGCAGGTGGAACCGTGCATTTTACTCGCGCACGGGCACTTCTGCCCGTGCGTGAACAAATCGCACGATTAACAACAGAGCGCTATAAAACTAGACAGCTACAGAAAAACCGTGCGTCTCCTTTGCTCGCGGTTCCGAAGAAACCGTGCATGAAGAAATCGCACGGGTTGGTCATTCCTCCAGAGAAACCTGCAGAAAACGCACGATTTGGTAGAAAGCTTGCACTAAGGAAACGCACGACCGTGCGTTTTCCACAAGTCAAAATTCCTGATTTGGGGGAAAACTGACCACTTGCACAACAAAAATCATAGCTGGAGCAAAAGCTCCCAGCACCAATATACAACATAAAATAACCAAATCCGCACGGAGAGTACCCCAATACTTACCCCCGATATTCTGGTGCAATTCGCAAATCAAAATGGGCCGAAACAGTGCAACAATATCTAAGTGAAACTCTAATCAAATATACAACTTTTCCTACTGAAATAGTAGTGCACATGCAAGATAATAAGCCCGTATGAGTCCGAAAAATCCTATATAAATCAGACTCATCACAAGGCTCCCCCTTTTTCCAAGCCACCTATTATACATGTTTACAATCAGACTGCAGTCAGCTTCGACCTCTGACGCTCCGCGTTCTGCTGATCCGACACCAGACTCTACCACTCATCACATGAAGAACTATGTATCCTTACATCGCCTATCTCCACCACTCCACATTTTTGCCACTTCATTATCCTCTATTTCTGTGCCTAACACTGTGCATGAGGCTCTTCAACATCCGGGCTGGCAGACGACCATGAAAGAAGAAATGACAGATCTCTTGGCGAACCAGACCCGACACCTAGTACCTCTTCCCCCCGGTCAGAGACCTGTTGGGTTTAAGTAGGTCTTTGTAATCAAACATGCACAAGATTGCACAAGATGGTACGATTGACCGTCTAAAGGCCCGCCTGGTGGCTCGTGGCTTCACCCAACAACACGGTCTTGATTACGAGGAAACCTTCTCTCCAGTAGCAAAGCTTATCACCGTTTGTGTCCTTCTCTCAGTGGCGGTTCATTGCCAATGGCCGTTACACCAACTGGACATCAAAAATGTTTTTCTGAATGGCGACCTCCAGGAAACAGTGTACATGCAGCAACCTCCCGGGTTTGAGACTACGGGGGAGTCCCGAGTTTGTCATCTGAAGAAGTTCATCTATGGTCTCAAACAATCTCCTCGGGCATGGTTTGACCAGTTTTGTAAGGCTGTTCGGGAAGTCAGTTTTACTCGAAGTTCAACAGATTTCTCCCTCTTTACACCGCACCGAGCAACAGGAACGGTTCTTCCGATGATATATGTTGATGACATCCTGATCACTGGAGACGATTCAAAGAGCATCCATGCGTTAGAGAGCATAGCCAGCTGCTATGAAAAATTCTTTAGGATAGTCAATGAGCTAAGGACATATGGCCGGGTCTTTAGTAATTATGAGCTTAATGATAAGTTCCTTAGATCTCTAACTAGAGACTGAGACACCAAGATTTGTGCCATTAGGGAAGTGACAATGCTGGCAGATACTCCTCCACCAACTCTGTTTGGGAAGCTGCTGTCTTATGAAATGCAGCTGACTGCCAGGAAGGAGGAGGAGAAAAATAGCAAGTCTCAGGGCATCCATCCAACCCTCCTTCCACATTTCCAGAATACACCCATACAGATTTCTCTCATGCATTTTCTGTTTGTTCCAACTGTGAACATCACACCCCTTACACCACCTCTGCTCTTGAACCTCTCTACTTAAATAAGGCAATGAATCTAAACCCTAAACCCTAAATGGAGGGGGGAGAGTTCTTTGACAATGAATCTAAATTTATTATTATATCTATTAGACAAAGTACTTTTTTGGGTGCTCAATAGCCTTGGGAGTAGGAATACATAAGCTGTCAGGGTGGAGTCTGAATAAAGGCCATGCAATTTTAACTCTAGTTATAAATCAAGGTTTAGTTTGTGTTCTATCGGCTGTTGATGCGTTCCTAAGAGTTACGATCTTGAAACACACATCTACAATGTAGGAAATGATGAAAAATCGGCACAACCACCACAAAACAGATTTATAGATGGCACAAACAACACATATACACATGTTTAAGACTAACAAGGATCACCCTAAAATGCACGCCTCTGAACAAGGATAAAAAATGTTGCTCTTTTTTCAACCAGTCGAAGACAGAAGCTTCACAACCACAACATTAACAAAAATGACATAAAACATAACCTAACAAAAATGATATAAATAAGGCAGAAAATAGACCAAAATGCCCCTGCTTCCCAACTATTATGTTCCTGCTTCTCGCCAAAATCTGTCCGCCTTTGGCCGCATCACTACACCCCCCTTAAGAATGCCTTGTCCTCAAGGCAAGAAGTGGGGATATTGTTGATGAATAAACCACAAGTCTTTGTTTTCCACCATTTCCTGCGTTATAGAGGTGTGTTTCCTGATCCTTACTCTTAGGAACACATCAACTGGTATCAGAGGACTTCCTGGGCTGAGAACATGCCAGTGGAGTACTCTACCAGGTCAAAGGAGCAGCTGTCCAAGTTGGAGGCGCTGAAGTTGAACCAGGAAGAAATGGCTTGCTCCTTTCAGACGCTAAGCGACCAACAGAGCCGGGCCCTCGAGGTGATGCGACGGGCTCTGGTCGGCCTTCACCCAAGCTCGGGGACACAGTCTACGCCAGTGGGTCTTCACCCGATGCGTTTCCCGACATTCCGAAGGGCGGAGGGGGTAGGCGTGACCTCTTCACCGAAATGGCGAACTCCACAACCTCAGCATTAACCATCCGACGACTAGGTTCTCCCGGATCGATTTTACACGCTTCAACTGCGATGCCGTGCCAGAATGGCTATACAGCTGAGAGCAGTTTTTTGAGATTGATGAAACTCCAGAGGAGACGCGGGTGCCGGTAGCCTCGATGCACATGGAATATAAGGCGCTATTTTGGCCTCAAGCCTATGTGAAGGCCCGACTAGCACGCCAGGGGCCGAACTGGGATGAGTTTGGTCTGACAATACAAAATCGCCTCTGGTCTATGCTCTTCGATGACCCGATGGGCGAGCTAACCAGACTAAAGCAAAGGACCACGATGCAAGCTTCACTGGAAGAGTTCGACTTGTTACTCCATCGAGTGCACCTACCGGAAACCTACGCCATCAGTTGTTGTCTTGCCGGTCTCAAAGATGAGATTGAATATGCTATTCAAATGTTTCAACCTAAAACACTACAAGAAGTATTCCACTTGGCTAGAATACAAGAACATCAACTGTGTTAGACCCGGGACAAAGCATACACCGGGGGAACGAGCTCTACAAGCAAAGGGGAGAGATGGGCTCCGCCTAGCAAATCACCGTAAATGGATCCCACCATGAACCGCACGGGCAACCCTCAGCCCCACCGAGAATCGGCCGCCGATTTAGCGTAGATGGAAATAAACGGAGCAAGGGACTTCGTTTTTGGTGCAATGAAAAATTCATTATGGGACACCAATGCGTGGGAAGGAGACTGTCGTATGCTATCGAAGTTGTAGCTGAGCATGACGAGGACCAACAAGAAGAACTAGAGGAGGTTTCCGTGATGGTGGAGGGGCACGAGGATGATCAAGTCAAACCACAAATTTCTGTCTACGCCTTGTAGGGCATCACCCATTTCCATACCATGAAGGTGGCGGCCTCATACCATGGTCAACCGATTAGCGTGCTAATCGACTCCAACAACACCCACAATTTCTTGGATGAAAACGCAGTGATTGGACTCTCAGTGATTGGTTTAGGGCACAATATACCATTTGTTAGTATATGCCAAAGCTCTTAACTTCACATCCATAGTTGTCAGACACTAGGTATGGTAATAAATTTATGTATGTCTGAGACTCTCAGTGATTGGAGTAGTGGCAGGAAAATATTGAAGTCCAGGAGTATGGTTGGTGAATAAAATCAAGTGAATAAGAGGGTGATGTCTAGAAGTGGAATGACTTGGAGGTGGATAGTGGTGCAGGTGTCATACTATAGCGCTATTGGTCTCCACATTGAAAGAGAGCGATAAGCCCTTAAGTTTCTCCAAGTTCCTTAGCAAATTGCAAGGTTGCAGTGTAAGCTAGTGCCGATCACCACTTTCAATGTGGCGGTCACCGACGGGAAGAGGATAACTAGCTCTTGCAAGGTCGCTGATTTTTGTTGGAAAATGCAAGGATTGCTCTTCGCTTCAGATATGTTGATATTGCTGATAGGGGGCTGCGAAGTGGTATGCAGTGGCTGATTACCCTTGGGGTGGTGCAATGAAATTTTAATAATCTTACAATAGAGTTTGTGAGCCAAGGGAGGAGAATCTCATTGCGGGGGTCACGGAGCGGGGCGGGGAGCTGGACCAAGCCAAGGCGAATGGAAAAATTGATGCTTAAGGAGGGCCAAATTAATGATGGCCTTAGTAGCATTCAGGAGGGGTCCGACGTGGAAAACCGGGCAGTGGAGGAAGACCGGGCTGAATTGAATGGGGAGGACCAGCTACTGGAGGAGGAAACACGCCAACTACACGGGCTACTTGGGGAGTTTCCGACTTTGTTCAAGGAACCCAAAGGGTTGCCACTTATGCGAAATCATGAGCACCATATCAAGCTGAAGGAAGAGAATGTGGACATCAATCTACGGCCATACCGCTACCCGCCACCACAGAAAGCTGAAATTGAAAAATTAATCAAGGAAATGGTGGGCATTGGAGTGATATGACCCCTCCCCCTTACCAAGGAGGCTACCCGGTCTTATGCCCAGAATCGCCGTCTTACGGTGACACTAATGCACGGGTTAGTCGACACCGCAACACGCCGATTCTGCCGGATAATACGATCATATAGCCTGTAGGCCAAAATGAGAAACAGAAGTATAGCTGTAAAAGCAAACCACAACTAGTCCACAGTCACATCACATATATATAAATATATGAAAAGGAAAAAAATCAGTCCAAATGAGTACAAAAATAATATGAAGAGTAATAAGAGCTTATGCCCAGTACATCATATCAAAATCTCTCTCTCTCAACTCTAAACAGCGGAAGATATCTATCATCACCAAGTCATCCCACCTGAGGCAACTCTGCAGTAGAAGTAGTAGTAGGTGGCGGTATCAGCTTCTCACTTCCTGCCATCTCGTCCTGCCGGTCGTGCTGGTGCTCCATCTCCTCGAGCTCCTAAAAATAGTTTGGTCACCGACCATTAGTCAAAAAGACTAAGTCGTTTCCTCCACACCTCGCCCCGCAACTCCTAGGCACCGTGCGGGAGGACGAAGCGGAGGACAACAAGGGGTAACAAGTGTAAACAAGTGACAGTGACACTATACTAACAAGTATATGAGGAGTAATAGAAGTTCTACTCTAGCAGTTCTATGTAAGAAGTACAAGTGCAGTAAGTAAAGTATAGAACTGAAGTAAGTAAAACAAGTGAAGTAAAACGCAGTACGGTAAAGTAAGTAGAGAACTGAAAGTAAGAGCAGGAAGGTAAAACTATGCTACCACAAATCGTACCTTAACTTATAAAAATGCCCACACAAATTTATAAATTAAGGTTTCTAGGAAATTTAACTTATCATATAAAAAAGATCATACTAATTTATATGATAAGAATCTGTGAAGCGTATGAACTAATATGAATGAATGTTTATGATGCAATTTATGCACAGACAAGTGCAACTCACAAACAACGACTCTGTGATCACAGATCTTTAGTTCCCACTTTTTGAGAGCTAGCTTCACTCTCGGGTACCACCACTGTGGCTACGGCAGCAGCGGAGCAGGCATCTCCACTTCTAAGCCGGTATGCACACTACCAAACCTTAAACCCCTCTCATACGCCTCTGTACACGTCCAAGGTGCATTATAGAGTCTATGCGTACGTACTTTGCTGACAACCCGTCAATCTTGTTGGGTCGGGTGTGCGTTATCGGGGATCGTCCTCCAGACCGCAGTGTAAAACAATCCACTGACCCCTCAAACCCTTACACACGCCTGGTTCATCGTACTGCCATCGGTGTGACGATCGACCAGTACCGCATGACCCGCCACTATATTTATGCACATGCAAATATTTCATCCCGAGCTTTCAGCTCGCAGGACCAATCTGTCCTGAATCCCTCAAACCCTACACGAGTGAGCATTTATCACAATCCCTCCAACCCTACACGTGTGAGCATTTATCACAAACCCTCCAACCCTACACGGGCGAGAATGAACCACAATGTCTTAACCTATTAGACTACTATTGTCTACGGATTATTATACTTAGTGATTTAAGGTTAATCCCAGGACTGCACAGGGTATACCCGGTGAAGGGCTCTCGGGGGCACTAGGAACTACAATGGGATTACGCCCAAAGCTCTATTTTTCAAGGATATTTACTTTAGTTGATGACTACCCATAATTCACCCACAACTCTCGTTATTACTCTTGAGTGATTCTAATGACTTAAGGTGTTCTCAGAGGGGCGACGGTCTTCCGCCGGCCTCCACTCCAGTTGCTATCCAAGGGCTTGCACTTTACTCTCGTCACTAAGACAACTCTACCCACCAGGGTCATATTCCAACCGAAGTCTCTAGCTCATTTATTGATCTATCCCCCGGTGGTTCTTATAACATGACCTTTTTACACTATGCACAACCCATGACCTAATACCACCCCGGAATATGACTTCCAATTTCCTTGGGCCACCTGCCCCTAATTATTTATCTTAGGATGGTATGGACTAATGAAGTGAGCATGTTGATTTTCATAATTTTCTTAAGTCATTAAGGCTTCTAATTAAATCATTTAATTAATTCCATATGTCATTTAATACATGAAGTAATACAAATCATAATCCACTGACCTAAGAAATTTTTCCTGAGTTACATATTGGTAAAATATAGCTGTCTATCAAAATTTATAATTTTCCTTTGATTATTTCTATTTATTTCTTAATTAATACAAAATTCACACAATTGTCATTTTCCAAATAAAGTATAAGGAATACATTACTAAAAATTTTAGGAAAATTACAGAGCATATATATCATGAATTTAAGGCTAATGACAGAGTTTCATCAACTTCTATAATGTAATGACTTACCAATTTCAATTCTTAATAATTTACCAAAATGACATTATAAGGTTTTAAAAATTACTGAGTCATCCAAAAATGCTGAGAAAATTATACAAGGTTATACATACTCAGATATATCATCAATAAATTTTCCCAAATTTTCTACGAAGTATTTTCACCAATTTGCTAATTAAGTAAAATGAGGGTAAAAAAGTAATTTCCACATAACTTCTATCAAAATTATTCAAACAGAGACATAAAAATTTTCATGAGTTAAATCTAACATAATATTGACCTTGACAAAAATTGGGGATTTTATCTCAATGATAAGCCTATTTTTACATTTATTTTTCAAAAGTTCTATTATTCCAAAAATTCCAAATAATGAGATTTTTGTTTCCAAAAATTCCATTATTACAATGTGTGGTATAATTCACCCTAATGAGCCTCTGAAATCAATATCATGATTTTTTGATGTTCCAAATAACCCTAATACACAATATTTCAAAATTGGATATTTGCACCCCAAGTCTATATATAATCAACACATGCAAGTGAGTTTTCCCAACATGCAGTGATCCAAATGTGCTGAAATTTTTACCATGCACATGTATAGTCCCCAAGGACATGCCACCAAAATTTGGGGCCATTTGGAGCCATAACACTCCAAATATTTCATTTATTTAATTTTGTGTATTATGAATAAAACTATAGAAAAAGTTTTCCCAAAAATTCTCAATTTTTGGCAGGGGCTAAATATGCCATAAACATGCATGCACCCAAAATTTGGGGTCATTTTGATTACTGGTTTGACTTGGGCATCAATTTGAAATTCTGCCATTGCCTAGGACCAGTCCTAGGAAAACTGACCTACAAGGCAGTATACTGCTCCAAATTACAAGATTAAGGTAGCAAATTAAAGTTAAGAGGTTAAGCTACAAATTTCATTTAAGGTGCATGGCCTGAAAATGCCTCTAAGAGGTCTAAAAATAGCTTGTAATATGACTGTATAAGTGTGACAGATTATATATAATACTATAATTTTATTTTAATTAATTTAAAATCAGTTTAGCACGAATCTTGACGTAGAACGGACGGGATCTGGTCATTGTCCCCAAACAGCCAACGACCCAGATTGATTCTGGCTGGGCCACCTTTGCTGGCTATTTCCGGCCAGCCGAGCCACCACCACCGCCGGCGGATGTCGCCACCACCTTCACTGAGGTGGTGCTTAGCGATTTCCAGCGATGAGGCCGTCGGAATTGGCTCCTCCGGCGAACCCGAGTAAGAAGTAAAACTCGAAAAATTCTCATTTTCCTCACATGGTATCGGGCTCGATTGAGCCTGATGTCTCTCCTAAAGGATCTAGAAATCTAGTACGAGTAGAGGGGAGACGAAACAGACCCAAATGGCGGCACGACGGCGAGGTTGGCGGCGGTTAGCCATGGTTGAGCTGCTCCGGCGATCTCCGGCTCAAATCCTTGATTCTCCACCAAAATCTTTGCTCCAGGACTCGTTCTCCACTCGATTCCACTCTCTGAAGCTGATGATGTGGTCGGTTTGAGCTGGAAGTGACTGTATAAGGAGATACAACCAAGGTGAGCTCGGTTTGGGGCTTTGGAGGCTTCACCCTTGGTGCCAAGTGGCCACCATGCTGCCAAATTCTCTGGAATTTACTGAGGAGGCCAGCCAGCACCATTTTTGGCTGATGGAGCCAAGGCCAAGTGGCCTCTTCTTCTTAACTCACCTTCTATCTCCTCCTTTGGGTAAATTCTCCAAAATGCCCCCATGCATGCACTCTCTCTCCAAAACCAGAGGGGTAGGGCTGGTCTTTGTCACCTAGGGCTGATAATGGGCCATGTTGGGTGGGCTTGGCCCAAGGGGGTGTGGCTTAGCCCTCATTTTCTTCTTTAGGTCAAATATGTTGACTAAGTTGACTTGGTCAACCATGATGAGTGGGCTGACCCCACTTGGTGGTCATGGTCTAATGACACCACCCAACTTGGGTTGGGTCAATGTGGTGCCCTACTTGGGCTAATTGGGCATATGAGTATAGGTTTGACCAAATTAGGTCCATGGTTGACTTTGGTCAACTAGGGTCAAAGGGTTGACCTAATGACATGCCCTAGGGTCCACTAAGATTATTTTAGGGTTAGGGCAATGTGGTGGGGTCATGGTGTGGCTAGAGTTCCTATTTAGGCTAGTTTGACTTTGGCCCCTTAGTGAGCCCCACATGGCTACAACCCACTACCTAGGGTCAAACCTAGCTAAATTCCCTATCACCCACCCCATGCCTAACCCAATCTAAGTTGAGGGGTCTAAAAGTAACAGGTGATGTTACAAATCTTATAAACAAAAAAAATAATTTCGTCCCCGAAATATAAGTTTGGGTCTACGGGGTTCTACTTGCAAGAGTTGTAAAAAATTTAAACGCATAAACTAAAGTATACCTGAAGTGAATAGCTCCGGTTGTTGCTCCATCATCAGATCCCTTGATTCCCAGGTGTGCTCCTCCCGTCCATGATTGGACCACAACACCTTCACGAGAGGGACCTTCTTCTTCCGCAACACACAGACATCTGTATCATCAATCCGGATCGGCTCCAATCTGACGGATCTGTCTGGCACTATCGGACCGGCTGTAGTAGTAACGTGCTGCTCCGGCCGTAAGAGAGCTCTTCGCAAGGAAGAGATATGAAAGACGTCGTGTCGGGTACTCAACTCCGGTGACAGCTGCAGTCGGTAAGCTAAGGGGCCGATTCGCTACAGGATCAAGTATGACCCCATGTATCGAGGACTGAGCTTCTTGTGCCTCCGCACCCGAGAGACACCGTGTACCGGACGTATCTTCAAGAAAACTCTGTCTCCAACCTGGAACTCCACCTTCCGGTGCCGAGCATCATAATACTTTGCCTGTCTACTCTGGGCCTCTAGCAGCCGATCCCTGATCAAATGAACCTGAGCCTCCGTATCCTTCACATAATCAGAACCAAGAGCCTTGGTATCCATATCCTGAACCCATGACAGCAGTGTCCGACACTTCCTCCCGTAAAGTGTCTCATATGGAGCCATCCTGATGCTAGCCTGGTGGCTGTTATTGTAGGAGAACTCGATCAATGGTAGCAGCCTCTCCCAAGGCTTCCCCGTATCCAATATGCATAGGCGGAGTAGATCCTCCATGGTCCGGATGGTCCGCTCGGTCTGTCCGTCGGTCTGCGGGTGGAAGGCGGCACTAAAAGTAAGCCGAGAGCCCAAGTAAGCATGCACAACCCTCCACTCCCTCGAAGTGAACCGACCATCACGGCCCGAAACAATCGTCCTGGGGATGTCATGGTATCTGACAAACTGCTCCACGAATAATCTCACCAAAACTGCAACTGGAGCATCCTTCCTGACTGGAATAAAGCGCGCCACCTTGGTCAGTCTGTCTAGTATGACCCAGATGGAATCATGCCCAGAGTGGGAGCGAGGTAGTCCGTGCACAAAATTCATATCAATGTCCTCAAACTTCCACTCTGGGACTGGCAATGGCTGTAATAAACCTCCCGGGCTCTTGCATTCCGCCTTAACGCGCTGACACGTCCCGCAATGTGTCACAAAGTGGGTGATCTCCCTCTTCATCCCAGGCCAATACATAGTCTTCCGTAAATCTGCTCACATTTTGGTGATGCCGGGATGCACTGAATATCTGGAGCAATGTGCCTCTCTAAGTATATCATCCCGGATACCGCCCCCTGCTGGTATATAAATGCGTCCACGGAATCGAAGGAGATTATGCTGCAGCGTGTAATCCTCAACCTTGCCCCTTTCCAGGGCACTGAAAATCGGCTCCAATGTAGCATTCAGCCTCTGATGCGCCATAATGCGCTCCTGAATGTCATTATCTCTAATCAATGAGCTCAGGTACTTTCGGTATCCTACTGGTTCGGCCTCAAAAACCATAGTAATATGCATGTCGTCCATCACCTGTATCAGCTCCATAGCCATCATCCGAGGCTCCGGCCCAGAGGTGCCGGCCCTCCTGCTTAATGCATCTGCTACCGTGTTTTCCTTCCCCGGGTGGTAGTGAATCTGGTAATCATAGTCGCAGAGAAATTCTAGCCATCTCCTCTGTCGCAGGTTTAGGTCCTTCTGCGTATCGATATACTTGAGATTCTTGTGATCTGAGAAAATGTCACAATGTATTCCATACAGATAATGCCGCCATATCTTTAGTGCAAATACAACAGCCCCGAGCTCCAAATCGTGTACCGGATAGTTATGCTCGTGCTTCTTCAACTGTCTCGAAGCATAAGCGATAACATGTCCGTGCTGCATCAGTACAACACCCATTCCTTCGTATGAGGCATCCGTGTAAATCTGAAATCCCTCTCTCTCAGATGGGAGTGCAAGGATAGGAGATGAGGTAAGTCGGTCCTTCAACTCCTGAAACGCTGTCTCGCACTGCTCTGTCCAAGCAAACTCTACATCCTTCCTCGTCAAGGTCGTGATGGGGAGTGCTATCCTCGAGAACCCCTCCACGAACTTACGATAGTAACCTGCTAATCCCAAGAAACTGCGAATGTCGGACGCTGTCTTCGGCCGTGACCAGTCCCTCACTGTCTCTATCTTGGCTGGATCCACCGCCAATCCAGCTCCACTGATCGTATGCCCCAAGAAGGCCACCTCCTGTAGCCAAAACTTGCACTTAGAAAACTTTGCATACATCTGGGACTCCCGCAGTGTACAACCCCGTGTCCGGCGAGCGGGTCCCGCCAGGAAGGGCGAGCAGACCTAGTCTCGCGACCCGCACCTGAACGGCAAAACGGATATACGATAGAAGGGCTGGCCCGCTCCCGCCCATTTCAGGCGAGCGAGCCGGCGAGGCGAACGAGTGGGTCGCGCGGAGAATCATTGGCCAAAGCAGATGAGTTTGGCGACCCACGACTAGCGAGCCGATCGGGGTCGCGGTGGCCGCCGGCCCGCCCCGGCAGAAGACACCAGAGCCAGGTGACTCCCCATGGCTAGCGACTAGCGAGCCGATCGGGGTCCGGCTCGCGCTCGCCCAGGGAGGATAGACGAGCCACCAGAGCCAGGTCGCGCACGCCTCCCGCGGGGGGAATTGGAGGCGAGCTAACTCCCCATGAGTGCGAATAGCTACTCAGAACAGCGGAGCCTCGCTGTTGGCAGACCAGGTTGGACTGCGCATAGCTGCTCAGGACAGCGGAGTTTGGATGTTGGCAGACCCAGCCAAGGGCTTTTTGGTATTTACAGGTCAGTTTTTTTGGTTATTGGCAGTTCAGATTCTGAAAATCTATAAATAAGACCCAAGGGGTACCTCAGAGGGCATGCTTTGAGTGTCTCCTTACTCTCGTTTTCAAGTGCTCTCTGAGGGTATCTTAGCTCGGCTTCTGGCTAAGGAGGGGAAGCGCTCAGAGATCTTCCGGGTTTGTGGTGGGACCTCCCTACCGAGCCCTTGGGTCTGTTTCTTCTTGTCTTCTTCGTTGTTTTTTCTTGCAGGAGCAAAGTAGGCGCGAGACCACCCCTTCCCCAAGGGTCTAACTCCACAAGAGGCCGGGTTCCGGTTTCAACACGCAGCCTTTGCAAAACCTGTGTCAAATGCTCTGTGTGCTCCTCCTGAGTCCGGGAATAGATCAGAATATCGTCGATGAATACAATGACGAAGCGGTCCAAGAAGGGCTCGAATACACGGTTCATTAGACTCATGAATGCGGCAGGGGCATTCGTGAGCCCAAAAGGCATCACCGTGAACTCGTATAACCCATATCGTGAGCTGAAAGCCGTCTTTGGAATGTCTTCCTCTCGGATGCGCAGCTGATAGTAACCGGATCTCAAATCCAGCTTAGAGAACCAGAAGGCCCCCTGAAGCTGATCAAATAACTCGTCTATCCGAGGCAGTGGATAGGTATTCCGGACCGTCAACCGGTTCAGCTCCCTGTAATCTATGCATAGCCGCAATGATCCGTCTTTCTTCTTCACAAAGAGAACTGGTGCTCCCCATGGTGACGAGCTCGGCCGCACAAATCCCGATTCCACAAGCTCCTGAAGCTGAGTCCTGAATTCTGCCAACTCTCTGGGAGCCATCCTGTAAGGTGCCCGGGACACTGGCGTCGCCCCCGGCACCAACTGAATCCTGAAATCCAAGTCCCGAGCTGGTGGTAGTCCGGGCAATTTCTCCGGGAATACATCAGAGAAATCCCGAACCACCGGGATATCAACTATAGAACTCTCTGCTGCCACCATCTCGAAGCAGATAAGGTACACCTCTTCCCCCTGCTCATAGGCCTTGACAGTCTGTACAGAAGATAATGAAAGATGGGGGATAGGTCGGATACCTTCATTAGTGACGTAGGAGTCTCCATGCCTGAGTGTGATCCTCTTAGAGGGGCAGTCGATCTGGGCATAGTTCCAATGAAGCCAGGTCATGCCCAAAATCAAATCAAAGTCCGACAATCTCAAGACCGCCGCCGGAACGTCGAACGTCTTGCCTCCTAGCTCGGCCTCCATGTTGCAGCTATCCGTGGTCCGTAGCTCCGAGCCATCAGGAAGACGCACCCTCATCTCTATGCCAGAGAATCTCTCCACACCCTCTAATCCTTCAATAAAAGTGTCCGACACGAATGAGTGCGAAGCACTCGTGTCGAAGAGGGTATGAGCGGGCTTGCCGCTGATCATAACTATGCCTGAGATTTATTTGAGTTAAAACGGATGTTATTTCTATGGTTTTCAAGGCACTACTAAGGTTGAGATTTCTAAATTAAAACAGTTTAAGTACCTGTAATCACTTCCTCGGGGTTCCTTTGCTCCGTGAGGTCCAAAGCGTATATCTGCTCCTGGTTACGTCCTCGGCCATGATATCCCCGGCCTCGGCCTCGGCCGCGACCCTGCTGTACTAGAGGGGCCACTGGAGGTGGAGGAGGAGGAGGTGGATGGAACCGATGCGGACACTCTGATCTAATGTGCCCGGGCTGACGGCATCCGTAACAAACTACCGGCCGGTGTCCATGATCGTCCTGCATCCTCGGAACATGCACCTTTAGAGGTGGGGGAGCTAATGCTGGAGGAGGCCCCTGCTCCTGTCTGAAGTTGGGACGACGACGTCCCCCACCCCTCTTGTATCCAATAGTCCTGCCTCTCTGAGAGCCCCTGCTGCTCTCTCCTGATGTCGACCCATCGTACGGTCTCTTTCCTCTGCCTTGCACCATCAGCTGGTCAGCTTCCAGCTTCTTCGCCATCTCGATGATCTGGGCTGATGTGCCGTGAGAAATGAACAACAATGCCTGCCTCAAGTCGTCTCTGAGGCCCCAGTAGAACCTCTTGGCATATCTCCTGTCATCTGTATCCTGTATTCCTGCGAACCTGGCAAGGTGAGAAAACTCCCTCTGGTATTCAATCACCGATCTGCTCCCCTGCCTGAGGTTCAGAAACCTCTCCTCCAATGCATCTCTGTCTGTAGTGGATACGAAGTGATCCAAAAATACATCGCCGAACTCCTCCCAAGATATGTCTGACAGCTCCCAGTCAGCATATGTAGACTCTCGTACAGACTTCCACCATCTCTTCGCATGAGCTTCTAGTGCAGAGGTGGCTAGAGATACTGCCTGGCCGACCGGGCAGCTGATGCCTGCCAATATCTCGTGTATGGCCTCCAGCCACTCCTCCGTCTTTACAGCATCCTCTGTCCCACGGTACATCGGTGGGGACAGGCTCTTGAAGGCACTCAGCCAGCTTGACCTCGGATTTGGCTGCGGAGCCGGGACTTGCTGGGCTTTGAAGGCTTCCAGGATCGCCGTCAAAGTCTGGCCCATCTCCGTCTGTAGAAATGGAGTGGCAGCTGGAGGGGGAGGAACCACATTTTGCGGCGCGACGACCTGTGGAGGTTGCATAAAGGTAAGGTTAAAACAGAACTGGCCTAACTCATTGTACTTAATGGACTGTTTTATGTGACTTTTTACACATGGGCACACCACTGCTTCCGCTGCATAGTTTGTCCGCAAACTATTGCTCGCGCGGGGTGGTCCTGTGTTGTGGACTTGTTTCTCATATGATCGGTTGTTCAAGTGATACCAGTTTGTAAGACCCCCCTCCCTCTTACAAAGGAGGCTTCCAGGTCTTATGCCCAGAACCGCCATGATCAGTTGTTCAAGTGATACCAGTTTGTAAGACCCCCCTACCAGCTGCCACTCCATTTCTACAGATGGAGATGAGGCAGACTTTGATGGCGATCCTGGAAGCCTTCAAAGCCCAGCAAGTCCCGGCTCCGCAGCCAAATCCGGGGTCAAACTGGCTGAGTGCCTTCAAGAGCCTGTCCCCACCGATGTACCGTGGGACAGAGGATGCTGTGAAGACTGAGGAGTGGCTGGAGGCCATACACGAGATATTGGCAGGCATCAGCTGCTCGGTCGGCCAGGCAGTTCCTCTAGCCACCTCTGCACTAGAAGCTCATGCGAAGAGATGGTGGAAGTCTGTACGAGAGTCTACATATGTTGACTGGGAGCTGTCAGACATATCTTGGGAGGAGTTCAGCGAGGTATTTTTGGATCACTTCGTATCCACTACAGACAGAGATGCACTGGAGGAGAGGTTTCTGAACCTCAGGCAGAGGAACAGATCGGTGATTGAGTACCAGAGGGAGTTTTCCCACCTTGCCAGGTTCGCAGGGATACATGATACAGACGACAGAAAGTATGCCAAGAGGTTCTACCGGGTCCTCAGAGACGACTTGAGGCAGGCCTTATTGTTCATTTATCACGGCACATCAGCCCAGATCATCGAGATGGCTAAGAAGCTGGAGGCTGACCAGCTGAAGGTGCAAGGCAGAAGAAAGAGACCGTATTGTGGGTCGACATCAGAAGAGAGTAGCAGGGGCTCTCAGAGAGGCAGGACTATTGGATACAAGAGGGCTGCGGGACGTCGTCGTCCCAACTTTAGGCAGGAGCAGGGGCCTGCTCCAGCATTAGCTCCCCCACCTCTACAGGTGCATGTTCCGAGGATGCAGGATGACCATGGACAGCGGCCGGTAGTTTGTTACGGATGCCGCCATCCCGGACACATTAGGTCAGAGTGTCCGCATCGGTTCCATCCTCCTCCTCCACCTCCAGTGGCCCCTCTAGTACAACGGGGATATCATGGCCGAGGACGTAACCAGGAGCAGATATACGCTTTGGACCTCACGGAGCAAAGGAACCCCGAGAAAGTTATTGCAGGTACTTAAACTATTTTAATTTAGAAATTTCAACCTTAGTAGTGTCTTGAAAACCATAGAAATAACATCCGTTTTAACTCAAATAAATCTCAGGCATAGTTATGATCAGCGGCAAGCCCGCTCATACCCTCTTCGACAAGGGTGCTTCGCTCTCATTCGTGTCAGACACTTTTATTGAAGGATTAGAGGGTGTGGAGAGATTCCGTGACATAGAGATGAGGGTGCGTCTTCCTGATGGCTCGGAGCTACGGACCACGGATAGCTGCAACATGGAGGCCGAGATAGGAGGCAAGACGTTCGAAGCTCCGGCGGCGGTCTTGAGATTGCCGGACTTTGATCTGATTTTAGACATGACCTGGCTTCATTGGAACTATGCCCAGATCGACTGCCCCTCTAAGAGGATCACACTCAGGCATGGAGACTCCTATGTTACTATTGAAGGTATCCGACTTATCCCCCATCTATCATTATCTTTTGTACAGACTGTCAAGGCCTATGGGCCTATGAGCAGTGGGAAGAGGTGTACCTTATCTGCTTCGAGATGGTGGCAGCAGAGAGTTCTATAGCTGATATCCCGGTGGCTCGGGATTTCTCTGATGTATTCTCGGAGAAATTGCCCGGACTACCACCAGCTCGGGGCTGTTGTATTTGCGCTAAAGATATGACGGCATTATCTGTATGAGATCCATTGTGACATTTTCTCAGATCACAAGATTCTCAAGTACATCGATACGCAGAAGGACCTAAACCTGCGACAGAGGAGATGACTAGAATTTTTCTGTGACTATGATTACCAGATTCACTACCACCCGGGGAAGGCAAACACAGTAGCAGATGCATTGAGCAGGAGAGCCAGCATCTCTGGGCCGGTGCCTCGGGTGATGACTATGGAGCTGATACAGGTGATGGACGTCATGCATATTACTATGGTTTCTGAGGCCAAACCAGTAGGATACCGAGAGTACCTGAGCTCATTGATCAGAGTGGCGCAGCGGAAGCGTGGTGGGCCCATGACCCACAGCTCGGAGGATCGAATCCTCCCTCTGATACCAGTTTGTAAGACCCCCCTCCCCCTTACCAAGGAGGCTTCCGGGTCTTATGCCCAGAACCGCCGTCTTACGGTGACACTAACGCACGGGTTAGTCGACACCGCAACACGCCG
Source organism: Platanthera guangdongensis (assembly GCA_039583875.1). Lineage (NCBI taxonomy): Eukaryota > Viridiplantae > Streptophyta > Magnoliopsida > Asparagales > Orchidaceae > Platanthera > Platanthera guangdongensis. The sequence continues at coordinate 32,922,843 of CM077166.1, read as the reverse complement.
ATTCTGCCGGCTAATACGATCATATGACCTGTAGGCCAAAATGAGAAACAAAAGTATAGCGGTAAAAGCAAACCACAACTAGTGCACAATCACAGTACATGTATATAAATATATGAAAGGAAAACATCCGTCCAAATGAGTACAGAAATGATATGAAGAGTAATAAGGGTTTATGCCCAGTACAACATATCAAAATCTCTCTCTCTCAACTCTAAACATCAGAAGATATCTATCATCATCATCCCACCTGAGGCAACTCATAGTAGTAGTAGTGGTATCAGCCTACGTCCTGCCACTCGTATAAGTGAACCATTAGTAAGTGAAGTATAAAACTGAAACAGTAAGTAACTATACTAACAGACACTCTAGCAGTTCTATGCAGTATGAGTAAAAACTGAAGTAAGTAAACAAGTGCAGTACTGAAAGTAAGAGCAAGAAAGTAAAACTATGCTACTACTACTCTATCATCATAAATCGTACCTTAACTTATAAAAATGCTCATACAAATTTATAAGTTAAGGTTTGCAGGAAATTTAACTTATCATATAAAACAGACCATACTAATTTATATGATAAAGATTTATGAAGCGTATGACCTAATATGAATGAATGTTTATGATGCAATTTATGCACAGGCAAGTGAAACTCACACACAACGAATCTGTGATCACAGACCTTTAGTTTCCACTTTTTTAGAGCTAGCTTCACTCTCGGGTACCACCGCTGTGGCTACGGCAGCAGCGGAGCGGGCATCTCCACTTCTAGGCCGGTATGCACACTACCAAACCTTAGACCCCTCTTATACGCCTCTGTACACGTCCAAGGTGCACTCTAGAGTTTATGCGTACGTACTTTGCTGACAACCCGTCAGTCTTGTTGGGTCGGGTGTGCGTTATCGGGGGTCGTCCTCCAGACCGCACTGTAAAACAACCCACTGGCCCCTCTAACCCTCACATCCGCCTGGTTCACCGTACTGCCATCGGTGTGACGAACGGCCAGTACCGCATGACCCGCCACTAAATTTATGCACATGCAAGTATTTCATCCCGAGCCTTCAGCTCGCAGGACCAACCTGTCCTGAATCTCTCAAACCCTACACGGGCGAGCATTTATCACAATCCCTCCAATCCTACACGGGTGAGCATTCATCACAATCCCTCTAACCCTACACGGGTGAGAATGAAACACAATGTCTTAATCTATTAAACTACTCTTGTCTACAGATTATTATACTTATTGATTTAAGGTTAATCACAGGACTGCCCAGGGTATACCCGGTGAAGAGCTCTCGGGGGCACTAAGAACTACGATGAGATTACGCTCAAAACTCCCTTTCTCAAGAATATTTATTTTAGTTGATGACTACCCATAATTCACCCCCAGCTCTCGTTATTACTCTTGAGTGATTCTAATGACTTAAGATGTTCTCTGAAGGGCGACGGTCTTCCGCCGTCCTCCACTCCAGTTGCTGCCCAAGGGTTTGCACTTTTACTCTCGTCACTAAGGCAACTCTACCCACCAGGGTCATATTCCAATTGAAGTCTCTAGCTCATTTATTGATCTATCCCCCGGTGGTCCTTATAACATGACCTACTTACATTATGCGCAACCCATGACCTAATACCACCCCGAAATGGAACTTCCAATTTCTTGGGCCACCTGCCCCTATTTATTTATCCTAGGATGGTATGGAGTAATGAAGTGAGTCTATTGATTTTCATAATTTCCTTAGGTCATTAAGGCCTCTAATTAAATCATTTAATTAACCCCCTAGGTCATTTAATACATGAAGTATCACAAATGATAATCCACCGACCTAAGGAATTTTTCCTGAGTTATATCTTGGTAAAATATTGCTGTCTACCAAAATTCATAATTTTCCTTTGAATATTTCTATTTATTCCTTAATTAATACAAAACTCACATAATAGCCATTTTCCAAATGAAGTATAAGTAATACATTACTAAAAATTCGAAGAAAATTACAGAGCATATATATCATGAATTTAAGGCTAATGACAGAGTTTCATCAACTTCTATAATGTAATGACCTACCAAATTCAATTCTTAACAATTTACCAAAATGCCATTATAAGTTTTTAAAAATTACTGAGTCATCCAAAAATGCTGAGAAAATTATACAAGGTTATTCATACTCAGATATATCATCAAGAATTTTTCCAAAATTTTCTACCAAGTATTTTCACCAATTCGCTAATTAAGTAAAATGAGGGTAAAAAGGTAATTTTCACATAACTCCTATCAAAATTCTTCAAACAGAGACATAAAAATTTTCAGGAGTTAAATCTAACATAATATTGACCTTGACAAAAATTGGGGATTTTATCTCAATGATGAACCTATTTTTACATTTATTTTTCAAAAGTTCTATTATTCCAAAAATTCCAAATAATGAGATTTTTGCTTCCAAAAATCTCATTATTACAATGTGGGGTATAATTCACCCTAATGAGCCTCTAAAATCAAAACCATGATTTTTGGATGTTCCAAATAGGCTTAATGCACAATATATCAAAATTGGCTATTTGCACCCCAAGCCTATTTATAATCAACACATGCAAGTGAGTTTACCCAACATGCAGTGGTACAAATGTGCTGAAATTTTTACAATGCACATGAATAGTTCTCAAGGACATGCCACCAAAGTTTGGGGCTATTTGGATCCATAACACTCCAAATATTTTCTTTATTTAATTTTTGTGTATTATGAATAAAGCTATAAAAAAAGTTTTTCCAAAAATTCTCAATTTTTGGCAGGGGCTAAATATACCCTAAACATGCATGCAACCAAAATTTGGGGTCATTTTGATTACTGGTTTGGCTTGGGCATCAATTTGAAATTCTGCCCTTGCCTAGGAGCAGTCCTAGAAAAACAGCCCTACAGGACTGTATACTGCACCAAATTACAAGTTTAAGGTGGCAATGTAAAGTTAAGACATTAAGCTACAAATGTCATTTAGAGTTCATGTCCTGGAATTGCCTCTAAGAGGCCTAAAATAGCCATGCAATATGACTGAATAAGTGTGACAAAATGTAACTAATACTATAGTTTTTATTTTAATTTAATTAATATCAGTTTAGCACGAATCTTGACGTAGAACGGACGGGATCTGGTCATCGTCCCCAAACAACCAACGACCCAGATTGATTCTGGCTGTGCCACCTTTGTTGGCTGTTTCCGGCCAGCTGAGCCACCACCACCGCCGGCGGATGTCGCCACCACCTTCACTGAGGTGGTTGCTAGCGATTTCCGGCGATGAGGCCGCCAGAATTGGCTCCTCCGGCGAACCCGAGCAAGAAGAAAAACTCGGAAAATTCTCATTTTCCTCACATAGTGTCGGGCTCGATTGAGCTCGATGTCTCTCCTAAAGGATCTATAAATCTAGTACGAGTAGAGGCGAGGCGAAACGGACCCGAATGGCGGCACGACCGCGAGGTTGGCGGCGGTTGGCCATGGTTGAGCTGCTCCGGCGATCTCCTGCTCAAATCCTTGATTAATTTTTCAACCCTTATGCTTCCCCGGTGGTGCTTGTGAAGAAGCATGGTGACTCATGGAGACTTTGCATTGACTACCAACAACTCAACAAGCACACTATTAAAAGAAAGTTTACAATTCCAATGATCGAAGAGCTTATTGACGAGTTCGAGGTAATGCTGTTTGACTTGACCAACACACCGTCGATGTTCCAAAGCTTAATGAACAAGATTTTTCAAGATCAACTCTGAAGATTCATTTTGGTGTTTTTCGACGACATTCTCGTCTTTAGCAAATCTTGGTAAGAGCATTTGAAGCGCCCGAGGTTTGCCTTTTGCACATTGCAAGCAAATCAACTCGTCCTCAAACGAAGCAAGTGTAGTTTTGGTGTTCGACAAGTGGCTTACTTGGGTCATATTATCTTGAAGCAAGGTGTGGCAACGGACCCGTCTAAAATCAAGGCAATGATGGGATGGCCGACTCCCAAGTCCTTTACACAACTCAGGGGATTCCTCGGGCTAATGAGGTATTACCGACAATTCTTTCAAGGGTACGGTCTATTGGCGCGGCCACTTACGGAGCTACTTAAGCGGAAACAATTTTCGTGGTCGGCTTAGGCAGAGAAGGCTTTCATACAATTCAAGGAGAGTGTAGCTCGACTGCCGGTGCTGTGCTTGCCTGATTTTCATAAACCTTTTGTAGTGGAAACAGATGCGGCGAATGGGGGAGTTGGAGTCATGTTGATGCAGTAGGACCAGCCCTTAGCGTTGTTTAGCAAGGCATTGGGAAGAATGAATGCCGCCTTATCCACCTATGAGGAGTTATTAGCGATTATAGTGGCGTTCCAAAAGTGGTGGCAGTATTTGGTGGGCTGCCATTTCATCATCAAGACGGATCACAAGAGTTTGAAATTCTTGTTGGGGTAAAAACTCGCCACCTCCGACCTATAACGATATATGTCAAATCATGGGATATGATTGCGAGATTCAGTACCGGAAGGAGAAGGAAAATGTATGTGCAGACACATTATCATCACGACAATTTGAAGAGGGGGAAGGTGAACTAAATACTAAAGTTGTGGTGAACTCAAATATTCTCCAACAAATCAAGGAATCTTGGACTCAGGATGACAACATACAATGGATAATTTCAGCAAAGGAGGAGAATCAAGGAAACAAGCCAAAGTACACATGGACCATGGACTTTTGAAACGTAAAGGGAAGTTACTGGTGGGTAAAGTGGCTGCCGTAAAAACAACCATCCTCAAACTCTATCATGACGGCCCAGTTGGCAGGCACTCACGAGATACCGTGTCATATCGGAGGGTGAAAACTCTTTTTCTTGGAAAAATATTAAACCGGAGGTGTATGAATACATCTAGAAGTGTACCGTTTGCCAGAGGTGCAAAGCCGAAAATCAGAAACTTCAAGGGTTGATCCAGCCCTTACCGATTCTGAATCATATTTGGAAGGAATATCTCATCGGATTTCATCGAAGGGTTGCCACTGATCTAAGGTAAATCAATAATGCTGGTGGTTATGGATTGCTTGAGCAAGAAAGCTCATTTTATCACTCTCACACACCCATACACGGCAAAGGGTGTTGCTCAAAAATTTTTGGACTGCATTTTTCGGCTACATGGTATTCCGAGTTTGATTGTGAGTGATCATTTTTCGGCTACATGGTCTTCCGAGTTCGATTGTGAGCGATCGCGTTACCACCTTCCTTAGTCAATTATGGCAAGAACTTTTCTGTTTATTGCAGGTACATCTTAAGATGTCGACCGCCTACCACCTCCAAACGGACGGTCAAACCGAGGTTGTAAGCCGTTGCCTCGAGAGCTATCTTCGTTGCATGTGCTTCAAGCAACCAAAGAAGTGGGCTGCATGGCTTCCCTTTGCGGAGTGGAGGTACAACGCCACCTTCGGAAGTGGACAAATTCTGACAGGAAGCAGGAACATAATAGTTGGCAAGCTTCTATCTTTAACTGGTTGAAGAGGCGGCTGCAATTTTGATCCCTGTTCAGAGGCTTGCCTCTAAGGGTGTTCCTTGCTTGTCTTGAACACTTGTATCTGTGCAGTTTGTGCTATCTATAAATCTGATTTGTGATAGTTGTGCCTATTTTCCACTATTTCCTGCATTGTAGAGGTGTGTTTACTGATCCTAATTCTTAGGAACACGTCAGTTGTTGGTTGGTGTTTTTTATTGCATTGTGGTAGACGATCCGGTTTTTGCTTGAAATTTACATATTTTTCCTTTAACATGAAATTTCTATTCCTGTAATAGTCTAGCATTGAATAAAGCTATTAAATTTAACCAACGCTAATTATTAACTGAACAATTCATACAAGCAGTTTACTTTTTTTTCACTTTAGTAGAGCTTTAAGTTGTGTATGCTTCATTGGTTATGGCATTGAAAAGAAAAAAAAAACATTTGTGTTCATCAATTTTCAGAAATTTGAGTGCATATCCTACTCAATTTATGCATAGTTTTTTAATATGATCGCAGCTGATGGAAAAATTTATTTTAGCATGCTATTAGTTCTCCTTTATTTTCACTTGGAGGAGCTGCAATTTATAGGTGGTATGCAAGTTGGCGGTGGAATCAATTCGGAAAATGCTCTCCAATACATTAAGGAGGGAGCTAGTCATGTCATTGTTACATCAGTAAGATTTTCTTCTACTTATTTTTGGGGTTGATGTTTTCAATCCACCAATTGTGATTCCCATTTTACTCATGTTATTTTATTCTCCTTCATTAACCTACTTGTACTTCAAGCCTGACTCTTGGCTATAGTTTTTTTGTCTTATATGGTAATCAGATTAAATATTTAATTCTAATTCTACTATATGCATGACATTGGCTTATTCTTAAATTTTGACCACATCGAAGAGGTTCTAGCCCAAATTTGATATATAACTAGCCACACTAGACAAAATATTGTTGCAAACAATTGTTCCTTTACCGCAAGCACTGGTGGTTCTTCATTTCATATCAGATTATGGATATAGTGACCCCTCTCTATTGCAGCATGTTTTCAGTGATGGAAGAGTCGATCTCGAGCGCCTGAAACATCTAGTACATATGGTTGGCAAGCGCAGGATTGTCTTGGATCTTAGTTGTCGGAGGAAGGTAAATGAGTTCATAATGTATCATGCATACATTAGGTGACACTTTGTTAATTTTCATTATTTCACTCTTTTAGGAAACATATTTTGCATCCTCATACTTGTGCATAGTTATTTCTTCTGGAAGGAAAATAATTGTATTATTCAAAAATAAAGAGTCCCTTCCCATATATAGGGAAGATACATACGTAGGTATAAAGGTAAATTACATAAACCCATAAATGTTAAATATTAAATGTAAAACATTTTAACATTTCCCCTCAAGTTGGGATGGTAACTAGGAAAGCACCGTTATGGGTACCTGATATAATATGTTTCCGGTATAGAGGTAAGACAACACAATATTACCAAAAGCATTTCCATTAATTTCTCCGAAAGCATTTCCACTCAGACTTGGTGAGAACATTAACAAATTATCTTTCAGAGGGAGCAAACATACTACAGATGATTCCTTTCTCAGTTTTCCTTAATAAAGTGTCTATCAACTTTAATATGTTTAGTCTGATTGTGTTGAAAAGCATTAAGGCTCTGTTTGGCTCAGCTGCAGCGACTGCAAAAACAGTGGTGAGAAACAGTGGTGAAATAAGCAGCTGTTTTGAACAGTGGTGGCAGAATCTGTGAAACTGTTTGGATGAACAGCTTTTGCAGAGCTGTTTCAAACGAAAAAGCTGTTTGGCAAAACAACTGTGTGGTGTAATGATTTTTAAAAAAATTATAAATAAATAATAAAAACATAAAACTAGTTAGCTAAATTAATTCAATTTAAGTTCCCCAAAGTTATATCAGATACATAAACAGATACTTTTCAGAATCTTTCATCAAAAAAAAAATCATGAACATGTTACGTCTTGCACATGAAACATTTCTCTCGATCATCAAATTTTAACTGCAAAAGAAGAATAAATATAGTTATTATAATTTATATTAAAATTTACGATTTCAAACGTTTTAAAGTAATATACCTGTTATATTCCATGAGCTGATCAACAATGTTGTCCCTGATACTGGCCATTTCAGTAGCTCCTGTTCCTTCAAATGTACTTGGTGCGGTGTTTGGGTTAGGATCGATGGTTCTTGGGCGATTGTTTGGTCGCAACTCGTATGCCTCTGGATGAACGAAGTTTTCGTTTCCATCACATACATCAAACTCAGGGTCAGATCGCGATGAATGTCTTCTTATGTAGTTATGGAGTGACATCGTAACCACCACGATGACACATTGTTTTGAGAATTCAAATTGGGGCATTTTGCTCAGTATGACCCATTTTTCTTCCACACACCAAAGCTCCTTTCAATCACGCTACGCAACGAGGAGTGCGTCTTATTAAATATTTCACGTCGTCCTTCAATCGGGCGATTACCCCGAACAAAGTCTGGCAAGTGATATCTAGTTTCCGGAAATGGTTTTAAAAGACCCTTTTCCAAAGAATAGCCAGCATCCACGAGATAATATTTTCCTTTAATATTGCTAGAGATTAGACAGTAGCAAATATGACATTTTTTTAAATCAACTAATTAATAAAAATTAATTAATGTTCGTACCTTCTGGTGGAAATGAAAATTTACTTAACGGTTCTCGTACTGTACAAACACACACACACATTCCCAAACAACCTAAACACACAAACACAAACATACACACACACAAGCACAATCATACACACACAAACACAAATCACACATACATTATTCAAACACACACACAAACAAAATAAAAGCACTTTTAACAGTGCAGAAAAGAATTTCAAAAAAAAAATGCAGGAATGTTCTTTTTGAAACATATGCAGGAACGACATTTTGGCGGAGTGAAGATGGAGGAAGAAGAATGGAGGAAAAATTTATACCTTGAGATCTTTGTACTCCGAGAATGGAGGAAGAAGAATGGAGTGAAGATGGGGGCGGCCCTTGTCTCGATCGCCTGGGCAAAAAATGCAGTGATCGCGAGGAGCAAGAGAAGGGGAGAAATGGCGCCGTAGAGAAGAGATGCAACACTCGCCGGAGTGAAGAGGAGGTGCAGCTCTCGCCGGAGTGAAGAGGAGGTGCGGCGCTCGCCGGCGATGGACGTGATCGGCTCTGTCGGAGGAGCGCGGGTTAGGGCTGAGCGGAATCACGAAATTTCCGCGATCTGGAGTCGTGAGAAAAAACCGCGACTCCAGATCGCTGTTATTTCGCGATTTTAGTGCGGGGGCGGTGGAAAAATTAGGCTCCAATTTCCTGTTTGGCGGGGCAGTGAAAAAAACGGTGGGCCACTGCGCCCAAATCGCCGCGCCAAACAGTGCCTAAGATCGATGCTAATAGTCGCCTTATTATCACATAATATTTTGAGTGGTCCCTCCTCATTTTGGCCTTTGTCACTCATCAACGAATGACACAGGTCTCGTGGTCCGTGGCCCAAAACTCAGCTTCAGCACTAGATCGACCAATGACTTGTTGGTTCTTACTCCTCTACGTGATAAGATTCCCACCAATCATAGTACAATACCCCGAGCTAGAACGTCTGTCATATTTGATCCGACACAATCTGTATCTATGTACACTTTTATCCCTACTCTTTGTGTAGGGTGTATAGTATGCCCCTTCCCAGTGAGCCTTTCAGGTATCACAGGATCCAATGAATTGCATTGAGATGTCTGGTCTGTGAAGAGTGGATGAATTGGCTCACAGCTACAACAACATATGTAATGAGGTCAGGTGTGTGATAGGTAGATTAGACACCCACTAATCTATGATATCCAAAAATGTTTTCGATGGTTTCCCCGTCATCTCTTCACATTCAGTAGTTTGTTTTGATGTGTATCAACATGTTTACGCCCACTCAAACTACTTTGTTCAAAGAGGTCATGCACACATTTACTTTGAATGCTAAAAATCCCATGTTTGGATTTTACCACTTCGATACTAGTTAATATCTAAGATTTCCAAGGTCTTTAACCTTAAATTTTGCAGCAAGTTATTTCAAGGTTTGTTGTTCTTCAGCGTCATCACCATTAATTACATTGTCATCAACGCATGCTATGAGAATAATAACTTTATCTTCCTTATGTTTTACAAACAGAGTATGATCAACATGACTATTTATAACCAAAGGAAACCATAGCCCCGCGAAACTCCCCAAACCGGTCCCATGGAGACTGCTTTAGTTCGTAGATGGCCTTCTTTAACATGCATGCTTTTCCTTTTAATCCTTTAGGAGCGAAGCATTGTGGTGGGGGCATATTTTATCTTTTAAATCACCATGAAGAAAAATATTTTTTAAACCTAATTGGTTAAGGTCTCACCATTTACAAACTGCACAAGACAGAAGGACTCTAATTGAGTTCATATTGGCAACTGGCGCGAAGTTTTTTTGGTAGTCAATTCAAGGAGTTTGTATGTACCCTCTGGCAACAAGTCTGAATTTGCATATTTTCGTAATATCATGTGTGTTTTGCTTAACATAGTACACTCATTTACACCTAATTGTCTTCTTCCCCATATGAAGAGGAACGAGGTCTCAAGTAAACTTCTTTTTCAGAGTTGTCATCTCCTATGTAGCACGATGACGAAAACGGGAGGGATACGATACAAAACGGATACGGGAAACGTAATTTTTTTTAAAAATTAGGATACGCAACACGTTTTTAATTATTTTAATATAAGTATTAATTAATATAAGAATAAGACAACTAACAAACTATTTGTACATATCTTGAATTGTAACGAAAAAAAAAAGATTATTATATATCATTGACATTTCATATAATGCTATAAATAACATTGAATCCATGTTATGAAAGATAAGACCTAGTTTTCGTCATTTTCAGTAACGACGCTACTTGAATCCATGTTATGAAAGATTAGACCTAATTTAAACAGCAATGAAATTTATAACAAACAATGTTAACAAACTCATAATAAAATTGGATCATGTGAGAAATTTCTAGCTACACACATTTTTTTGTACAACAATAGATTAACTGTTGAGTGAAAAATCCTAGCTACACGCATTTGTTACTACTATAAGTGCTACATATATCACATTAGATTAACATGGTGCTAACATTAAGAACTCAATTTTGTGGAAGGAAAGCCATCAATGGCAAGGGGAAAATCTCATTTCCATTACTTGTTTGAGTTGGAGTTGTTGGAGGATTATCAATGTAAATACCATAAGCAAAATTAGATTACTTAGTAACATGTAGAGAATACAGATGTAGCCGTACTTAGCAATGTTTTTAGACATATATTGAATATTAATATGATGCAGAAAGAAAAACCAGGAGAAGAAGAAGAAGGAGAAAGTGGAGAAGAAGAAGAAGGAGAAAGTGGAGAAGAAGGAGAAGCAGGAGAAGGAGTAGAAGAAGAAGGAAAAGCAGGAGAAGGAGTAGAAGAAGAAGGAAAAGCAGGAGGAGTAGAAGAAGAAGGAACAGCAGGAGAAGAAGAAGAAGAAGGAAAAGCAGGAGAAGAAGAAGGAGGAGGATAAGAAGAAGCAGGAGGAGGAGAAGAAGAAGAAGCAGGAGGAGGAGGAGGAGTAGAAGGAGAAGGAGAGGAGGAGTAGAAGGAGAAGGAGAGGAAGAAGGAGAAGAAGAAGGAGGAGGAGGAGAAGCAGAAGAAGAAGAAGAAGCAGGTGAAGAAGAAGAAGAAGAAGAAGCAGGTGAAGAAGAAGAAGTAGGTGAAGGATAAGAAGCAGGAGGAGAAGAAGGAGCAGAAGAAGATGCAGGAGGAGGAGAAGAAGAAGATGCAAGAGGAGGAGGAGAAGAAGATGCAAGAGGAGGAGGAGAAGAAGATGCAAGAGGAGGAGACGAAGAAGATGCAAGAGGAGGAGGAGAAGAAGAAGCAGGAGGAGGAGAATAATAAGTAGGAGGAGGAGAAGAAGAAGAAGCAGGAGGAGGAGAAGCAGGAGAAGAAGAAGAAGCAGGAGAAGAAGAAGCAAAAAAAGAAGCAGGAGAAGAAGAAGAAGATGCAAAAGAAGATGCAGAAGGAGGAGGAGAAGAAGAAGCAGGAGGAGAAGAAGAAGGAGAAGAAGAAGTACCTGCGGGATCAGCGGAATCAGGAGTGGAACGCCGGCGGGATCGGGAGCGGAACAGGAAAACCTAATGCGTAAAATGAAATACACGAGCTCTATATCTCACGGAATCGCGTATCCCCCTTGCGGGATACGCGATTCCGAAAATAAAATATATGTTTTTTAAAAATGCGTTTCGCGTTTCCGCGCGTTTCCCGTATCCGGTACGCGTTCGAGTCGATACGTAGACCATTTTTAAGTATCCGTGCTTTGTATCAAATAATTGCAAGGAAGGTTGAGAAATTCAATGAACTGGATTTCTTATGATGATTCATTTTTATTTGTGTTTTGAAGTAAGATTCCTTGATGATCTGGGATATACTGCTCCCAAATGCCACATTGTTCTTTGCTTTATGTCGTTTAAACAGAGAAAAGTTGAGGAGATATTCTTTCTATGATAAGGATTCTTCTTATCTTATCTTTTCCTATTGTTGCGGGTTATTGATACATATACTAATACATATACGTGCACATGAATGTGTATCCAGATGTCCATTCATGGCTAGAGTAGCATTATGATGACGTATTAGTGACAACATGGTAATTACTAGCAGTCTACCCTCCTATTTAAGGAGGACCGTGAAATATTATGGGTAATCTTTGGAGTCTAAGCTAAAAATCTCTCCTCAAAGAGGACTATTTGGGCATCCAGCCTTCCGGAGCTTGGCGCGAGCTTACCTTGTCAATGTATTTTGTTTACATTCTATTGTAATCTATTTCAACGAGTATCATCTTGATCAGACTGCTGCCTTCCCCCCCACTTCACCCTAGGTCATAGTCATACTCTAATTGGTCACAACATTCCTTGTCCAAATGTCGTTCGTCCCAGCCTCAAGTGTCGTTCCAGTCACACAAAAGACTATTTATACCTATTCAAGTTTGCGGAATCCCACCTCCTCCATGTTTCTCTCGTTGTAAAATGCTTGAAGTTCTTCAAGTGTGTCACCTAGCTTGCCCAAAAAACCTCACACTGAATTTTCATGTTGTCTTACCCGTCAGGCTCTTTGTGTATGCCAAAGTCTAGTTGCGGATTCCGTTCATGCCAAATCTTCTGTTGATAGGCGGGTGTTGCGGTCGGGGAGGGTCGAGCGGTTGGCGGCGAGACGCGCACGAGAGATAGCACAACAGGGAGGAGGACACGGTAGGCGGCTAAGGCAAACAGGGAACCGCTGGGTCGGTTTCTCCCCTCTTTAATTTCTTAATTCAACAATCCAAAACATTAACAATAAAGTCCACACATCTCCCTTATATATGGGGAGACCACAGACCGGTTGGTCGTACACAGTATAAAAATAAAATGCCAGTAAATTAAACACTAAAGATAAATAGATACATGGCCCGTCGAATACTGCTCGAGGCTCACGTCATCTCCATTCCCCACGCGTGCCTAGTTTAAACGTGCACGAAGCGCCTTCGTTTGACCGGATCCGCCCCGTTCGTATTAACTACCCCAGGGTTCACGACAACCTTGTTCTCAAGGTCAAAATCTGGAAACTGGACCTTCACTTTCTTTGCCAAGATCCATGTCTCGTTCTTCGCCCGCCCCTTCCACTGAATGAGAACTTGTTTTGCGAGTTGCTGGCCTTGGACGTGCTCGGTGCGGTCGTGTGGATGTCCAACACCGCCTCGGGCTAGTAACATGGGGCAGATTCACTACTCAGACCTTCGGGCAGGATGGTCTTGGGGGGGGGGGGGTGGTTTCCCAACACCCTCTTCGATTGCGATACATGAAATACCAGATGGATTCGGCTGTTGGGTGGAACCTGCAAGCCATAGGCTACCACACCTATCCTTTCCACGACCAAGAAGGGGACAAAATACCGTACAGAGAGCTTGGGGCGGAGGCTATGTTGTACTGACATGCAACTCGTTAATTCTAAAAAAATATCATATTCCGACACACTTGGACACATATATTAAATATTTATTTTTTATAATTATGAAAATCCTAAAACATTTAACAGAAAAAATGAACAATTAACAAATATTCAAGTAAACTACGTCATGTTTTAATATTACTCTTCAAATATTCAAATGTAAAACTTAAATAAAGGTAAAAAAATGATCAGAATATTAACACATTATCATTATATATCATCAGTAAAAATAATGGATTCCATATCTGGCTCATCTAGTGAAAACTTTGCAATTTCAAGCATGCCAACATCTTCAAACGTGTCAAATGAATCTCCACCAATATCCCACATCTTGGTCTTGTACGTATTGTGATTTTTTTGGGATAGAAGACATAGATTGTTGTGTATAAAAATTAGGTCTTCTGCACGTTTTGGAGTCATTCTATTTTTTATCATTGAGTATATAAAAGAGTACGTACTCCAATTTATCTCGGCACATGATGTAGAAGATGACTGTGCAAGAAGCTTTAAGGCTAAACTTTGTAGCTTAGTTGCACTTGAAATGCTAAAACCCCGACAAAGACTTTTTTAGGAGCAAGACTCGCTATTCTAGCATTTACCTATACTTCTAGGTTTTGCATCTCAAATAGATTACTCCTTGAGACTTTTACTCACTTTCCAATTCCTTTTCAAGAAATCATTAAAAAATGCGCTCTCACTCCTGTATATGAACTTATAAAATATTTTTCACAAAAATTGCACTTCTAAGACAATTGCCTCCCGCCTCACCATGAGTAGGTAGCTTATTGACAAATCTCCATAATGGTTTATTTGGATCATCATCAATAGATACACGCTCTTGTCAACCACTATTACTACCCTTACTTGAAGACATTTTACCAAAAAAACAGTCACAGAGCGTCGGAGCCTGGAGCAGAGCTGACGAGGAGCGCCGGAGCCTAGAGCAGGGTCGACAAGTAGTGTCGAAGGTTGGAGTAGATACAACGAGGAGCGCTGGAGCCTAGGGAAATGTCGGCGAGGAGCGGTGGGTGAGGAATCACATAAATTAGGGCTCAGAGAATCAAGAGCAAGAAACGCAGGTACACGGGCTATCGAGCAGCGAGAGGGATGAGCCACAGTTTTTTTTAATAAATGAGCGGATGAGCGGGACACGCGAGTCCCACGTGAGCCAGCATGTCAGACTTTCGATACGCGTGCCCGTACGTGTCCCCGTGTTAGAGAGTTTGACACCGACACACTGAGCATTTTGAGTGTCTGTGCTTCATAATGTAGATGCGACCGATCAAGGAACTCTGACGGTACAGTCGTAGTTTGACGAACATATGTTTTCCCGGTGAGAGGAGAATCTCTCGACGGTGCCGGTTGGCCTGCTAGGCCATTCTCTCCTGAGCGCTACGTAGGTGACGCTTCAACTGCCGTAGAGCATCGTCCCGATCCTGTAGGTCCTCTGCCAATACTTGGACCTGACATTCCCCGGTGAGTGCGATTGACTGGTAACGGTGGGGGCGAGCGCTTATAAATTGTCTGAAAATGGGTGACGCCTGTCGCCGACTGGTGGGCGGTGTTGTACCATAATTCTGCCCATGCCATCCACTGGGTCCACCGACGGGGCTTCTCGATAGCAAAGCAGCGAAGGTATGTTCCCATACAATGGTTGAGGACCTTCGTCTGTCCGTCGGACTGCGAGTGATATGCCATACTGAACCGTAGCTTGGTCCCTTGTAAACGGAACAGTTCCTGCTAGAAGGTGCTCATGAAGATCAGGTCGCGGTCGCTGACAATGGAGCGAGAGAACCCGTGTAAACGGTCGATCTCGCCAACAAAGACTCTGGCCATCGAGCTCGCCATGTAGGGGTGTTTGACGGATATGAAGTGCCTGTACTTGGAGAGACAGTTGACCACCATCAATAGACTGTCGTACCCTTTAGAACGTGGAAGGCGGGTAATGAAATCAATGTCAATGTCCTCCCAAACCCGATCAGGTTCCAGAAGAGGTTGTAGCAAGCCGGCTGGGGTGAGGCTTTGGTATTTGGCCTTTTGACTGACCAGACAGTTGACCACTAACTGCTGCACTGTCGTCATCATGTCGTGCCAGTAAAGGGTGGCCGCCAGTTGACGGTAGGTCGGGTAGCCCCCCGAGTGCCTCGCTGTCAGTGTGGAATGAAACTCCTCCATTAAGCGTGATGTACACGGTGAAGACGCTGCTAGGACTAGGCGGTCACGAATGTAATCTCTCACCTACTAGTCAGAAAGGGGGTGCGCATCCGGCACGCCCCGTAGCTCTTCGATCATGCGGCCATAGTGGGGGTTCGCCCGCACCTCCTCCCGGAGGATCTTCCCATCCCGCCACTGGCAAAGGGAGATCACCGCCAAGGTGCCACCATGCTCCCAACGGGACAAGGCATCTGCGGCCGTGTTCGTCCGTCCAGTCCTGTACTCGATGGAGAATTGATAGCTCAAGAGTTTGGCTATCCAGAGCTGCTGGGTCGGGGTGGAGACCTTATGGCTCCATAGATGCTTCAAGTTATGGTGGTTGCTTCTGACGGTGATGGGGAGGCCGAGTAGATACAGGTGCCAATGCTGAATTGTGAACACCAGTGCTCGTAGCTCGTCGTCATAGGAGGAAGCCACCTTTTGCCAGTCGGGGAAGGCCTTGTGGTAGTAAGCGATGGGGCGACCCTCCTGCATGAGGACAACGCCGACCCCTTTCCCCGAGGCGTCACACTCCACGACAAACGACTGAAAAAAATCGAGCATGCTCAGGACCAGTGCCGCCACGAGAGCGCACTGTATGCTGTAGAAGGCCTCTTGGGCGGCCGCTTCCCACAGGAAAGACACCTCCTTCTTTAGGAGATCCGTCAATGGCCGTGCCAAATCCTTGTAGCCGCGGATGAAGCGGTGGTAATAGCCAGAGTGGTCCAAGAATCTGCGCACGGCCCGACGACTTGCAGGCGTCAGCTAATGCCGTACAACATTGATCTTTTGCGGGTCCATGTCGAGCCCCTCAGTAGAGATGATATGACCCAAGTACTCGACGTGAGGTTGACCAAAAGTACACTTCTTTCGGTGGACCACGAGGTGGTGGGCAACACGGAGGCAGAGGACGGTGCCGAGATGTATCAGATGGAGCTGCCGAGATGAGCTGTAAACCAAAATGTCATCAAAGAAAACCAGGACGAACTTACGCAGATGTGGGCGGAACATGTCGTTCATGGTGGATTGGAAGGTGGTCGGGGCGTTCATTAGGTTGAACGACATGACGAGAAACTCGTAGTGGCCATCATGTGTCTGGAAGGCCGTCTTTGGCACGTCCTTTGCCCGTATGCGGATCTGATGTCCCGAGCGTAAGTCCAGCTTGGAAAAATAGGTGACATCGTGCAGTTCATCCAAGAGCTCCTGAATGATGGGAATGGGGTACTTATCGGACATTGTGAGCTTTGTTCAGCTCTCTGTATTCGTTGCAAAATTGGCAACTGCCATCCTTCTTTCACATCAGCAACACCGGGCTGCAAAAGTGGATAACACTCGGCTTGAGCTAAACCTTGCCCATATCTGCATGACTGTGGTGACGTTTTGGCCTAGAGTATCGTTTTGGAGTAATAGTATTCCCAACCACACCTACCCGAACACTACCTATGTTTTTAATAACTGCTTTCACAACTGCCGCCACACTCAAACTTCTTTACCAGACAGGAGGATTTTTTTGGTGCGGGGCTTGGACCGAACGGAAGGTTACAGTTTACGTGCTTTTGGAACTTTTGTGATGAGTTTTTTTTATTCAAATTCTACTTTCCTGAGTCTCGTCATTCCTGATCGCTAAACCTTACCCACACCTACATGACTGTGGTGACGTTTTGGCCTAGAATATCGTTATGGAGTAATAGTATTCGCAACCACACCTACCCAAACACTACCTGCGTTTTTAATAATGGCTTTCACAACTACCGCCACACTCAAACTTCTTTACCATACAGGAGGAAATTTTCGGTGTGGGGCTCGGACTGTACGGAACAGCCACGATTTCTTTTGTGCTCAGCAGCCGGACTGGCCACTTGGCCAGATCATGGGTGCATTCCAGTTGGTCTGGAGCTTGTACGGAAAAAGTTGGCCCCAAACAGGCCTTCAGTTTAACTTCAACACAAGCAAATCATTATTGTTATGGGTTGTTCTTTGTTTACCTTCAACGTAGTCACACATATGAAGCATTGTCATGCATTACTTTTCATAATATTATAATATGATAATATCCACAATTTCTTTGTGCATGATTTATGCTTCCATCAGTACTTGTGTAATTCCTTATTAGCTGAATCATGATTCTTAGGTCTGGTTGGAATTTTCATTTACAGGATGGGAAGTACGTCATTGTGACTGATAGGTGGCAAAAGTTCAGTAATTTAATCATGGATGAGGAAAACTTAGTGTTTCTCGCAATACATGCTGATGAATTTCTTGTTCATGGAGTAGATGTTGAAGGAAAAAGGTTTTCAAACTTTCCGTTATTCATTCTATTGAGCATATTTTGTAACGATTATCTAGCCAATAAATACTTTTTTCTTCGGTTTGTTCTTGTGTAGACAGGATCTGATTTTTGCCCGACATTATGTTGGCTTTTATTTTGAGTTCATGTAATGCCCAAATAGAAATTGCATTCAAAAAACTTTAGTAGTATTTCTTTTTTCAGAATTTTTACTATATTTTAGACATGCATCAAGCTCATTAAGTTTGTTGACCGGTCATTATCATTTACTCGACAAGAATTAGAATATCCATATTTAGAAATTATATTGATGGTTCAGTTACGCATGAAGCTCTAAAAGGCAGTATCTTAGTGGAAAGCCTTATATATATAACTTTGCATAATTACAGAGACATCCCCCATATATTTCAAGATTATTAAAATCTTCACTCTAAGTTTACAATTGTTATCATTCATGCAAAAACAACCCCCTCGAGGGATCATCCAGGTTGTTTTTGGCATATGTATGTTAACAATGTAAACTTGAGGGGAGATCCTGTCACGACCCGTCTAAAACAAAGATCAGAGTTCGCTTCTGGCGGGTCGTGATGCCACAGACATGGGAGGAAAGAAAATCCATGTATGTTAGGCGGAGGCTGAGATGCTGATAATTAGGTTTAAAATAATTAATTTGAAAAAAAAAGTTGTTTTTATGCGGAAGCTTAAAAATACAACAGTGAAAATTAAATGCACATGTATTTTAATAAAAACCCATAATACAAGTTTTGAAAACAGATTTGTATGCAATAACAATCTCAGATTAATGAACGTGCAAATCATGTCAAATTCTAGTACATATATATTATTTAGCCTAATAGTTGTCAATGATAACAAAAAAATGACTGATTATAATTATTATATAAAAAATATCCGACAGCAAGGAAAGTAAAATGCATAGAACCGGACACAGCGAGAAGGTAAACTTCCAGAAGCAGGAGCTTGACGCGGATCTGACTTAGAATAGCAGGCGGTGCAGTCACGAACACTAAGACAGATTTCAAAATAAGAAGGAAAAAATGCTCAAAATATTGAAACAAAAAAAGTGAGCAAAATAAAATAAAGTACGAGCAATGGAAGCAAAAATATTTATGTACCAGTTTTCATGAAGCAAAACTAGCAAGAATGACAAAAAAAGCGAGACAAGCATAAATAACTCGAATTATTAGCCTACTCCGGAATATAACATAAATTCAACCACGTAATGACATAAGCTATAATCAGTGAAAGATTAAGTGTTTCTATTTGATGCACATGATTCTAATATAAATTTAAACGCAGAGCTTATCAGAAATTTTGTGTTTGCTATGAATATTCATTGGCTCCCATTATAAGTCAAGTGAAAACTCGAGTCAAAGTGTCACATCTATTCAACACTACCTTTCAATGATTGTTTATGACATTAATGAATTAAAAATTCGTGATTCAGAGATTCCTAGCATATAAAGACATGTTACTAATTTATCGATTCAGATATACAAGAGTAGAATTTACAAACATGAAAATGTGTGCATGAAATTAAATGATTCATAAATTGTGATTTTAACAGAAACAAATTTGCATCAAATGAGAGATAAGTCAGATTATGAAACAACCTTTACTCAAGTCTTACAACCGGATCAGTTGGTGATGAGAGCGCTGGTGAAGGCATCTTATCTAGGAGGTCAGGGGATCGAGCCCCGACCTCAACAACCTGCCGCATGGTGGTGATTCCATGACAGAGAGCTGGTTGAGTTGTACGGGTCGCGACCCGGATGAAAGCCGCCTGGTGCTGACTGCAGGTGGGCCCCCTGGTGTGACTCCAGGGTGGCGGGCAGGTGTGACACATGTGCCACATCAAATAGTGAGCTTTATATTTTTGCGGGTTCAAGTATTCACCAGTGATAAGATTACTATACATCATTTTCCAAGATAACAAGTATTCAATTAGCTTATTTCATTCCAAGGCACAATTATCTTACAAGTAAACATGTGTCTGATCCGAACATTTTATATGAATCACAATTCATCTATTTACTAGCAAAAAATCTTAACATTTAACATTATAACAACTAATGTCCATACTCAAAAAGAACTACTAGTCTTCCAATTATCCATCAAGTGAGATACAATTCATCTAAGTAAAAATCCGATCAAATCTCTTTCATTCACTAACTCATACCATTCTAAGCGTATCAAGACTTAATCTAACAATTTGACGATGTAAGTATTCAAATGTAAATTCACATAACTTACGAAAAAATACAATCAAGTTAAGTCAATGTTTGCAAGAGAGAGATTTCTCTACTTGCCTTAAATGAGTCTGAATCTGACGGTGGTGGCTGAATGGTACAAGCAAAAATCAGAAACCCTATTTTGAACATGTTTAAGGACAACAAAAAAGATATAACAAAATTAACTACGCTAACAAATGAATTCTACGACGCGGAATTTAAACAAAGAGGGTTTAGCAGATTCCTTCCTCAAAAGTGAGGGGAGAGGAGATTACCACGCGGAAACAGAGACTTGAAGGCGCTTAGGTTACAGAACCCTAAATCGGAGAGGGTTTTGGGCGAGATCCCGCCAACTGAATCAAGGAGCGGCGCCGGAAAAACAAATACATAATGGTTAGATGATAACACGGGGGTAAAAAGCATGAATCACAAAAAATACGAAATTAAGAGCGCAAACATTCCAAGAAAATTCATGGAAATATGAATAAAGGGGAACCAGAGGAGAATCTTACCAATAGGAACCAAATCCGAGCCCAAGGAGGAGAAAAGAGGACACCCTAGACATCCCTCTTTCAAACACCGGCCCAATCGGAGAGAAAGAGGGTTGTCGGAGGAAGGGAAGTCGGCTGTCAGCCTTTGGAGAGGAGGTAAGATGGCAGCGGACCCCTTTTAGAGGAAGAAAAAAAGGGAGAAGGGGTTGTTGCATTGAGAAAGGAGGAGAACATGCTGTCGACAGCTCACGAGAAGGAGAAACCACCGGCTAAAACATGAGGGGCAGGAAGGAGGGGTGCCAGCCTGAGAAGGAAGCAGAATCGGGAGACGGGTTGCGACAGGGAGCGGGCTTTGCGGCTTACATTCGGGAAGAAGACCTAGGCCGATAGATTGAATTAATCAGAAGTGGGGCTTGCGGGATCGGGAATAAGAGGTGGTTGGCTCGGGTAGGCTTAATGTTAGAGGAGATTTTAGGTTAATTGCAAGTATGCCATTACTAAAATTAAACTTTAATTAACCCCCCCCCCCCCCCCCCCCCCCCCCCATGTTAGAGGAGATTTTGGGTTAATTGCAAGTATGCCATTACTAAAATTAAACTTTAATTAACCCCCCCCCCTTTATTCTTATTATTTTGAGGGTTGTTACAGATCTCTCTAATTACGCAAAATTAGACGGAAGTTTTTCATAATTATTCATATATATATATATGTGTGTGAAATTGAAGTATTATTGCTGACTCACATGACGCACATTGCCCACGAGGGGACCTTGTGCACTACCATTATATATATATATATATATATATATATATATATATATATATATATATATATATATATAATGTTGCTCTACTTATTGATAGGTTAGGAAGATTAAAATTGAACGATTGATTTTTTTGGTGGCCTTAATTTAGGACTGAGAAAACACCAAGCAGCGTAACAATATTTATTACTTCACATATATCAAAACATATAGGAGCGTGACACCACAACTCCTATCCTCAATGTGAGACTAATCTATACACGATGAACAAGATTCATAATGGGTCATGGTAAGCGGATTTTTTTTTTATTTTGTGCTTCTATACTTTTATATTCACCCGCAAGTTGGAGCATGTATATCATGGGCTCCAAGCTTGGAAACAAAATGATGATAAAGTAGCTGAGGCAAGGCTGTTGTGAAGATATAAGAGAGTTGGTCTCTAGGGGGAGCATGTCACATGTTAAATTTGTGGAGCTGGATTTTTTCTCTGTTGATGTGACAGTCTACATCAAAGTGTTTGATTCGTTCATGAAATAATATATTTTTATGGATATTAACTTTACTACAATCGTAGATGAGTAGAGGACTGCATGAGAGTAAGAGATTACGTCAATATCAGTAAGAAAACACTCAAGTCAAGTAAGCTCAAAAATGACACAGGTCATCGAATGATATTCAACTGTCACAACCGTTTGTTTCTTTCATGGTTGCGTCGAGTGCGTATTGACGCACGTCGACTAACTGTTGACGCAGCTGAACTCATGTTGACGCAGATCCTCAGTCGACGCGTCGTCGAGGAGATGTCGACATTACGTTGATTGCTATTTGACGCAAGTGCGTCGACTGCGTGTTGACGCAAGGTGGGTCGAGTGTCGTTGAATGCTTCTCGACATTGCGTCGAGTTCTTATCAACGCACGTCGACTGCATGTCGACGCAGCTCGCGTTTTGGAGGATTTATAAAGGGATATTGTCTGTTTGATATCTTTAGCTATAAATAGACTTGGAAAAGAGTTTTACGTAAGCGTGCCTTTTGTGTGTGCTTTTAATGCCGTCACTTGAGCCGAACCCTAGATCCTGTCATGACTTCTTCTTGTGGCCGCCTCTCCTGGAAACGAATCTAGCAATTTGTGGAGACGCTGAGAGCACTCTTTTTCTAACCCAGTTCTTGTGTGACAAGATCTTGGGTTTCTCTTTCACTCATGTGGATACTTGTATAATCACATATCTATTTTTGTGTGGATTCAGCCGCCTAATATTAGGAAAAGCTTTCTGAGCTGGATCTTTAGAGCATGTTGATTGAGTAATGACTCAATCTCATTCAGGTATTATGTATTTGTTGTTCTCTTTATTTTTGATTCATTGATTTCGCAAAATCCTTTACTCTTTTAAGTTCTTCTTGTATATTTATTCCGCTATGCACATGTGATGTTCTGTTCTGCTTATGTATAGAAAATTCAGCAGTTGGGAGGCAATCTCGGTTGCGTGAACTGTCCGGCGAAAACAACCGGAGGCAATGGTGGAGCGATAAGAACTGCGGAGAGTGACAGAGCTTCTTTGAGTTCAGGTGACATTGAGAAGGGCCCTGACATCTCCAGTAATTTCTAGAGCATCAAACTGACGGTGATTGGCTTACTGGGGCTTGTCATCACGCTGAAGGAATTAATCAATCAATTAATTTTAATGAAAAATTAATTAATTAATTTGGCCTCTTGGGTTGCTCACGTTCACAATTGTTGCGGATTGCTGGGCTCAAGGAAAAGGAGGAACAGATGGGTTGTTGGGCTCGAGGAAGGAAAAGGAGGAGCTGATGGGCTGCTGGGCTCGAGGGATGCGCAGTTTAATGACAAAACTATTGTCGAGGAACACGGGTGTTGATGTCGACCGAGCCTGGGCAAGCAACTGCCGGAACGATAAGCCAGAGTTGGCTCTACGCGCACGTTGTGGAGGAATCACCAACATTGCGCAATTTGTCGGTTGTTCTCCTCTCGTCGAAGGAGGAAGGCGTGCATCTGCGGGAGTCGTACACATCTGCGGAAGGTGTAGATCACGCCGAGAGACAGTCCCCTTTACAGGAGGTGTGCGTCTGCGGAAGGTCTCAATCATGCTGAGATACGATCGTCTCTGTGGGAGGCGTGCATCTGCGATTAGCGTCGGTCCACACAGAGAAACAGAAGGAGATCAAGTCGAGGTATTGATTGGTGCAACGGGAAAGAGGATCGAAGTAGAGAGATGATTCGATTGTTGACGAGGATCGACAAATGATTTATTGGATGCGATTGTCAATACCTGGTTTCAGAAAAGAGGAGGAAGTGCCGCAGGAGTAAGAGGAGGTTCAACTAACTCTGATACCAAGATGTTGCGAGCCTACTTTGGGGATTCGTCGAAGCTGGTAGTGGAGGTGGATATACAAGAGGGAGTCGAATCGACCCGTGGAGAATGTGAAGGGCGAGGAAGAAGAGGAGTCATGCTCAATCCTAACCCTAGAAATTGAGGATGAAGAGAACTAGAGTGGAAGAGGAAAACTTAGAGAGAGATAAATAAAATAAGATTCCTTCATACCTCCCACATGACCCAAATGATTTTTTAGACTTACAAAGTGACATAAATGTAAATACCCAAAAATAAAAAGAATAACATGAAACGATAAAACCCAACAGACTCGTACATCGACTTGATTAATACAAGACACCTAACATGAATACACGATGACACTAATTATTAATTAATGACTCAGATAAGTTGTTGTGTGACACCATAACACCTACATAGTCCGCATCAGAGTAGACAATCAATGAGAGGGAGGATGAAGGCTTATACACAAGCCCTTAACCTCAAGCATTCTTTAGATACTGAAGTATCCACTCAATTTCTTGAAGGTGGGATGCTCAAGGAGCATCCATATATCAGACCATGCCAACAATGAAATAAATATCTGGCCGAGTTACAATCAGAAATAAGATTACCGACCAGGCAATGATAATACTCTGAATTAACTATGAGAGGATTAGAAGCAGATTAGTGAGCACAGAGCTTGTGATTTGCATCAATGAGTGTTTAAACTGGCGTACAACTCAAGTAACAGACATTCTGTAGAAGATCTGTGCAATACTTACGTTGAAATAATACTAGCTCTGCATGTCGTCGAGCTACTTTAGTACCTTACAAATATTTGAGATGCCCCAAATCATTGGTATGGAAGTGAGAGGTCAGGTACTTCTTAAACATGGTGATACTATTCATATCATCGCCCGTGATTATGATATCATCAACATGCACAAGGAGGATCTTGTTACCCGATTTGCGATGATGTGTAAATAAGAAGGCAATCAAACTCCTAGTGAATTTACAAACTTAAACCACTTAACTAAATTTGTCAAACCATTCTCAAGGAGACTGCTTGAGGATCTACTTTGTTAAAGGCACGCCTAAGGCTTAAGGCTCATCAAGCTCAGAGGTTTCCGCCTTTGTGTGACTTTTTTGCGTCTTTGGAGCATAAAATGCACGCCTGTGTGCACTTTATATTATAATTTTTTTTCAAAATAAAGAAAGAAATAATGTAAGATCTCATTAATTTTTGCATTATTTAGTGTTTGTGAAAAATAATTGAGTGTTGAGACTTAGATATTTTGCAAGTGACCGCATTGATTCAATTTTTAAGAGATATAAATGATAATAATGAATGATTAATGACTAGAATAAATGAAAAAGTTTATCAAGAAGAACTGTTGTTTGATGCTGATTATTTATATTGAATGTGGTTGCACCTTGGCTTCATCAGGCGCGCGCCTGCGCCTTGGCCTTGTGCCTAGGCTCCAAGACCCCTTTACGCCTTGATGCGACTTGCACCTTTAATAACTAAGTTGAGGACATAAATAGTTTTTTTTTCGGTGGCATACGAGAGACTCCCCCGTGTTCTCGTATTCAAGAGGCTGCTGCGTGTAGGTAGTCTTAATCAGATTACCATTAAGGAATGCGTTCTTGATATCAATTTGATGCAACTGCCAGTGATGATAGATATGAGTGTGCATTGTGCGGTTTGGGTACAAACCGTAATAACACCACAAGGGAGCTATTTTTGCCCGAGCAAAACTGCATCACCGAAAATTTGCAGTGCAGCTTCCACGCAGTGTGGTTATTTTGTGATGCGGTCACAATGCGGTGCAGCTTTTTATGCTAATTAAAAAATACCGGTATATATAAAAGACAAGATAATACAAGAATATATAAATGACATGTTAATGAGGAAATATAGAACACATGAAATTTTAACTTACATTATTTTCTCCTTCCTTTTTATAAAAGATGGTTGTTTTGAAGCGGTATAGTCACATGACAATGTTTTCTTCTGTACACTTTCAACTTGTGCCTCTTTCTCCTTACTTTTATTTACTTACACAACTTCAATATGCAATTTTTTTTGCCTTTAATATTTTTGATGGGAATATCTGTTGTTAGTAATCAGTATGTAGTGTAAGTGAAATATCAATTCACCAGGAGTTAGTTAATTAATGATAAATGATGTTGTTGGCTTGCCAGCTGACTGAAATCACAATGAATTTATTGAATTAAGTGGTCAAATCGGTGCAGTGCAGTTTTTTGGCTTTCAATATTTGAAACTTGCACCGCACCACGCTTGGTTTATAGAAGTCCTAAACCTCTCCGCACCGAAACTACGTGGTGCGGTTTAAATATCGGTGTGGTTTGTACGGCGCTGGGTTTTTTGTATTTTGCGGGTTTTAATGCTCACCCCATGCGATGAACTGCCATGGAGACCAATACGTGCATAGTATTAAGCTTGGTTATTGGAGAGAACATCTCTTCATAGTCCATGTCATATTTTTGAGTAAATTCACTGTAGAAATGGAGAAAGCCAACCTTGTATATATGTCCACTTGGTACAAATACAATGAATGAGTACAAATATATAGATGAGAGAAAGAGAGAGGAAAGTCCTATACACAATGTGGGACTAAAGAGAGGAGAAAAAAACAATAAAGGCTATACAAATGGGCCTAGTTTAAGTGGGTTTTTCCAACACTCCCCCGCAAGCTGGAGCGTATAGGTCATATGCACCCAGCTTGGACAAACACTGGTAGAACATGGTACTTGATAAGGCCTTTGTGAGGATGTCGGCAACTTGATCAGTTCCTGGAACATGCTTCAATTCAAGTTTCCTCAATTGAACCTTCTCACGAACAAAGTGACAGTCAACTTCGATATGTTTTGTGCGCTCATGAAACACCGGATTCTTTGCGATGTGTATGGCGGCTTGACTATCACAAAATAGAACATCAGAGGAGGGGAGTTTTACTCCCAGGTCAGTAAGGAGACTTTCAAGCCATGTGAGTTCTGAGACAACCGAGGCCATCGATCGGTATTCAGCTTCTGCAGAGGAACGGGCTACCACATCTTGTTTCTTACTCTTCCACGTAATAAGATGACCACCAAAATAAGTACAGAGCCCACTAGTTGACCTCCGATCGTCCAGGGAACCCGCATAGTCGGCATCAGAATAGGCAACCAATGCGGGAGCAGAGTCGGAGGTTTTGTAAACCAGCCCTTGACCCGGAGCTCCCTTAAGGTATCGAAGAATCCGTTCAACCGCTTGGAGATGAGAAGTCCGGGGAGCATGCATGAACCGACTGACAACCCCAACTGCAAACGATATATCTGGCCTTGTGACTGTTAGATAGATCAACTTGCCCACAAGGCGTCGATAGTATTCCGGGTTCGGAAGCAGCAAATCGTCATCCGAAGCATGAGCGCATAGTTTGTGATTTGCCTCCATCGGGGTACAAGCTGGCTTGCAACCAGACTGACCAGCATCTTTGAGAAGATCGAGACAGTACTTTCGTTGGGAGAGCACCAACCCGTCCGGCCGTCGGGCGATCTCGAGACCAAGGAAGTAGCGAAGTTTCCCCAGGTCTTTAGTCTGAAAAACAGTGCTCAGATGTTGTTTGACGTCTTGAATCCCCTTTGAGTCATCCCCAGTGAGAAGGATGTCATCAACATAAACCAACAGATGGACGGTGCCAGTGGCCCGGTGTCGGGTAAAAAGGGAGAAATCAGCAGAACTCCGAGTGAACCCCATGTCTCGAACCACCTTGCTAAACTTGTCGAACCACGCCCGAGGGGACTGTTTGAGACCATAAATTGACTTTTTGAGGAGACATACCTGAGACTCCCCCGTGGTCTCAAACCCGGGCGGTTGGCGCATGTAGACGGTTTGTTGAAGGTCGTCATTCAAAAATGCGTTCTTGATATCGAGCTGATGAAGGGGCCAGTGGCGGTGCACCGCGACGGAGAGAAGAACGCGGACAGTGTTAAGCTTGGCCACCAGAGAGAAGGTTTCCTCAAAGTCGAGGCCCTCCTGTTGTGTGAAGCCACGGGCCACAAGACGGGCCTTCAGTCGGGCAATAGGTCCATCCGGAGCATGCTTGATGACGAACACTCATTTACACCCAACAGGGTGCTGACCGGGAGGTAAGGGAACCAAGACCCAGGTCTGGTTGGCCCACAGGGCCGTCATTTCTTCGTCCATGGCAGCCCGCCAGCCAGGATGGTGAAGCGCCTACTGCAAAGAGTTAGGGACCGAAACAGAGGATAATGAGGTGGCAAAGTGAAGAAGAAAGAGAGAGAGGCGATGGAGAGACGTAATTCGCCATTGGATGAGCGGTAGAGACGGGAGCCGGAGCAGCAGGGAGCAGAGCACCAGAGGGCGAAGCCGACTGCAGAGGGACAACGGGATGAGGAGAGCGACGAGAATAGACCCGGATAACCGGGCGTGGGGGACGGACAGGTGGCAGGGAAGACAGAGGAGATGAGGAGTGAGGAGCAGGAATGACAGGACGAACGACGGGATCTCGACGCAGAGCGATATCTAGAGCAGGGAAGAATGGAAGATCTTCACGGAAAGTTACATCAGCCGAGACAGTAACCTTGCGGGTAGCAGGCGAATAACATACATAACCCTTCTGAGTGCGCGAGTACCCCACAAAGATATGCTTGGTGGCACGAGGGTCCAATTTGTCCGTGGAGGGACCGAGGTGGTGAACATAGCAGGTACACCCGAACACCCGTGGAGGAACGGGAAAAGGCGGAGTCGTGGGAAAGAGGAGGCTGAAGGGAGTAGCATACTGGAGGACGGAAGACGGGAGGCGGTTGATGAGAAAACACGCCGTGGAGAGCGCGTAGTTCCAGTATGTTTTGGGAACCTGCATTTGAAGCATAAGTGAGTGAGCAACATCAGAAGGTGACGATTCTTGCGCTCGGCGACTCCATTCTGTTGTGGAGTGTACGGACATGAGGTCTGGTGAAGAATGCCGAACTCAGAGCAGAGAGAGGCAAATGTATGGCTGGTGTACTCCCGCGCATTGTCTGTACGAATAGTGCGAATAGGCGCAGAGAACTGAATGCGAGTCTCGAGTATGAAAGCCCGGAATACGCGGGGAAGTTCAGAGCGATCTCGAAGGAGATATAACCACGTCATGCGAGAGTAATCATCAATAAAAGTAAGAAAATAGCGATAACCAGAAATACTAGTAAATTTGTACGGACCCCATATATCGGAGTGTACTAAAATAAAAGGAGCGGAGCTCCGAGTACAATGAGGAGGGAACGATGAACGGGGCTGTTTGCCCAAAATACATGTGTCGCAGCGAAAAACAGGGAGAGTAACATCAGGAAGAGCCTTCCGGAGGACTGGAAGAGGAGCATGTCCCAGACGGCGATGCCAATCCGAAGAGGAGATAAAGACGAGGACAGTGGGAGAGTCGTCAAGAAGATAGAGCCCATTCTGCAGCCGTCCTCTACCAATGATAGTCCGCGTCTGCTGATCCTGTATGAGAAAAGAGGAAGAAGTAAATGTCACGGAGTAATTAGAATCAGTAGTAAGGCGACCAACAGACAGTAAATTGAAAGGAGAGCCCGGAACATGTAGAGCCGAGCGCAGGAGGAGAGAAGAGGTGAGAGAAATATCAGCACATCCAGAGACTGGAACCGACGCCCCATTAGCGACAGTAATGTACTTCGGATGAGGTGAAGGTAAGTACTGAGGAGGCCTAACAGATGTGATATGATGAGTGGCACCAGAATCAAGGATCCAGCGCGTGCCAGAGGAGAGGCAGGCGATACCTTCATTGGAGAGAGAGGCAGCAGAGGCAACCGAGGCAGGCGGACGGCTGAGCAGGCCATGAAGATGCTGGAGCTGAAGACGAACCTCGTCGAGATCAGTACGAGGGGAAGCAGAGTCGGTAGTAGCAGCAGAGGCTTGCGGACGAGGAGGTCGGCCATGTTTGCGATAGCAGGTGGCCTCAAGATGTCCATCCTTACCGCAGAACGAGCACTTAGGCCTAGACCGGCCACCCCGACCCCGGCCGCGAGAGTCAGAGCGGCCGCCACGGGCAGAAAAGGGGAGAGGCAATAAGGGAGCTGGTGCCTGTTGAACAAGGGCCGGAGAAGGAAGTCCGGGCACATCCGGAGGCGGGGAGACTTTGAGAAGCATTGAGCACACATCGGAAAAAGATGGTGTAACAGTAGAGGAGAGGATGTGAGCCCGGACACTGTGAAGATGAGGCGGTACCCGGGCCATCATCATGGCGATACCCACATCTTCCTTTTGGGTACGTTGAGCAGCAAGATCTAAAGTCGGAGGCTGATGGTGGATCCAAGCCTCAACCAGAGACCGGGCCTGAGCAACAAAGGATGTCAGGTCGGTTGCACCACTGCTATCAAGGGCCTGGAGAGCAGTGATGATGTCATATAGATGGTGGAGACTATCCTTGCCAGAGTAGAGGGTGTGGAGCTCGTCCCACATGCCTTTGGCCGTCTCATGATACATGGCCAGGCGATAAGATTCGCCATCAAGAGAGTTGAGAAGCCAAGTCTGCACACGACCATCATTGCGTAACCATTCCTCAGTAGGGTTACCGAGAACGGGTTGAGTCAAGTGATGAAGGAACCCCTTTGACTGCAGGACACGACGAACCGAGTGTGCCCATTCCACAAAGTTCTTCTTGCCAGTGAGAGAAATAGTAGTAATCCGAAGCTCGTCGCGGACTTCCTGGAGAGAGGCCGGGCTTTCAGGAGGAACAGCCGTGCCGACAGAGTCCGCAGATGTAGACATGTGGGCGACCTGGAGGAGAGGAAGCGGGAAGACAGCGGACTGGAGGAGGCCGCAGCGAGCTGGAGGAGGCCGCAGCAGGCTGGAGGACACCGATGCAGACTGGAGGAGGCCGCGGCGGACTGGAGGAGGCTACGGTGAGCGCAAACACGTTCATCAAGGAGCGGGCTAAGAGAGGCCGCGGCGGATTGGAGAGGCCGAGGCGGACTCGATCAGACCGCGGCGGACTGGATCAGACCGCGGCGGACTGGATCAGACCGCGACAGACTGTAGCGGGCTGAGAAGAGAGGACAAGCAGAGAGGCCGCGACGGACTGTAGCTGGGTAAGCACGGCACGTCGCGGGAACAAGAGAGCAACCACAGTGGGCTGGATCAGTCCGCAAGACTGAGACCACGCAGAGAGGCGAGTCCGCGGCGGACATGGAAAGGAACGTGGCCGCCTGAAGAGGAAGGAGAGCAGCCGCAGGCAGGAGAAAAGTGCGGACAGAAGGAGGCCGCCGCGCTTATGGCGGATGGAAGAGAGCAAGAAGAGGAGGCGAATACCGAGTTCGCAGGCGGACAGAAGGAGACCGCGGAGCAAGGGAGCGAGTTCTCCGAGGTCGCGCCGGACAAGAAGAGGCCGCAGCGGACTATGGGAAGCAGTGGACCCCACAGGATCAGAGAGAGGGCTATAAAGAAGGGCCTGAAGAGGAGGGAAGAGGAGTGGTTCCACGGGAAGAGAGGAAGCGGTTTGGACAAGGGAGGCCGCAGGGGGGGGACGCGACTAGGAGGTGCGGACACACATATGCAGACCGCAGAGACCGCAGGCCGCAGGGCGGATAGAAAAGGGAGTCCGCAGGAGTCCGGAACCTGGCTCTGATACCATGTAGAAATGGAGAAAGCCAACCTTGTATATATGTCCACTTGGTACAAATACAATGAATGAGTACAAATATATAGATGAGAGAAAGAGAGAGGAAAGTCCTATACACAATGTGGGACTAAAGAGAGGAGAGAAAAACAATAAAGGCTATACAAATGGGCCTAGTTTAAGTGGGCTTTTCCAACATTCACTAATCACAAAACATGCTTTTAATCACTTAGCCGATCCATCTGGTCGGTTTTTAACTATGAACACTCATTTACATCGGACTTCAGATTGTCTAGGAGGGAGGGACACCAAGTCCCATTGGCCTATAGGGGCTTCGTTTCGTTATTCATTGCCACCCACTACCCTGGATGCTGGACAGCCTCCTGTATATGAGAAGGATGGAGATAAAGGATAAAGATCACGCAAGCCTATGAAGTTCAGGAGATAACCGGTGAAAGGAGACATGGTAAGAAAATAAGTGAGCAATAGATGAGTGTGTGTCCTCATAAAGAGCTGTGACGGATCAGTTGGACAATGAGCGTCATCATTAGAGGGCGACTGGTTTGAGACAGATCAACAAACATGGCGATGGGTATACACGTTTTGTGGTGGAGGAGAAGGTGGTGTCGATATCACACTGGTCGGTGGGCAATTAATAGGTATGTTGGGACAAGCGGATGCTGGTGGTCTTTTGTTTGGAGAAGAGGAATAGAAAGGTTGATTCTCAAGGAAATTAGCATCAACGGATGCCAAAGTTTTTAGATATTTGGGAGAATAACATACATACCTTTTCTATGTTTGAGAACACCCAATAAAGATATTTTTAGTGGCCCGTAATATTAGTTTTTGGACGACCAAGATGATAAACAAAACATATGCAGCCAAAAAACTCGAAGAGTTATTAAGAAGGTAGGGGTGGACAGAAATAGGATGGAGAGAGGGGACACAAATTTTGGTATAGTTGATGTCATACGATTAATTAAATAACATGTAGTAGTGATCGTGAAGTTCCAATAGAACTTTGGATTATGCATTTGAGACATGAGTGATCTGGCTACTTCCAGAAGGCGCCGGAGAGCAACGATGCTGTATGCTGTTAAACCAAATCTAGAGAAGCGAAGAGACTCCCTTTCTGAATAGGCATGCATTGGCCTAGGAGTGGACTTTGAGCAAGTAGTTTTCCATCAAACGACTGATATCCCAGAGGACATTGCATGCGTGGCATGGAAATCAAGTATAGGAAAGTAAATCTTTGGATACTATTGTGGTCATTATAAGTCAAACTGATAGCTTTTTCTCCATATGATTCCCCCCAAAAAAATTTTGGTTGGTTGTACCATTTTGTTGTAATGTGCGGACATGATGCTTGATGAATAATACCCAAGGTATTGCAAGTTTCCTAAAATTTATGACTAATGTACTCACGAGCATCATCCGTCCGAATGATTTTGATATTAGTAGATTGATTGCTAGTTTCTGCGATGAAAGAGTGAAAAATATGTATTATCTCAGATCGATCGATAAAAAAAGGGGCAGCCCGGTGCACAAAGCATCTTCACGCAGCGAGTGTCCGAGGAAGGGTCCAGACAGAAGGCTGAAACATATGCAAACCTTACTCTACATTTTTGCAAGAGGTATTAAAATATTGTTATCCAAATAAACTAGCAGTTTTATATGAATCTCAAATGTCTGAATGAACTAAAGATAATGGAGCATTACTCCGCGTACATTGAGGGAAGATAGTTGAACGATGTTGTTTTCCATAGATACAAGATTCACATGTAAAATCCGAAAAAGTAAAATCTAGAAGCGCCTTCTGTAAGATTGGGGAGGTACATGGCCAAAGACGTTGATATTAGTCGATTGAAGTGATGGAAAAAAGAGCCGAGGAGGGTTGATCCAGAATGTAGAGTCCGTTAGACATTCATCTCCTACCAATGATACTTTGTGTCTGTCGATCCTGCACCACAAAGGAAGAGGAAAAAGTTATGGAGCAGTCATGATCATAAATAAAGCGACTAACAGAGAGGAGATTAATTATAAACTAGGAGCATGAAGTACAAAGTGTAGAAAAATAGAAGAGGTAAGAGGCACGTCTCCAGATCCGCAAACCGAGATATTTTCTCCATTGAAAATAATGATAACCTTGGAACAAACAGTTACCTGTGTGCCACAAGGGTTTCTATGAAGTGATGTGATTTGTAGCCCCAGAGTCTAATATCCAGGAGGGGTTATAGGAAATGCATAATATACCTTCATTTGATGATGTGAAAATAGGCGTAGAAGTTTGAGTAACCAACCCCCGAATCCTCTGAAGTCCCTCCTGCAAGATGTTAATTTCAGATCGGTATATGCTTGGAGTGTCAAACGCTTAAGAAGCATGGTGAGGAGGGTTTTGTTGTTATTGTATGAACTTTTGTTTTTATTACAAGTTGCCTCAGTATGATTTGCCCGACCATAATAGGTACACATGCAGGTGCTCTACCCCTTTAGACGATTGCGGCCATCACACCCCCCTCGAGATCCCATGCTACCTATCTGGTGCCCAGAGGGCGTGCTTCAGTAGAATGTTGGAGAATGGTAGAAGATGTAGTCATGGTGACATCGATGGGTGGAGTGGCCTTCAAAACAATCGAGCAAACATCAGACAAGGATGAGATAGTTAGAGAAGATAAAACATTGGCGTGGACACTACAAAGTTGTAGTGGTATTCTATCCATCATGCTAGTTATACCAACAAGTTCCTTTTGAGACGTCTGGGTTGCTAGATCAAGAGTACGAGGTTGTTGTTGAATCCATGACTCGATAAGAGTCTTATGTTGTGTCATATATCACATTATATCACCATCCGGACCAGGTTCAACAATGTGGTTGTCTCAGAATAGATCAAATAAGTGTTGAAGACTTTCTTTTTCAGAGTAAATAAACTCCCGTTCATCTCGCATAGCTTTCGCAGTTTTTTGGTGCATAGTCATTCAATACGACACACTTTCCATAGAGTCAATATCTAGGACTGAACTTGACCATCATCCCAAATCCATTGCTTAGTAGGCTCAATCGGCTGGTCTCGAGTCAGATGATGAAGGATACTCTTAGTCTCTAACTTTATATAGAGGAGCGGTAGTAGGTGCGATCATAAATATGGATAAGACTGAAGTAGAATTTGTCCCCAACCTGCAGAAAACATGCTAAGATTCTGTGCGCTTCTGTTCAAGCTAGAAGCGAAGGATGACCAATCGAGAGCGATAGCTTAGTCGGCGTGAGTGAGGAGTTGCACGTGCTCAGGCGAGTTCTTCGGTTCCTGGTTAATGCAAGCTCTGGTCGGCGAACTCAGGGAAGTTCCTGTGAGTCCTGGTCGACGAGTGCATAGTTGTTCCCTGGTTCTTGGATCGTGCGAGCATAGTTCGTTGGCGTTCATAGAGGTGGTTCGTGGTTTGTGCGAGCACATGTCGTCAACGAGTTGATTCCTGGTTTGTGCAAGCTCTGATTGTCGACAAGCTAGAGTGAGCTCCAACAAGCTCATTGAAGATCTTGCGAGCTCTAATAGGAGTGTATTAGGGTAGCCAGGAGAGAAGGGAGATCCGGTAGGGGAATGAGGCCGAAATGCAGCGAGAGAGAACAAGAGTAGCCCATTTATACTACATGGGGTGCCAATAACAAGAGTAGCCCAAATTGAAAATAACAACAAAACATACGAAGCATAAAAGAAATAAGATGATGACGCCATCCACGCTAAGCTGACTCATTAGTAACGCGGTTGCGACACGTTTATGTCCTCCAGGGTGGCTCCTCGGGGTGCAGGTCCGTAACAATGCCGCCGTCTGGAAAATTTGTCTTGTTCTCAAGGCAAAAGTCGGGGTACTGGCGACGAAAATCATCTCGAAGGAGCCATGTGGCATCAGAGTCCGCCCGACCCACCCATGCGATGACTTGATGGGGAGCTCGTCCGTGTCCGCATCGCCCGGAAGGTGGTGACAACGATCAGGAGCTCTGGCGGGGTAGAGGGGAGGGTCACCGGACAGCTCGACGTCAGCGGGGATATGGTCCACGACCGGGTGATCGCTCACGACCCGACACAGCTGGGAAACATGGAATACTGGGTGTACCCGGCTGCCGGGTGGGAGGACGACCCGGTATACCACCGCAATGATACGTGCCAGGACTTCGAACGGGCCAAAGAAGCGGGGAGTGAGCTTGGGACACGGGCGGCGGGCCACCGAGAGCTGGCGGTACGGGTGGAGTTTGTTGAAGACCTTTTCGCCCACCGCAAAGCTCAAGTCCCGCCTCTTCCGGTTGGCGAAAGAGGACATCTTGTCCTGGGCCCGACAAAGATGATACTTCAAATGCTCCAACACGATATCACAGTCTTGCAGATGACCGGCGAGGCTGGCTACTGCACACTCTCCAGGAAGGTGACGAGCAAGGGTCGGTGGCGGGCGGCCGTAGACTGTCTCGAACGGCGTGGTGGCTGCCACCTGATGGTAGACAGTGTTGTAAGAATACTCCGCCCAACAAAGCCATTTCGCCCACGTTCGGGGCTGCTCTCCAACGAAACACCGAAGGTATGTCTCCAAATCGTTGAGGACCTCAGACTGTCCGTCTGTCTGAGGGTGGTAGGCGGTACTCATGCAAAGACGTGTCCCCTGAATGCGAAATAGTGTCGTCCAGAACGCACTCAAGAATAGGGGGTCCCGGTCGCTGACGATGGACCGAGGGAAACCGTGGAGGCGGACGACGCCAGTGATGAAGCTATCAGCGACGGAGGCGGCAGTGTACGGGTGGCGGAGGGGGATGAAGTGACCATACTTGGACAATCGGTCCACCACTACCAGAATGCAGTCAAACCCTCCAGAGCGCAGAAGCCGCGTGATGAAATCCATCGCAATATCCTCCCAAATGCGGTCTGGAATGGGGTGTGGTTGGAGGACCCCCCCCCCCCCCCCCCCCCCCCCCCGAAAACATCGTCTCATACTTGACCTTCTGGCAAGTCAGACACGCTGCGACATAGGTCTTCACCTGGAGAAACATCTGCGGCCAGTACAGCGAAGCATCCAGGCGGCGGTAGGTCAGGAAAGCCCCGACGTGTCCTCCAGTTGGGGAGGTGTGAAACTCGACCAGCAGGCGGGGGATGCTTGGAGACTTCGAAGAAATCACGAGGCGGTCCTTGTAGAAAAGGTGCCCGCCAATCAGTGAGTGGGGGGGGGGGGGGGGCGAATCAGCGGCGACGATAAGGGCCGTCCGAATAACGGCAAGGGTGGGGTCCGCCTCAACCTCTTGCTGAATCACGGCGGCCTCCTCCCAAACTAGGGGAGAAATGGCTGAAATCTCCAGTGAATGTAATTGACGGGAGAGAGCGTCCGGCTCCCGGTTTGTCCTCCCGGGCTGAAACTCAATGGTGAAGTCATAGCCCAACAGTTTGGCCGTCCAAAGCTGTTGTGCCTGAGTAGCAATCTTCTGCTGAAGTAGGTATTGTAAGCTGTGGCGGTCGGTCGAACCACGAAGTGCCGACCAAGAAGGTACGGCCGCCAATGTTGTACTGCCAACACCAAGCTCATCAACTCTCACTCGTAGGCAGAAGGGCTACGAAATGTGCTCGAGAACACTCGACTGAAATAGGCCACAGGGCGGCCCTTCTGCATGAGGACCGCGTCGACGCCGGTGCCGGACTCATCACATTCCACCTCGAAGGGAAGGCCGAAATCAGGCATGACCAATACCTGATCCTGGACCATGGCGGACTTCAGGTCGGCAAAAGAGGCGACCGTCGCGGCTGTCCACTGGAAGGGTCCCTCCTCCGAGGCCCGCAACAGCTGAGTGAGGGGATGTGCTAAGCTCCCGTAATGCTGAATGAAGCGCCGATAGTAGCCGGTAAAGCCCAGGAAACCGCGGATCTCGCGGAGAGACGTCAGGGTCGGCCAATGGAGGACAACTGACACCTTGTCCTCGTCCATCGCCACCCCTCCGCCGAGATGGTGTGACCCAAGTAGCTGACTGCCGTGACGCCGAAGGAGCACTTTTTCCTATTCAGCACCAAGTCGTGGCGCCGTATAGTGGCTAGAGTACTACGGATGTGCTCCAAGTGTGCTTGCCACGTCGAACTGTACACCAAGATGTCATAAAAAAACCAATACATACTTGCGAAGGGAGATCCGGTTGGGGAAGGAGGCCGCCCGACCCACCCATGCGATGAGGAGCTCGTCTGGGTCCGCCCGACCCACCCATGTAGGGGAAGGATTCGCACAAGTCTAGCTTGGTGAAGAATTTGGAGCCGTGAAGCTCGTCCTGTAGCTCCTGGATGACCAGAATAGGGTACTTGTCCGGAATGGTTGCCTTGTTCAGTTCGTGATAGTCCACACAGAACCGCCAACTGCCGTCCTTCTTACGAACCAAGAGGATCGGGCTGGAGAAAGGACTCGCACTGGGGAGGTGATGCCGGCCAAGAGCATCTCGTGCACCAGTCGTTCGATCTCATCCTTCTGAATATGTCCGTAGCGGTATGGCCGAACCAAAACGGCGGAAGTGCCATCCTGGAGGAGAATGGAGTGGTCGGTGGGGCGAGATGGAGGTAAGCCAGTGCGTGGCTGGAACATGTCCTGAAAGTGTGTCAGGAGCTCCTGTAAGGTCGGCGGCTGGTCCGAGGTCGGGCAGGTGTCTGCGGTAATCGGCCATAGCTAGGCCGAGAAGTCCACCCCCGACGTGCGTTGTAGGGCCAGAAAGGACATAGGAGAGCGGAGCAGAGTAGCATCCCCCACCAAGCGGCATGGTCGTCCCGCCTTGAGGAAACACATCATCATGGAGGCCCAATTGACGTTACGTCACCGAGGGTACGGAGCCAAGCGACCCCCAGAATGGCGACAATTCTCCCCAAACCAAAAGCATAGAAGTCAGCCGTCACCGTACAGGGGCCCACCGAAAGTTCCACGTGCGGGCCATTTTTGGTAGCCAAGCGACCCCCAGAATGACGTCAATTCTCCCCAAACCAAAAGCATAGAAGTCAGCCGTCACCGTACAGGGGCCCACCGAGAGTACCACGTGCGGGCAACGACCCATCGTCCCAAACAAGCTGTGAAGTTCGGGGAGGGCACCAACGGAAGCTGGAGCTGCATGGCTAACTGTTCTGAGATGAAATTGTGGCTGACCCCGCTATCAATCATCATCACGATCGGGCGCTGCTGAATACACCCTGCTAAGTTCATGGTCTGTGGGTCGGATATACCCCCCATCAAGGTTGTCAGGATCGTGATCCAAATCATAGGATCTTACGATCCTACGATCCAGATATTGTAAATCGATCCTGATTTTATAAAGCAATACTCGATCCGACCCTACTATCAGATCCGAACCTACCTCGAAACGATCTCATCTAGGATCTCGATCCTGACAACCTTGCGCCCCATTGAGAAGCAGGGGAGCTCCAGGAGGCGGAGGGACGCGGCGGCGTCGTCGTCGTCTTGGCCAACGTCGTTCTCCTCCAGCTCTAAAGCCTCAAAATCGGCCAAAGTCACCTCAGCCTCCAGGTCGCCGACAATGGCGTGGAATTTTTTGACTGGACAGTCATGGTTGGGCCTGTAGGGTTGGCGGCATCTGAAACACAACCCTTTCACACGAAGGTCATTGTAGTCTTGGTTGGATAAACGTAGAGGGCCCCTAGCCGGCCGGCCTGCTGCTGGAGGACCGCGTGATGGTGCGGCATTGGCCGCTCGCCATGGTGGTCGAGGCGGGTGGGCCATAGGAACGTCGGTCGGCCGCGGGGGGGGGGGGGGGGGTGGGTAGCGGAGCAGTCTGGGAACGGGGAGCAAGATCCGCCTCCACAAGGCGAGCCATATCCAAGGCTTCTGACACTGTCCTCGGGTGGTGGGTGCGGAGGCGCGAGCGAATCCGTGGTAGGAGGCCCTGCATGAAGAAGGCACGGTAGTAGTCCGACGGTTGGACCGGAACGTGGGTCACCAACGTAATAAACTCATCAATGTATTCCTCTAAGGATCCTTGTTGCCGCACTCCGCACAGACGCTCGATAGAGGAGCCGATGTAGCGGAAGTCGTAACGACCAATCATTCTTTTCTTCAAATCCGCCCAAGGTCGGAGTTGGACTGGCGGAGCGAACGAGCCCAATGAAGAGCCGAGCCATCCAATCCGACGAAGTCGTGGGCGACCTTGTCCTGCTCAAGGGTGGAGTGTAGGTCAAAATATTGTTCCGCCTTGGCGATCCAACCCATTGGGTCGACGCCGACGAAGGACCGAATGTCGAGGGAGAGGGAGGGGTGGTTTGCTGGGGGCAGCGGTAGCGGAGTAGCCGGTGGAGGGTCAACCGCCGGTGGTCGTCCTAAAATAGACGCCGCCGTGGAGGATTCCGCCGCAGAGGCGGTGATCGGCGGTACCATGGAGTCCAAGCGAGTTAGGATTGCGGAAAGGGAAGAGTGGAGAGAGGCGATGGACTGGTCCTGTGCGTCGAAGCGACGGGCGATGACGTCGTTGTCCATGGGGTCGGCGGGGTTGTCAGGATGCAGCCGGGTGGAGCGGGTCATGGACGCCCGACGATAGCGGGGGCGATGCAGGAACGGGCGACATTGTGATGTCGCGGGAGATGATGCGGGCGAGGCGGACGATCGGGGTCGACGATCGCAGGCGGGACGATGCCAGGCGGGACAAGCGCGGTGAGGCGGGTCGATGCCGATGCAGGAGTGGCGCACATCAGCAATCGAAGGATTCTCCGGCGGCTTTGTTGCGGTCGGAGCTGCAGGTCGGACCAAGTATTAGGGTAGCCGGGAGAGTGAACTCAGAATCAATCTTGCATACCATAACCCTAGGCACACTAACCCATTTATACTACATGGGGTGCCAATAACAAGGGTAGCCCAAATTGAAAATAACAACAAAACATACGAAGCATAAAAGAAATAAGATAACGGCGCCATCAGCGTTAAGCCGATTCATCAGTAACGCGGTTGCGACCCGTGTATGTCCTCCAAGGTGGCTACTCGGGGTGCAGGTCCGTAATAGAGCGAGTACTGGTTCACTGTTTCCTAGTTGTTGATTCCTGGTTCGCTGGCGAGTACAAGTCGGCGGGCTCATAGCACATGTCTAGAGCACATGTCTGCGCAAGTACTAGTTAGTGCAATTTAGGGCCATATGTCACTCTAAGGGAAAGATCAGCACAAATAAAAAACAAAGAGGGAAACAGTGCTAGAGCAGCATTAGTTTGGGAGCTCAATCACATGAGCGAGCTCAAGCAAGAGGAATTTTCAGGACTCAAGTCACTCTGATACCATGTGAGAGAACACCAAGCCGCATAACAATATTTTTTACTTCTCATATATATCAAAACATACAAGAGCATGTATACATATTTATAGCGAGGAGTGACACCATAACTCCTCTCCGCAATGTGATTAATCTATACAAGATAAACAGGACTCCTAATGTGTCATGGTAAGTGGGTTTTGTATTTTGGGCTTCTATACATTTCTTTTATAAGGACCATACCAATGACTGAAATTTTTTTGATGGGACTTTTTTTCCCACATCGTTCATTGGTTCTTATTATTCAATGATTCCTACTATTCAATTGAAAAAACCTTCACTGAAATGTTTTGTATTTTGGGCTTCTATACATTTCTTTTATAAGGACCATACCAATGACTGAAATTTTTTTGATGGGACCTTTTTTCTCTCATCGTTCATTGGTTCTTACTATTCAATGATTCCTACTATTCAATTGAAAAAACCTTCACTGAAATGTTTATTCAAAA
Source organism: Platanthera guangdongensis (assembly GCA_039583875.1). Classification (NCBI taxonomy): domain Eukaryota; kingdom Viridiplantae; phylum Streptophyta; class Magnoliopsida; order Asparagales; family Orchidaceae; genus Platanthera; species Platanthera guangdongensis. The sequence goes on along the minus strand of CM077166.1, from coordinate 32,881,593 downwards.
ACAAATTGAACCTTATTATAAACTAAAGACAACCGTTATTCACAGTTATTGTTAAGTTTTCAGATGTAAAGGATCATAATTAGTAATAGCAGAAAGATAATGCATAATTTAAATTCAAGCCAATACCCTGTTTAATAAAAGTATTAGCCAAAAATTCAGATAGCAAGAAAAGTTTTGAACATTTTGTTACTTTAGCACCAATAATTTATCAATGACTAGATTCAAGATCGCATATATATTGAAAAAAACTAAATGTAAATATCCTTTTATACAATAAATGCATGTTTTGTATTATATAATAGATATTTTTCTTATTTTTTCACGTCAAACTTAAATAAACCAGAGAGTACATGTATTATTTGTTGGACTTAAATTATACATTCCAGAGTATGTTTAGGTATGAGAATTGGATTTAAAACTTGTTGAACACCTTGTTAGTGAGTAAATTTCTAGTATTAGTCATAAGAGTTGTATTATTAAGTTATGATTCATTTGAATGAAACATTTCAAATTAATATAACCAAATTGTATGTTGTAGGTCCTCATGCAATATAACTAGTTATGATTAAAAATATGATGGCTAAAGGTGAAGAACAGAATTAATTGAATTACAGAGAAATAGTGGATACAAAATATCGAGACACCCTTGCTATCCAAATCCTGAAGAAAAAATCCCTCTAAGAACCTCTCCAAAGAGAGTCAACCATACTAATATCCAGGATAACCCTAAGACTCTCACTCACTCCCTTATATTGATGAGAGTGCGCATACATTGAGTTTACCAATATGCCACTTGAGCTACATAGTAAATAGACATGTGTGATACTAATGCTCTATTTGGTTCGACGTTTTGCCGCTCCGTTTGGGACTGTTAGAAAAGCCTACTTTAGAGCCCATCTAGGGGCCCATTCTTCTCTCTTCTCTCTCTATTTGTATTAGTCCCACATTTTGGATTGGGATTTCTCTCTTTCTTCTTCTCCTATATAAATGTATTCATACTTGTAATTATCAATTCAAGAAGTATATACAAGGTTTGGAGCTTTTTCTACATGGTATCAGAGCCAGGTTCGAAGCATGCGGTTTCCCCTTGTTTGACCGCCCAGTCCGCTCTCCTTCCTGTTCGCAGCTTGCTCTGCGGTCTCCCTCCTACCCGCCTACCCGCCTGTCTCCGCGTGCTCCTCTTCTGCGGACTGCGGGTCTGACCGCTCTTCTCTTATCCGCGCGGCTTTTGCAGCCTACACGTTCTGCATCTGCTTCTCCTCTCCCTCTCCGTGGTTCCACCCTCCTCAGGCTTCTTATAGCCATCTTCTGCTCTGACACGTGGGGCCCACCTCTCTTATCCGCCGCAGACTCTCCTTTTGTCCACTGCGGTCTCCTTGCTGTTTTTCTTCAACCTCGCGAACTCTTCTCTTGTCCGCCGCGAGTTCCTGACCGCAGCGGGCTCTTCTCTTGTCCTCCGCGAGTTCCTCTCCTCTCGCCTGCTCGCGTGGTTGTTTCTGGACTCTAGCCGCGACCTGCCTTCTCTTCTCGCGGCCTCGACTCGTCGCTTGCTCTACCCGCGCGGACCACCTTTCTGTCTTCCCGTTGCGGTCTCTCTTCCTGTTCGCTGCGGTTCTGCTTTGAGTTGTTTTTACTTGCGGTCTCGTATCCTGACCGCTCGAGTTCCTAGCTCGCAGTATCTTGCTTCCCGCTGTGACCGTGCGGACTTCCCTTTCCGCATTTTGGTCGCGATCTGCCTAATCGCTGGTGTGATCGCGCGGACTGCTCCTCGCTGCGGCCTGGTCTTTCTCGCGGCGACTTCCTTCCCGGTTTTTCCCCATTGCCGCTTCTCGACCCGCTAAGACCGTGTTTACCTTGGCTCGGTCTGTTTCTATCCGCCCGGTCTCGTTCCTTATTCGCCAGGTGTTTGCTTCTGTTGCGGTCTTCTCCTAACCGCGCAGCCTGCTTGTTTCTAGCTGTTGCGGCCTCTGTTCTTACCGTGCTGGTCGCGGCCGTTTCTTGCCGCTGGTGCGTTGTCACCGTGACCGCTGCGGACTACTCCTTGCATAATGATCGGCTGTCCTCCGGGCTCTGTGGTGTCTGTTTCCGATGGTGGTACCTCCTGCCTTGCTCACAGCTCATCCTGGATTTTGGATTCCGGGGCCTCTCACCACATTACCTCACGGAAACCACCCCAATATTTGACCTCCGTGCATCACCAGTTCATTACTGTTGCTAGTGGGGACACACTTCCCGTCTCTGGTGCTGCAGATATTCATCTCACTCCCTCCATTGCTCTTCGCTCAGATCTTCATGTTCCGGGCTCTCCGTTCAACCTTCTCTCTATTGGCCGACTCACTGCTGACCTCGATTGTGCTGTTATTTTTTCTTCTAACTCGTGTGTTGTGCAGGATCGCAAGACGCAAACCATCATTGGAAAAGGGTATCTGTCGAATGGTCTCTATATCCTTAACCCGTCTCCCCCAATGGTACTGTCGTCTATTAGCTCCGTTGACTGACATCGACGTCTGGGTCATGCTCCTCTAAACATCCTCAAAAAATCTCTCCCAGACGTGTCCTTCCACGAGTTCACGTGTGAGTCATGTATCTATGGGAAACATCATCGCTCTACGTTCTCACCACATCCTTCTCGGTGTCCTGCTCCCTTTGATCTTGTTCACTCCGATATTTGGGGCCCTTACAAAATTACATGTGTTTTTGGATACCGTTACTTTGTCACATTTGTCGATGACTACTCTCGGGTGAGCTGGCTGTATCTCCTTCGTGACCGCTCTGAATTACCCGATGTATTCCGTACCTTTTTTATTGAAACTCGCAACCAGTTCTCCACAACCATTAAAACCCTCCGCACCGATAATGCCCGAGAATACACTAGTCATACCTTCTCTCACCTCTGTGCGGAGTTTGGGATCATCCATCAGACCTCCTGTGTCTATACCCACCAACAAAATGGCATTGCTGAACGCAAGAATCGACACCTGCTCGAGGTTACCCGCTCCCTTATGATTCAGATGAATGTTCCAAAACAATATTGGAATTTTGCGGTTTCAACCGCTTGCACTCTTATTAACCGTCTGCCTTCATCTATCCTCAATTTTGCGGTTTTCTTCAATCTCTTTTTTCCCTCCCAACCTTCATTCTCCACCCCACGCGTGTTTGGTTGTGTATGTTTTGTTCATCATCTTGGTCCGTCCAATGACAAACTTGCTCCCCGTGCCACTAAATATATGTTTGTGGACTATTCTCGAACTCAGAAGGGCTACATTTGTTTTTCTCCCACGGATTGCTAGGTGGTTACTTCTGCTGATGTCACCTTCCTCGAACATCAACCGTATTACTCTCAATCTATTGACCCTCCTCTTCCGTCACCTCTCCCGCGACCTGTTATCCCCGTCAATTCCACCATCCCACCTCTACCTCCCCCACCCATCCCATCTAAACCACCTACACCACCAGTCATTCGTGTGTATACTCGACGTCCTCCCTCTTCTACTACCCTACGAGAGCTGCCCTGCTCTAATGATGCTTTGCAACCTGCGGATCCGACAACTGCTTCCACTGCCCACTCGATGACCAACTTTGTCTCTCTTCACCGCCTCTCTCCGGAACTCCGTCAGAGTGCTCTCTCTTTATCCTCTATCTCCACCCCTAATTTTGTACAGGAGGTTCTTCACCACCCCGGATGACGGGCGGCCATGGAAGATGAAATGCGAGCTCTCTGGGCCAACCGAACTTGGGATCTGGTTCCTCTTCATGCAGGTCAATCTTGTGTTAGCTGCAAGTGGATCTTTGTTATTAAACATGCGGCGGATGACACCGTTGAGCGTCTAAAGGCCCGCCTCGTGGCCCGAGGTTTTACTCAGCAACATGACCTTGATTATGAGAAAACTTTCTCTCCAGTGACCAAATTGAACACGGTCCGAGTTCTTCTTTCCTTGGCTGTTCACCGTCATTGGCCTCTTTATCAGCTGGATGTTAAGAACGCATTTCCAAATGGTGATCTACATGAGACTGTTTATATGCATCAACCTCCCGGGTTCGAGACCACGCGGGAGTCTCGGGTTTGTCATCTTCGGAAATCTATTTATGGTCTCAAACAGTCCCCGCGCGCTTGGTTTGAACAAATTCAGCACGGTAGTCCGCGATATTGGCTTCACTAGGAGCTCAGCTGACTTCTCTCTCTTCACTCGACACCGGCCAACCGGAATAGTGATTCTACTTGTCTATGTTGACGATATTCTCATTACTGGCGACGATACTTCAGGGATACAACATACCAAGCAACAGTTGAACTCCGCCTTTCAGACCAAAGATCCTGGTAACCTACGGTATTTTCTCGAGCTTGAGGTTGCACGATGGCCTGATGGTCTTGTATTATCCCAAAGGAAGTATTGTATGGACCTTCTTCATGATGCTGGCTATTCGGGATGCAAACCTACAGATACTCCAATGGACGCTAATCACAGGCTATCGACCCATAGATCTGACTCCGATAAGCTGCTTACGAATCCGGAATACTACAGACGCCTGGTTGGGAAACTGATCTACCTTACAGTTACTCGACCAGACATCTCCTTTGTCGTAGGAGTCGTGAGTCGATTTATGCATGCCCCAAGGACATCTCACCTTCAAGCTGACGAGCGCATTCTTCGGTATCTCAAGAATGTTCCAGGACAAGGGCTTGTGTACAAGCCATCCACATCTTTATCCCTTGTCGCATACTCTGACGCTGACTATGCCGTGTCCATTGATGATAGGCGTTCCACAACAGGTTTTTGTACCTACTTCGGTGGACATCTCATAACCTGACGTAGCAAGAAACATAATGTGATTGCTCGCTCTTCTGCTGAAGCTGAGTACCGCGCTATGGCTGTTGTTGTTTCCGAGTTAACTTGGCTTGATAGCCTTCTGAGAGACTTGGGTGTTTGTCTCTCATCACCAGCGACCCTATTTTGTGACAGTCAAGCAGCAATCCATATTGCCAAGAATCCAGTCTTTCACGAACGCACAAAGCATATTAAAGTTGACTGTCACTTTATCCGAGAAAAGGTACAGGCAAAAAAGATAGATTTAGAGCATGTTCCTGCTGCAAGCCAAGTTGCTGACATCCTGACTAAAGCTCTCTCCCGGCCACTATACTACCAGTTTTTATCCAAGCTTGGTTCCTACGACTTGTACGCTCCAGCTTGCGGGGGAGTGTTAGAAAAGCTTACTTTAGGGCCCATCTAGGGGCTCATTCTTTTGTCTTCTCTCTCTATTTGTATTAGTCACACATCTTGGATTGGGATTTCTCTCTTTCTTCTCCTATATAAATGTATTCATACTTGTAATTATCAATTCAAGAAGTATATACAAGGTTTGGAGCTTTTTCTACAGGTACAAACGCCGCCGGAAGGCGGGTAAACAAATTAACATCCGGCGGCGTTTGCTCCGTTTCCACCAGACCGCCTTGAGAAACGCCCCAAAAAGCTCCGTTTGGAGAAACCACCTCCTCCCTCCGATTCGAACACTCCGTTTCCACCCGCCGGATCGACCCGCCACCGCCGAACCAAATGAAGCCTAAGGTGACCGCACTCGGTGAGGCGACAGTAGGTCCTCATGCAATATAACTAGTTATGATTAAAAATATGAATATGTAGGGAAATTAAATGGTTTGTGTTCTCCATCATTTCACTCTCGTCGGCGTTACAATTCTCTAATGCATTCATTACTTCCGACATTGTTGTATAAACATCATAAGAATTTATATATTTATTTGCATGGTGTTTATCAAAATTCTGTTGTTCAAATCAAGCTTCAGTTTCCTTTTTCCCCTTAAATTCTTTTATAGACGAGTTTTCATGCATTGTGCCTTCCGTTTGATTTATCATAAGCTTTTTCTTGTTGGTTTTATGAGTTTTTAAAACTTGTATTAAAGAATGTCTTGTTGAAGGTATCACATCGTCTTAAGTTACAGCAAGTGTTTATTTCATATAAATGCATTTTGGTAACTGAATGGCATCGTTGAGGTCCATATTTCCATTATTAGAGGTCTCTTTTGGAATTACTCATTTTGTTTCCTTCTACAGGCTTGGAATTGATGAGGAACTTGTGACATTGCTTGGGCGCTTCTCACCTGTATGTATTTTGTTACTATTTTGTGATATATTTTTAGTTCAATTCATCTTTCATATCTCAACAATACGATTAGTCATTCTCATTCCTGTTTTGTTGTTGATTTTCATCCGCAACATAAATTATAAGCTACAACGAAAGAGCATAAATTATCTTAAACAATGTGGAACAAAACTATATACAAAGATGAGAAAAGTGGGCCTTCGTGATGAGCCTTCTTCATTGGGCTTCAAGCCTTCAACACTCCCTTGCAAGTTGGAGCATAGACATTGATCATTTCTAGCTTGGATGTGAAACATACGAAGAGATTTCGGGGAGAGACTTTGTAAGAATGTCAGGATTTTGATTTGTATATGGTACATGTTAAAGGAACACTTTTTTCTTTTACTTTGTCCCGAATAAAGTGACAATCAATTTACATATCTTGTCATTTCATGGAAAATTGGATTTTCACCTATGTGAATTGCAACCTTGTTGTCGAATTAGAGAGTAGTTTGTGTCGTTTGAATTCTCAGTTCCATAAGGAGATGACAGGGATCGATGTTGGATTATGGGACATTACTCGGCGGGGCCCGCATTTATGTACTTACGCATGAGACATTGATTGGATCGACCATCTGAGACCACGACCGCGCCCGAAGCACCATTTTATTATGTCTACGTATCTTGTTTTTTTACTTGTATTTAGTGTTTTAGTACACCGGGCGTTACGTCCAATCATAGTCGTTCACGTCGGGTGCCCAACCGCCCCTCTTGTTATAAATAGGAGCAGAGACTTTCAATTTCGTTCATTGTTGATTTTGTGAGGGATTCAAACATCGACATTCTTATCGTGGTGTGACGCCACGAGACCCCGACGTGCGATATCACAATTAATTTCAATTATCTCTTAATATTCTCCCATTTCCAGCTCCCACGCCCCATTCCACATTGTTTCCTCCATCAGTAACCGCAGTCCGTTCATCCTCTATCGTGGAACCACCTTTTGCTCCACGTCCATCTTCTTCTCTAACTCATGCCCTAACCTCATCAAACCACCTTGTCGATTGTTCCCCTCCTATCGTTCGTTTCCCCCCAACCTTGCTGATTGTTCTTCCCCTACCGCGCAACTACACCGATTGAACACTGTGATCGTTGTCGTTGACCTGTTGATTCTGATTGAAACTTCTGCCCCGTTTTCTCGCCGCTTGTTGTAGATCTCTCCACTGGAGGCACCAGGGCCAGCCCTCCATTCGGTCCTGCATTTTGCCGCATGCAGGAACTCCTCCCTCGAATTAGAAAACCTTTGATAACTCCCTCTCGAGCACTCCACTTAAATCCGCAAGTCCCACTCCGCTACATCCCTTCGTTTGTATTGTTGCGCCTCCATTGCTTGGAGCCACACTTATTGTCGGCTTCCAGATTCCTTCTCTGCGAGTATTGTCGCATTGTTACAGAACTACACGATGACGAGCCACCATGACAAGTTTACACGCGTCGGGCGCGTATATCGCACTGGACCACCGAGCCCGCAGAGAATAATTAATATTAAATATGTTGCTATGTTTGGTTGATGCGTTTTAAGTATTTTGCGTGTTTCTTATTTTCAGTATTTCATTTGTATTCACCCCTCGCACTAAAAGAAAGCATGTGGAGCGTGTATTATTTTTATGCTGGATGAATGTATGTATTCCCTCCTCTTCTTCTCTAACCCTAATCTTTCTCCTCCCCTCTTCTTTTTTCTCTCTATCCCTTTCTCCCATAACCTGCCGACCCCCCTCCTCCACCGCCCGGTTCGTACCAAACTGATCCGACCTGTAATTTCCGCCCACCTACCGAAGGCCGCCGAAGTTTCTGCCCACCCAGGCATCCCGCATCCTCCAGGGCCGCGCGTCCTGCCACCGCCTTCGCCGCCCAACTGCGCCGCCTCCAGTGCCAACACCACACCTCGCCGCCCATCCGCTCCAGCATCGCACCCCGCCGCTGCAGCCCTCCAACGCCGCTGCCACTCCGCATCCCGGCCCTACTGTCGCGGGCCACCCGCTGCCATGGCACCTAACACCCGATCCGCTGTTGAGGCCCTATTGGAGGATGCCAACGAGGCCCTCCTACGTCGTGTCGGCGCCCAGGAGTCCACCGTTGCCTCCATGCAGGCCTCCCTGCTCGCCATCCATGCCAAACTTGATGCTCTGCAACCTACGCTGCCTCTTCCGCCAACAGATCTGCGTGCCCGGCCTCCAACACGTCCATCCTTGGGGAGGCACCACCCTTGCACATCGGAGACTTCACACCTTTTTTCCCGTGCTGCCCAGCCCTTGCCCTGGACCTCCCTACCTTCGTTGGAGTAGACCCGTTTGGGTGGATGGCCAAGGCGGAACGGTACTTCAATCTCCACCTAAGATCGTAGATGTCGGATGTCGGGTTCATGTCGGTTTGGGTTTGAAATGTCGGATTGCGGGGGATATATAGGGATATTTTACAATATCAGATTTTAATATTTAAATAAATATAATAGTATTTATTTTTTGCAAATAAGTAAAAATGTTCATGCAATGTATGTTTATAAACTATGCAATAAACATATAATATGTTTATAATGAAGTAATGAAGTATTAAACACAATAAACACAATTTTGCTTATTAATAAATGGTAAAATTGAAAAAACAACTTGTCTTTATTGTTATGATTGTTTCTGGATCAACTATCATCAATTCAGCATTCAATAGTTCCATCATCATATGAAGACTTCTAGGTACCATCATCTTCTCAGCCTTTTCTTATCATAAAAAGTAAATATATCCAAAAAACAAAACAATGTTAACTTTTTTAACAAAAAGCAAGTGAAAGAAATGAAAATATTGACTTTTTGTTTACCTTGTCAATTTTTAAAAGATTCCAAACATTACTTTGCCAACTTTTGATATCTATGTAAACAACATCATTACATATATATTGGACTAATATATGTGTGTGTGTGTGTGTGTGTGTGAAATTAAAAGTTATCAGAAGTTCAAAAATCAAAAGTAAAGTTAATAATACTTGGCTCCCATTATAATGTTCAAAAATCACACTGGAAGTTCAAAAGTCACACTGAAGGTCACACTGAATGTTCAAAAGTCACAAGTCTCAATGCATAACTTCCATATGTATGCCTGCATCAACAGAAACATCATCACTCATAAAATTAGAATAATTTATTAATGAGTAAATTCATATTAAGTAACTTCATAACTTAATGAATAATTTATAGTTTATTCTATAGTAAAGACTTACACTTCATAACTCCTCTTATGTTTCGTAATTTTCTAACATTATGTCTAACAGTGGAGCTTGCATATCCTCTTTTAATAGCCCCGCATCTTCATCATCTTTCTTAAATGTTTTTGTTACATTCCTCTTTCGCTTTTAACTTTCATTTTGTGATTGTTGGTTCGTAGGTCTGGTTCTCATTCTTGGTCCCAAATCAACATCCACAATATCTCCAAGTTGTTGTCAAGTCAATCCTTCTCCAAGAAACACTTCCTCCTCATTTTCATTATCAACATCACATGAACCAACGAGCCACATGGATAGTGCTAAAAGGAATGGCTTTCACAAGGATGAGAGTGGTAGATGTGCATGAAGCAGACGTCCAAACACCTTAGGGGAAAGCTGAGTTGGCACAAGGATAGTGTTAAAAGGAGTGACTTTCACAAGGATATACAAGTGCATGCAATTAATAAGATATGTTGTAGTAATAACAACATCCCTCCAATAATATTTGGGAAGATGCATGTTGGACAAATGACATCGAGCAACTTCCAACAAATGATGATTTTTCAGCTCAACAACATTCTGTGCTGGGGAATGAGCACAAGTAGTTTGGTGGACAATACCGTGATGAACAAGATATTGCTCAAACTGCGAATTCATGTATTCATGGTCATTGTCGCTGCGAAGTGTTTTAATAGTTGTATGGAATTATGTGGAGTTTATGTTATGAAATTTATTAAAAATATGAAATGCATCACCTTTTACTACTACAAATATAACCAAGTAGCACGAGAAAACAAGTGATAAAAGTAACAAACCACACACAACTAGAAATAGAAGCTATAGAATATGGTCCCAAGATATCTGTATGAATAATTGCAAATGGGGGTTTAACCAGGCAAATAAACATGATTAAACGTAGTACGATGATGTTTGTTAATAGTACATCACTCAAATGAATAAAAAGTAGTAGCAGACATAGGCATTGCGGAAAAGAACAATTTTATAACAGGAGTAAACGGGTGACCGTGTCGACAATGCCAGAAATACAATGGATGAGTTGTGCTGGAATGAAGAGCATGTGGAGGTTGAGCTGGGCTGTTGTTGAGCGCATAGAGACCATTGACCATGCTATCAGAGTCGATCATTTTTCCCGTCGTCGGGTCCTGAAAAACACATGAGTAAGGAAGAAAAGTTACATAGCAGTTCATGTAATTAATTTAATGACTAATAAAAAGTAAAAGTGATTGACTTTGATAGCATGGTCAATGGTCTCTATGCGCTCAACTATAGCCCAGCTCAACCTCCGCATGCTCTTGTGTTTTTCAGGACCCGACGACGAGAAAAGTGATTGACTATGATAGCATGGTCAATGGTCTCTATGCGCTCAACTACAACCCAGCTCAACCTCCACATGCTCTTCATTCCGACATGGAGGATAGAGGACATGGTGAAGAGGAGCGGGAGATGGAAATAAAAAGTAAATTACGAGTGAAATTGGGAACATGGAGGATAGAGAACATGGTGATAGAGGAGCAGGCGATGGAACCCTTTCCGACAATACAGGAAAGAGAGCCATCTGTAATGCTCATCTTATCGCAATCAGAGAGAGGGGTATATGATATGAAACCTGAAGCAGAGCCAGTCATATGTTCTATGGCCCCAGAGTCAATGATCCGCTGGGTGGAAGGATGAGATGTAGCAGAGTGAGCACCTGAATGGCCAGTGTGAGCATAGGAGGCAGAAGACTCCGTAAAAAGGCCCTGCATCAAGAGACAAAAGGCAAGCACTTCGTCCGCCTTGAATGCATTGGGAAGAGCAGATCCATCAGTGTCAGAATGGCAGGGATGTCCACAGTAGCATCAGAGAGATTGGCGGAATAAGGAGAAGCATGATGACCTGAAGGTCTTCCTAAACTATTAGCCTCCACGAGGTGGAACACCCCCTCTTGGCGGAGGGAACCCATGGAGCCTGAAGCAAGTGTCCTGAATGTGACAGTTCTTCCTACAATAATCGTAGAGGAGATGGTCTTTATCGGAGCCCTTGATCTTTGAGTCACGGGACGGAGGACCAACAAAGAATAGAAGAGGTAGTAGCTACAAGAGCAGAACTCTCAGGAGCTGGATCGGGAAGCAAGGTCTGGTGGCTATCAAATTCCTGCTGCACATTATTGTAGACCTTGGGAAAAGACAGTAACTGTGGACGCCCCAGAATTTGAGCTTTGTTTTGATCAAAGTCCCGATGAAGGTCATGAAGAAACTCAAAGATCTGAGTGTGGCCTTCTCTGTCACGAATCATTGTTTCATCGACAGAGCTAACAAAGGTGAGGGGATCGCAAAATGATCGTATTCCAGATATAGCTGTGTAAACTCCAAATAATACACAGATGGAGGGTAAACACCCAATCAGAGTAAGAATATCTTCCCATCACAACTGGAAGCTCTGAGTGATATTACCCCAACGAGAGTATTTAGACTTCCCTCGCCTCCAAATGTTCGCAGCAGTGTTGAAAAATAAATAATTACGAGAGATGTACCACTGCATAGAATTTGTAAGCTAAGACTTGACTAAGGAATCTCTGATTGCCATTGCATCCAATCTGATGAGGTCTTGTTTGGTTCCTTAGTTTGACCATTGATAAAGCCAAAGAGGCGACAACTTGAGCGTCTAGGTGATAGACTGCGAGCATGAAATGTAATTAGAATCATCCAGGTGAATGGTAGTGATCCGAAGAGTATTAAGATCATGGCTGCCATAGGTAGAACTCACTGGAGGGACAACCGTTGATGAGGGAATGATAGAATCATCACCTCTAGACATAGTGGATCAATAATAGAAATTTGGAGACCACCCAAGACTTAGGGCAACAAGGGACGCGATATTATATCAAGTAAAAACGAATCTGGAAGGGGAGAGGAAGAGAAATCCACTCCATGCAATCACTGGGAATTGCAGACGGCACCGGAAGGGGTAGGCACTTGACTGCATGGTGAATCCAGCGTCGGACAAGGGTTGAAGAGGAAGAAAGAGCGGATGAAAGAACCGCTGGATGCTGGATCCAAGAACGAGATCTGCGGGAGGCAAGAAGCATGGTTACGGGAGGAGGGAACGGCGGTAGCGGGATGATGAACTGAGCAGCGACTAGCGAGACAGACGGGGAAGCTAACAGGATTGAGTTTGGGTGCTGGCGAGCAAGAAGCAAACAGAGGAACCACTAGGGCATCAGGAGCAGTCACTTTGTTACCATGTTGAACGATAGGAAATTAGTTTCTTCTTACTCTTTACAAGCCTTTTATACCCCCTATAGTTGGAGACGGAATAATACAACACGAGGATTATAAGAAATGCATCCAATTATCCTTTGATACAAGCAAACTATTGCATATTGTAACAATTATCCTTTGAAAATTACAATTATCTCAAGGCGTTACATTGGAATGCATCCAATTACTCGGGTGATTTTAAAGGCTCTTGAGAGCATGTGTTCGAGTAGTTTAAACGTATGTTGTAGTGAATGGACAGCTTTAATCTTGCCTTTGAAGGACTCTGACTATGAGAAGAATGGTCATTTTCTTCTTAAGAGGAGAAAGCTCCGCTCATATGCTCGTGCGCACACAATTTTCGATTCATAGCTAAAATTTTATTTAAATGTACATTTAGCAGTTTCATATGCGTGTCTAGTGCGGGGAATTTTTGCTTGAATGTCGATGATCTTTAGAAGTCCCTGATCCCCTTCTGGCTTCGATGGTATTTAGATCAAAGTCGACGGTTCGTGACCACCAGCCCACCACCGCGCCAAACAGTGTGCCTTTATATGTACCCGGTCAACCAACCACTGGCTCTATTCTTATTCAGGCTAACCTTTCTAAATTCCTTCATGATTAAAAAAATTCAGATTCCTGTGACTTATGCCGGCGGTGTGACAACGATGGCGGACCTGGAGAAGATCAAAACTGCAGGAATGGAGCGCGTGGATGTCACCGTGGGGAGTGCCTTGGATATCTTTGGAGGCGACCTTGCTTATAAGGATGTCGTCGCCTGGCACCATGACCAAGTGAAAGGTTAGTAGACTAAAGTCTAAGGGTCCTTTTGGGGGGATTATTTTCATCGGTGAAGCGGCTACGACCGCATGAACCGAACCTTAAACAGGGTGGACTTATTTTCACTGATCAAGCTGTTACGACTGCATGAACCTTAAGCCTAGCTGTTCAACAATGTGGAATTTGCATATACAGTGCTATAATTTTGTTACAGCATGCGTTTAATTTGAGATTTCTTCAGATTTTATTATTTTTGCATTTGTTAGCCCCCCTTGTTCTCTCCCACTCCTTGTAAAATTGATATATTCCTGGGGGTAAAAAGAGAATTTGAAATATTCTCATCTTTATTCGTGTAAGTAATACTAAAATATACATTTTTTCTCTATAAAATCATTTGTATAATAAAAAGTATTATAAAAATTGTCAAGCGGTATTTGATTGACGAGATCGCGTAAATTTAAATTAGTTTTTTACTCTTTTTTTTTTCAATTGGATGGTGTGAAGTGTGAACTGTGAAGTTAAATTATTAGTGAAATAATAGTGCATATATGATTATTTGTATGTATATTAAAATGTAATAATATGCATATTAGAGGAATTATAGGTGTTTGTAGCGTTAATTTGGATGATTTCGAAGATATTTGTGCAGTTTAATATTCACATTGAATTTTTATTATATTCAATCAGATATAATTATTTAGTCTTCTAGCTTCAAGCAACTAAATAAAGGCAAACTGGTGTTTCTAAGGCCTTGTTTTGCCACTCCGAATCCGCGCAGCGCGAATCCGGCAGCATGATGACATGGGACCGTTTTCCATCCCCGAGTGTGAGTATCTGTGGAAACTCTTGAATTTACCATGGTTTTCTAAGAATTTTTACAGTTCTTTGATTTGTCAAAAAATCAGCACTGCTTAGTAAATGCAAGGAAAAAAAATTAGAATCTTTTTTTAGCAACATTTTCCCGGTGTGATGCAGAGTTTCTTGATCCATGTTATAGCCCACCTCAGCCGAGCCTTGGGCTAATTTCAAGTTGAGTTTGTGTCATTAAACTCTTCTTGAAATCGAAATTTTTGAGTAAATCCAGCTAGAAATTGATGGGGTTGATTTGGGTTTTGTTTGAGACAGCTTTGGTGGATGAAGTTGTTGATGAAATATAGTTCTTAGAGTTCTCAGAAAAGCTCTACAGAGAGAACTGTAGACTGTTTGATAGAAAAATCAGGCTCAGAAAGCTAAAGCTTGAAATTGATTGGATATGGAGGAGGGCTTGTAATCGACCGGATTTGCAAGTGGAAGGCATGACAGTGGCTGGTTGGAAGGAGGAGAAAGTCCTGTATGCTGTCTCTGGCGGTTTCCGGCATTTATCTGCTGCCTCCCTAAATGGTAAGACGGTATCACCATCCTGATAGGTAGCATCTTGAAGGAGCCAGGAAATCTAACGAATGAGTTCGGACGAGGGAGGCTTGCCGTCGAATGTTAGATCAATTGAAGAAGATCGGGCTAGGGATTTGGCCCAACGGTAAAAAGAGAGGAGGGCGGAAAGAGAGGTGGAGTGGAAGAGGGGGCGAAGGATAAGAGGCGACGGCGGAGGGTGGTAGATGAGGCAAAGAGTAAAGGGAATCAAAGTTGGGACAAAAGCGTTGATAGGTTTCGGGAAGGTGAGAGGCGGGATGCGATTTTTGGACCACGTCTGTGGGGGCTCGGCAGCTTCCCAAAGAGCCTCAAAAAAACAATTTTTAGAGCCACGCTTTTCCAAACATTGTGCAAACAAATAGACGAAAATCAACTCTGGCATCTGGAAAAGAAGTTTTCCAGCCGCTAGAACTACGCCAAACAAAATTATAGTTGGGACTCAATTGAGCTGGTTTGCAACTAAACCATTTTTTTACTTCTTCCTTTTATTCCATCTCGAAATTAACTAATTTATTGGTTTAATTAAAAGTGATTGTTAACCGCACCCCTCATGACTATCTGCATTTCATTTTATTTTAATTTTTTTTAAACTTTATTCGCACCCCATCTCCCCCATTTTGCGGAAGCCACATTCCGTCTCCTTTTCGCTGAGCTGCTCCCGTCTTCGGCATCTTCCTCACGCCATCTTCCTCTGTAGTTAACAAGTCGGCGTTTCTTCCAACGTGCTCCTTCCGTTGGTGCACGTGTCCTCCTCTCCGGTTAAAAATGAATATTTTCTGGTACTCTAAAAGCATAATACATGAGAAAAATCATCGTCCAATATTACTCTAATAATCGTCTCACTCACACCAATAGGAGATATTTTTGGGTGCGTCAAGAAAAAATATCGGGTGCGGCAAACAAAAAAATAGGGTGTGGTTATATTTTCGAGTTGCGGTTAACAATGAGGTGCAAATAGTCAAACCCGAATTACGATTAACAATCGCATAACTAAAACATGCGGCTACCACTCCCTAACAGGATTTCACTCCCAAAGCCCTTATTTTTCCTACCAGAATCTCTTTTTAAAGCCTTCGATTTTTGAGCGTGAGCAATTCTTGAAAAAAATGGGATCTCTATTTATTTAAAAGGTGGTAAATGGGCATTGGTGCAATTTCCTTAACCTCAACCCAAACACTGAGCTGTTCAAGCCAGTCGAAGCAGAAGGCATCACGAAGAACTCATCCTGAGCTTCCCATGTCGCTCTGTGCGGCGACTGCGCCCTCATGGGCTGCATCTCCCGCTCGCTGGTAAAGCATTTTCTAAAAAAAATTTGCATAAAAATTTTCAAAATTAATTTGAAAGTATTTACTTGCTCAAAATAATAGTTTTAATGAGGAAAATGCGCATGTTTTTTGATTTTTATTCCTTTAGTTATGAAAGCATTTGACAAAAGTGTTATTTGGCCAATTCTTTAGAATAATTTTAAAATAATAATTATTGAAGCAAATCATCATTTTCATTCAAAGAAATTCGGATGCTATAATTTCTCTGCTTATAAAAATGTTGCACAAAGTAGAACTTAAATTAATTATAGTTACTACTAGGTGTCAGCTCATAAACACATGAATAACGACGGTAAACCAGCACGGCATGCCAATGGCCTGACTCACACTAAGGGTTCGTTTGGGAGGACTTATTTTTACCGGTTAAGCGGTTACGACCGCATGAATCAGATCATAATTAAGGTCTGATTCATGCGGTCGTAACCACTTGACGGGTGAAAATAACTCCTCCCAAACGGAGCCTAAGATACTTTTGGCACGGCGGCGTCAATCGTGAACACGAGTGAAAATTGCTGGAGGTCATGGGCGTGCTAGTGTGAGACCGCCATCCTACTAGCCACTCGGATCTTCTTTGCAAATTCTTCTAAAGGGAATCAAAGGATTTCTCGAATATTAGATAATGTTTGAATGCATCATTGGATCCTAAAATTTTTAGCATGGGGGGCCACACTTCAACTTCCTAACTTTTGTTTTTGAATGTATTCATCTTATCGGAGCAGTTTCTCACTCATCTGGGCTCTGTTTTTGACGTATAAGTAGTCAAAATTCATTACCTCGATGAGAGAAATCCAAATACACTGACCATTTTGAAAAATAATAGGAGGTCAGTATCCCTCAGGCCCTCCTCTGAATCCGCCCCTGCATATCACATGCCCTACATTATCATAGTGTGCTAGTTATTTTTCTCTAACAAATATCTCACATGCACGATAAATTTGACGTATTTTATTTATCTTTGTAGGATAAGAAAGGAAGGGAAAAATCAAAGGAGAATTAAAGTTAAGTGAAGAAGACCTGTCTGAAGATTTACTTCAAGAGGATAATTTTGTACCTGAATACTATCAAATGTAAACTTTGATGGGAGATTTTGGAATTTTAAAAATTAGAGAGATGCAAACTGTAATCACACAAGCTTCGAGGGCAGGTCCCGTCCTAGAATATAAATAATGTGAAAATAAAAAAAAATTAAACAATTGCATACCAGTCCTACGATTGCATGAATTTGGCTCCGCTTAAAAATCCCGCAAAACTTGATCGGCGGCGATGTGTGTGGGACTATAAGGCTCGATTGGCTCCGTGGCGGCGGTCATGAACACGAGGGTTAAATTGTCATTTATTAACGCCCATCTAAAAAACTTCATCTGCTTTTATGTTCAAATAGATGATGTTTGTTAGACGATCATTAAATGTTTTAGCCCATGTGTTTGCGACAGTCACCACCATGCCAAACGGAGCCTGAACATTGTGGCAGTGGTTTACTTGCATTTGAAACTTTCGTCTCAGTTTTTATGGCCTAAAATTTACTTCCTAAGGTTTTGACGCCTCTAAAGCTTGACCAAATTTACTTGATTGCATTGATGGTTGGGCCTAAAATGTCATTTCAGGATAGGGCATGGCCAGCACACTATGTTAACATTATGTGCAAGTCATTTTCGGCTATGTGTAATCCAATGATAAATGTAGGTCAAATTAAAATATTATAGGAAGTTATGAACCTGTATGGGGCATGGCCAGCACATGACCACTATGAAGTTGTGCGGCTTGCACATGGCTGAAGTCGGCCTGTGTATAGTTTTTTTCCTTTTAATAGCTGCTTTCACAATTGTCACCACTTTCCCACCACTCTCTCAAACATGATCTTTGATGCCTCTCGAGGGCTGTTCAAAAAGCCGGATCAGGCTGGTCCGGGACCGAGCCGGTTGGGCTCGGACCTTTTGCCACCCGGGCTTGGGCAGATCCCGGCTTGAGCCGGGCTCGGGCTCAGACCACCTCTTAAAGAGGGGGCCTGCTAAGGCCCACAATGCCGGACCGGGCCCGCTTTTCCTACAGGCGGAAAATCCCGTCAATATTGGAAATCCTACCTATAGTGGAAATCTCGCCTATATTGTAAATCCCTCCCGGGGCGACTAGCACGGGGGATTTCCAATTGCGTGGCTAGCGTGTCGGGCGCAAGCTAGGCCCGGCTTGGACTAATTACGGCCCGGCCCGACCCGGGCACCGAGCAGATATGGGGCCCTGTAAGTCCCCCAAGCCCGGCCTAGGCCTGGGCCAGGCCTAGCCGGGCTTTTTTCGGGGCGGGCTCCCTAGCCCGGTCTTTTTGAACACCCCCAGCCCGTCTGCCCACCAAAAGTATACATGCAAAAATGCCACCGAGAAAGGTAATTTTGTAGCTGTTCCAAGTTGCTCGCCCCGGCATGACAGAGCCTAAGGGTCTGTTTGGGATATCGGTGCCGTTTTAAAAGGGAGCGGTTCAAAACTGAGATTTTAAACTGTATTTTCAAAACTGTATTTTCAAAACTGAGTTTGTGTTTGGATAACCGTCAAGAGTAGTTCAAATCCGGAACCCGTTCCGAAATTTCTGTGAGGGGCCTGCCTTTCTTGCCGTGTGGAAGAAGCAATGGTGAAGATCAAAATCTAAAAATCCACTGGGATTTGTGAATCCGTTCCTTACCGCGGGAAAGAGGGAACCCGGACGCCGGGCTCGGAGGTAATAATTTTCGCTCAGCAACAGCAGGCCTGAAACCCCTCAGGAGGCGCCGGTGAAGTTTGTTGGGAGGTTGGGAATTGAAGGCACCGCAACCCCCCCTCCCCCTTCTTCACTCAAATCTAACAACTCCAATTTATTGCAAGATTCTTTAACTCTGCAGTAATGCAAGCAAATCATACAGTAAAGCTTCACTGAATATGGCTGCATAACTCTCCTCAAAGCCTTTGAACTCCTTTTCAATCCTGTTTATCTTCTAACTCATCTTCAATCCTGTACTAAATGTTCTGAAATGGAGACAGAGACTCACATGCGAGAGTTTAGAAAAGCACAGCATGGTAGTTGAAACATGTTAATGGCGGCATTGAAGAGGACGGACATAAAGCATCCATCTTTCTCCTATAAAAGAGCAGGGGCAAAGGCATTCCATACAGATAAACACACCTAGCTCCCTTCCCTTAAAACTGAAAGATAGGATGAAGACGTTTACTGCGCTGATCCTCTTCCTCATCCTCCTCCTCACAGTTTCCGCCATTAGTACGGAAGCCAGACAGATCAAGCTTGCTAAGCCCGGTGATGATTATAAGCAGCCTCAGACGTTTCCTGGGTACGAAGGACTCCTGCCGAATCCGGGGCTAGGAGGAATCGGAACCGGGATTCCCGGCAGTGGGTTCCGCCTGCCGTCAATTAGCGCGCCGCCGGTTCTCGGAGGAGGTTCTTCTTTGCCGTCGTTCGGCGGGCTGCCGGGGTTCCCGGGTGCGGGATTTGGGGGCCAGCCTAGGGTTCCTGGTCAGCCGTGATGAAATGGCCGTGGGGCCGACGAAAGTGATGGTTGATTTTATGAAATTATGTGTGTGATTTGTGTTATTTATATTATGTTTGTTATTTCTTTAGTGTTAATTCTCTAATATAGAAGGGGAGCACTGGCGCACCCGTTGACTTTTAGGTCAAAATGGAGAGGATCCTCATCTATAGGTCACTGGTTAGAAAGAGTCTCTTACAAAAATGTAGGGTAAGATTTGACTATATTTTACTCTTGTGATGGGACCTTTCTCATCCTAGTATTGAGATGCTTTGTGCGCTGAGCTTCCCTTTTTTATTCTTAATTCTCTAATATATATGGTGGTGTGTTTAGGATTTAGGGTAAGTTTTCTGTCTGTAAGATTTTATGTTTCTCTTCTAATGATCGTGCTGAATAAAAAGAGAGTTTCAGTTTAATGATTGTTTTTTTAATATATTTTGTATTTAAATTTATGCACTGCAGAAATAAGGGTTCGTTTGGAGTGGGGATGCTGAGTTCGATTGTCAAATTTTTGCATGAGACTCTTATATTCAATATATTAAGGAACTTTTGAAGCTTCACCCATTTTCACCAGCTTTTTTAGATCGAGCTTGTGGGAAGTTGGCGTATCCTCTTGCAAAATTGCAGGATAAGAGTTGCCGAGATGGTGCGACTCTTTCCGGGACCCTTGTGCGGAAATATTTTGCTTATCGCGTTTGATGTGGTACCCCCTGAATTTTCTGAGCCAAATCAGGAAAGTTCAGTCCAAGGATACGGGGGCAAACTAAGCCGGCCAGATGAGCCGCGCTCGCCCAAAAAATCCCGAAAGCACCCTCAAAGAGAGTCAAGTCCGGCCAACACACGCCGAAGTGCCCTGCGCGGGATGTGCACGCGCAGGGTGTGCGCGTCCGCAGCCGCACAGGGTCGCGGGCTGCGCAACCCGCGGCCTGTGGCAGCACATGGCCCCGCGGCCACGCGCACGCACACTGCACGTGGCCGCGCAGCGCGCGGCCAGTGGCCGCACATGTCTGCGTGGTCATGCGGCCATGCAGGTCCACGCTCTGCGCGTCGCCAAACAGGGCCGCGCCCTGCCCGCGACCGTGCAAGGCCGCTCCCCGCGTGGCCACTGTTGAGATATATTGAAATAGATGTGACGAGTGCTTAATGAGTTGTGGTTAGGATCCGATAGAAATCCAGCAAACTATAGTCGGGTATTTATGGTTTGTCTATAAATACTCATGTTATGGACAACGAGTTGGCCGTTCCAAACTTGACGGTCACGCAGATGTTTCAAGCGCAATCCTAACATTCTGGAAGTTTTTTAGTTTTGCCCTAGCACCGGCTCCCGAAACCGTCTCCCCCGTTCCCGAATTTTCTGGATTGTAGCCGCCGCTCCCATGCGACTCTCTGTTGCGATCCCGCTGGACGAGTAGGCAGTGGTTGATCGGAAGAAGAAGAAAGCCACAGGTGGGCTGAGACAGGAAGAAGAAATCGGGAGGAGGGAAAAAGATGAACAGTGCTTGACAATATTTCCTTCATAAAAAAAAAACCAAAGTACAATACAGCATACTTATAAAACTCCTAAAACTATCCGTTATACAACGGTACAAAATACAACAGTATGGCATACTTAAAAAGATCAAACGGCTGGAATTCCATCATCTTCCTGCGTGCGATGCCTGGGCTGAAAAACGTCGATCGGTTTAAATGTCGTCGATCTGCGACCTGCGCTCGGCGATCCGCGGAAACGTCGTCGATCTGAGACCCCTGCTCCTAACATTGCTGTCCTCTTCGAAAACGCTGTCCGCAGCGTTAGCGATTGGCCCGTCATCGGATGGTGAGGGGGAAAACCCCGTAGGGGTCGTTGGGTGTAATGGTGGTGGCTGACGGTGCGTCTGCGGTGGTTTTCTGGTGCTGCGTTTCCCCGTTCGCCCCCATCCATGTAGATCGGGACTGCCCGGCTGATCGAGCTGATGAATTCTGGTGCGGCGTTTCCCCTTTTTTCCCCATTTCGGAAGATCGGAAATGCCCGGCTGATCGATTTCGCCCTGCAATTGTTGTTTTATGGATGTGGGTAGGTGGGCGTTATCCTGTAAATCTGCGATATCTTCCCAAGTGCTGTCTGAAGGGGGAAGCCCTTGCCATTGTATTAGTGCCTGGGGAATTTCTTGGCCTTGTCGTAGAATCCGGCGTGTATTGATGACCGCCATGGGCTGGTGCATGGGGCTGTTCTCCCAGCTGAGCTCGGGTAGGTTGGTGATATGAATCTTGGGATCCCCTACATAGGGCTTAAGTAAGGAGACATGAAATACTGGGTGTATCTTGGATGATGGTGGGAGGAGGAGTCGGTATGCTGCCGCCCCAATGATCTCGGTTATCTGATATGGTCCATAATACTTCAGTCCTAATTTTTTTCCTTGTTGTTTCTTCATGGTTACTTGGCGGTATGGGTGTAATTTGAGTAGCACCCAATCACCCTTGTTTAGACGGAGTTCCTTACGTTTCTTATCGGCTTGCGCCTTCATCCGTTGTTGTGATTTGGCTAGATTCTCCTTGAGTCCGTGAAGTAGTTGCTCCCGTGTTTGTAAAGTATCCTCGGCGGCCTCATTGTCGGTACTTCCTGCACAAAAATGGAGCAAACCAGGAGGCGGTCGACCGAACATGACCTCAAAAGGGGTCATATTGGTCGAGGAGTTATACGATGTGTTGTAGTGATATTCAGCAAGATTAAGAAAAAAAGACCATTTGTTTGGTACGTCGTGGGAAAAAATTCATAAGTACTGTCCTAGGCATCGATTCACGCGTTCGGTGAGGCCGTCGGTTTGTGGATGATAGGACGGACTATACTTTAAGAGTGTGTCTTGTAGTCGAAAAAGTTCTGTCCAAAAATTGCTTAAAAAGATAGTATCCCTATCCGATATTATCGTCTCGGGAATTCCATGAAGTTTGCCAACATAGTTCCAAAATGCAGTAGCCACAGTGGGGCCGGTAATGGGATGTTTTAGGGGGGCAAAGTGAGCGGCTTTGGACAACCTATCTACCACTACAAGAATAATGGTGTATCCCTGGGAATTAGGTAGGTGGGTGATGAAATCCATGGTGAGATCGGACCATAGTCGTTGGGGTGTGGGTAGGGGTTGGAGGAGTCCATAGGGTAGGTGATTTAGTGGTTTTGCCTTTTGGCAAAGGTCACAATTTTTGATGAATGTGGTGACTTCCTCTTTCATGTTATACCAGAAAAATTGGTTTTTAAGTCTATGTAAGGTACCCTTGATGCCCGAATGTCCTAGAAATTCGACTTTCGGAGTGACAAACGAACATTTGGAAAGTTTGACGAACAAGGTGTGGTGTTCGAGTATTTCTAACGTGATTCGTAGGTGCTCTAGATGTTCCTTTTCGGTGGCACTATAGATGAGTATGTCGTCGAAAAAGATGACAAGGAACTTGCGCAGGAAAGGCTGAAAAATGGTGTTCATAAGCGCTTGAAATGTTGACGGGGCATTTGTTAGCCCAAAAGGCATAACTAAAAACTCGTAGTGTCCGTGGTGGGTTCGAAAAGCGATTTTGTGGATATCCCCGTTATCCATTCAGATTTGATGGTAACCCGAACGGAGGTCTATTTTGGAGAAGAAACGCGCGGAGCATAGTTCGTCCAGTAGCTCATCGATGGTTGGGATGGGAAATTTGTCCTTTATTGTGATTTTGTTTAGGGCGCGGTAGTCAACGCAAAACCTCCACGTGCCATCTTTTTTTTTTACGAGTAAGACGGGGGAACTAAAAACGGAGGTGCTAGGTCGGATGTGACCGTGGGTGAGCATTTCAGAGACTAACTTTTCGATTTCATTCTTTTGGTGATACGGGTAACGAAAAGGCCGTAGATTCGGTGTTGTGGCATCAATGATTAAGGATATTTTGTGATCAATACCGCGTGGGGGTGGCAGTGATGTGGGTTCTTGAAACAATATGGCAAATGATGTGAGTAATTTAAGAAATGGTTTTGGTACATTCTTTTCGATGTCTCCTAGTGTTTGTGGGGGGATCGTGGGCGGACTTGCCTTGGCGAGCAAGAGACACATGTTGGATGGTTTGACGGCAATCATGCGCCTTAATTGTGATGAAGAAACCTGGCCTGCAGAGTAGGCGTTGCGATGCCCAATCAAAGTGACCTGTCCTTGCGGTCCGGAATAAGATAGGGTGAACTTATCATAGTCCATCGTGACCGGACCAAGTGTCCGAAGCCAGCTTTGCCCCAATATGAGGTCCGTGCCTTCGATGTCAAGGACATATAAATGGACCGTGTAGTGCGCGGTTTGTATGAGCAGTGAGGTGTCCTTGCATTTGCCTTGGCAGGATTCCGTGGATCCATTCCCCATAAAGACCGGGAATTTCTTAACCGGGAGGACGGGAAGCCTTAGGAATTGTGCCATCCTAGGAGAAATAAAGTTGTGTGTGTTGCCGTTGTCGATAAACAATTGTAACGGGTTATTGTTTATGTAACCGGTCATGCGTAACCCGTGATCGGGCAGAGCACCTAGGAGTGTTTGTAAACAAATCATTGTAGGTGGAAATTCGTCGTCGGGTGGAGGATCACCAGGATCGATGTCCTCAAAGTCGTCTGGTTCCTCGGTGCCAACTAAATATAACAAAGCTCGTCGTCCTTTACATTTATGGCCTGCGTGATAGCGTTCGTCGCAATTATAACATAGCCCCTTATCGCGTCGGTCTTGGAGTTCGGTTGGGGTGAGGCGCTTGATCGGGGGGTATTTCGGCCTGAAGGTGTTTGGGGGTCGGTTGTGGTCTCGCGGGAAGGGATTGGGGTTATGAAACGTGGGGGTACGGTTTTTAAAAGTTAGGTTATGCTGGTCTTCATACATACGTGCAATGGCGTATGCGTCATGGATCTCGACTGGACGGGCCAACTGGACCGGGCCACGGATATGTTCCTTGAGACCCGAAACCCACATATCCGCGATAAATTTGGGATGTAAGCCGGGAACTTTTGTCATCAACTCTTCGAATTCAGTTTTATAGTTAAGGACCGTTGTGGTTTGGTGTAATTTGGTGAGGAGGCCGGCTGGTTTAACGTAAGGTGAGGGACCAAATCGTTTTTTTAGCGCGTCGACAAATAATGGGAACGTTAACGCGGGGTGTTCCTTAAGAGTTGCTTGATACCATTTTGAGGCCGGTTTATCTAATTGGAAAGACGCGATTAACAAATAATCTTGGGTGCGCGTTCCGTTGTATTCAAAATATTGACGTAGATCATACAACCAATCCGTAGGGTCGCCATCGGAAAAACGAGGGCAAGGAATTTCATAGTTACCGGGTCGGTTAGAAACTACCTGGGTGTTGGTGGTGATGGGGGCCGAGCCAAGTATGCCGCTGGAGGATTGCGCCGGAAAAAAATCCGCCGTCCGACGTTCCACGGTGGGTTCTTCCAGGGCGGGTCCTTTGCTGATGGCCTGCTGTAAAGCAGTAAATTGCTGCAGTAGCTCCTGGCGCAGTCCGGTCATCTAGGTAGCTAACTGCTCGGCGGCGTCTTCCTTGGAGGTCAAAATCTGGTGGGCGAGCATATTCTCCTTTGTTTGTAGTTCGCCGGAGAAACGCTGAGTGAGTTCGTCGACGATGCGGCGGTGGACGTCCTCCATTTGAGTCGCCCGGGTAGCCTGCTCCGTGTCACAACCCGCATTTCCTCAACGAGCATATCGTATCAGAGCAAGAGGAACTACGGGTTATGATGCCACGTCGTGCAGGGGATAACTACACACGCTCAGGCAACTCTTGACGCTGACTTTACAAGTTGAAATTCAATAGTTACATGCAGGAAAACTTTTGAATTAAATGGCCGTATCCCTCGGCCTTAGATAGTAAAATTGTCTTTGTACGCGACAGAAATACTTTGTTTATTTATGATGAGCTCCTATATGCAGTCTAGAGTGATACTACTATAAGAACTCCTCTTTATTTACGGTATTTGGAAAATATGTGTTAGTTAACCAAAACATGTATGCATGAAATACAATAGTACATATCATTAGTCAAAATAGCTAATGCAACCTACTAGAAAACCATCCCAAAAGCAAGTACATATCATTCCATCCAAAGGAATTACATTAACAGTCTAGTTCATATTTACACAAAAGAAAACCACCAATGGGCGCCAACAAGCTGACACGAACCCATTGGGGCACATGTATGTCTGTACAACACAAAGAAGAACTACCTCGCTAAGAATGCTCGGCTAGTTCCCAGGAAATGCCACCAACCAATCTAGCCGCTCAACCGGCTACAACCTGCACCTGAGGTATTCAAGAAAGAATACCTCAGCAATCAACCAAGCTATACAAAAAGAGAGCATAAATGTCATATATGATAACGAAGGGGCTTACCGACCCCACAGAGATGTTTCATCAAGTAACATGAGTGAACAAAACAAGTGGAAAAACGCACCACAATCCATGCCAAACGCACCAAGTGCGTACAAGTTCATCATGTCCTGCTCAAACCGCAGGAGCAAAAGGCAAAACACATGCCCATTCCATCATTCATAAGCCAAGAAATTACGATACTAGTGAAGCATAAGCAGCGGTTAAGTTCCATTTCGCAAGGGTCTTACCGGTGGCGGCCCTAAAGTGGAACGCACCAAACAAAACCAGCCCAAATCGGGGCCAAAGTGGTCTCTCTAACCACAAAAAAAAACACAAAACCCGGTGGCCACAGGCTGAAACCACACCACCCCTTGCAAAATTCTCACACAAACGCTCCTGCCATGGTTCACAAATTCGCCTCGCAAAACGCCCCATAACCCAAGGTAACACGTTCCTTTCATCGTCCTCACACATGACGGCCAATTGCCAACGTATCGTATGATGATCTTCATCACATAAAAAGAATCACACGCTTTGTATCAAAATAGAATCACATGATAGGAGTTGATTAACATGAGTACATAAACCACATATTTGGAACACAATCATATGTTTTGGAAAGGAAAAATCACCTCTCTTGATAGGTTACATGAATATGACAAATTAGCTACATGAATTAAGCTAGCATAATGAGCATAATTAACATAAGGAATTTTAGCATAATTAGCATAAGGAATTAGCTATTTTGAATTTTGCATAAGGAATTTTAGCATAGGGACTTAGCTAATTTGAATTTAGCCTAGGGAATTTAACATAGAACAAACAAGAGGATGCATCATACTTTGAATCAAGAAGAACAAACTAAGCATAGGGAAATTGAAAGAGCAATTTAAGGAAGAATTCAACACAAGATCTAAAGCTAGGAAAATGGAAAATTGAATCAAGAATGAAGATTGGCAAGGGTGGAGAACACCGCTTGCCTGAACCGAAACGATGCCGCGACGGTTGCTCTCCTCTTTCCTTGCCTTGCTTGCTCCCTTGCTCCCTTGCTTTCTCTTTGGGATGAAGAAGAAGAAGATGAAGATGAAGAGAAGATGAAAATGAAATCTCTATTTCGGACTTATGTCATCCAGAACAGAGCTGAACCGTTCAATGCAGGATCAAGGAAATGAACGGCACAAAAAAACTGGAAAAAGTCGATTTTCGGGCCGGTCACGCCCTGTGTCACGCCCGTGACACAGGGCGTGTACCATAAGCGGCGCCGAAAGGCGGCAATTCCACGTTTATCCACACGGTACACGGCCGGGTACACGCCCGTGACGGGTCGGTCACGCCCGTGACCTAGGGCATGTAGCCCGTGTCTCGACACCTCGTCGATAGAAAGTGTCGACACTCGACCCAGCTTGACACGCCCTGTGACACGCCCGTGTCACAGGCCGTGTCCCCTCTCTCGACGACTCGACACTCGATACTCGACGCTCGATACTCGACGATCGACACTCGACACTCGACGAAGCGGGACACGGCCCGTGACACGCCCGTGTCACGGGGCGTGTACCCCATTCGTCGAGCTCAACTCGACGCAAGAAAAATCGTCGAGTCAAGGAGGTCACGCCCAGGTCACGGCCTGGGTCACGCCCGTGTCAGGGGGCGTGTCTAGCATAAAAACGACCATTTTTCCCTTTTGTGAAAAATGTTTCTGAGACGTCCTAGACCATTTTTGCCTCAAGCACTTTTTACCCCTTTTTTTGCTTCCTGAACCAGCCACTTATTTTGAGCTACAGTACCCGGGCGCGAAAAAGTGCAAGCATTTCCTAAGATGCCTCACCGAGTCCCTCATATGGACTCCGTTTTGCTGGGGAATCGTGCAACTCGACAAAACAAAACAGCCACTCGCAAGCCCGCGGGAAAACCATGCTCAAACTACAGTCAAAACCAACGTAACGCCCATCATGCGTACGTAATCAAAAAATCCGGGGCATTACAACCACTCCCCCTAACAAAAAGTTTCGCCTCGAAACTTTCACAACACAAAACCAATTAAAAACATGAATGCAATCAAACACCAAGTCACATACCAGCTTATCTACGGGAACAAATGAGGATGAGCCGCCCTCATTGTTGATTCGAGTTCCCACGTCGCGCTTTCCACATCCTGATTTTTCCATAGCACCTTTACCATATGAATCTTCTTTTTCCGCAACACGCGATCTTGGGAGTCCAATATCCGGATGGGCATCTCCTCATAAGAAAGGTTGGGCGCTAATTGCGGCACAACGTCCAACACTTGTTTGTCATTCCGCGCACACTTGCGAAGTTGGCTAACATGAAACACATTGTGAACACCTGGAAAGTTCACGGGTAATTTCAGTTTGTAGGCGGATGCTCCAACTCGCGCAAGAATCGTGAAGGGACCCACAAATCTTGGGTCTAATTTGTGCTCTTTCCCAAACTGTTTAATCCCAACCATTGGGGAGACTTTCAAGAAAATAGAATCCCCCACCGCAAATTCTTATTCCGACCTTCGTCGGTTGGCATACTTTTCATAGCGCTCTTGGGCGATTCGGAGCTTCTCCCGAATAAGTCGTACTGCAACTTCCATATCCTCGAGCGCCTCTGGACCCAACAAAGGCCGCTCGCCAACCTCAGTCCAAAAGAGTGGGGTCCGACATCGTCGCCCATATAACGCTTCGAACGGAGTCATTTGCAAGCTTTCTTGATAGCTATTATTATACGCGAACTCCATAAGCCGCAAACGTTCATCCCATGCTCCGCCATACTCAAGAATGTAACATTGAATCATATCTTCTACAATTTGATTTACTCTTTCGGTTTGGCCATTCGTCTGAGGATGATAAGCCGTGGAGTATCGCAAATCTGTCCCCAAACCCTCTTGTAAACTGCGCCAAAAACGAGAGGTAAAGCGGCAATCTCGGTCTGAAATAATATTCATAGGGACACCATGCAGTCGGATGATCTCGTTCAAATAGAGCTCCGATATGGTCTTCATTGGGTAGTTGACCTTAAATGGTATGAAATGAGCACACTTGGTCAACCTGTCCACGATCACCCACACGGAGTCATGTCCTCGTGGAGATCTTGGTAAACCGGTAATAAAATCCATTGAGATACTTTCCCACTTCCAGGTTGGAATCTCCAATGGTGTCAACTTGCCACCAGGCTTCCCATGATCAGCTTTCACCCGCTTGCACGTATGACATTCTGAGACAAATTGCGCTATATCTCTTTTCATTCCATACCACCAGACAATTTGTTTCAAATCACGGTACATTTTTGTTGAGCCTGGATGGTAGGCCATACTTGCGCCATGTGCTTCCTTACACACCATCTCGCGAATATCCCCAACCGCGGGAATACAAAATCGTCCACGATACTTTAACGTGCCTGCACCATCAATCGCAAAATCTGGTAATTCATCCTTTTCAGTCCGAAGAAATAGATGTACAAGATCAGGATCATCTTTTTGATGTTGTCTTGCAAGCACCAGCCATGACGGTTCTTCTATTGCCGAAAGACTTTGCGGATCATATTTGCCCACCGCAATATCCATCAATAGAAATTCCTCTACAAGACGGTCGACGGAAAGATGAAATAATTTCCCCGTCTTCCGACTCAAAGCATCGGCTACAACATTTGCTTTCCCCGGATGATACTGAATGTCCACATCATAATCAGCTACATACTCAAGCCATCGCCGTTGGCGCAAATTAAGTTCTTTCTGCGTGAAGACATACTTCAAACTTTTATGATCTGTAAAGATTTTACACTGTGCACCATATAGCAAGTGTCTCCACAACTTCAATGCAAATATCACCGCTGCAAACTCCAAATCATGCGTTGGGTAATTCTTTTCATGAATTTTCAACTGCCGAGACCCATACGCAATCACCTTTTTGTCTTGCATTAACACACATCCAAGTCCAACGTGCGACGCATCCACGAACACTTCATAATCCTTTCCTTCTGTTGGCAAGATTAACACAGGAGCGGTACATAACCTGTTCTTGAGTTCCAGGAATGACGCCTCACACTTGTCATTCCACTCAAACACCACATTTTTCTGGGTTAATCGAGTCAACGGTGCGGCCAACGTCGCAAAACCTTCGACAAATCTGCGATAATAGCCGGCTAAGCCCAAGAAGCTTCAAATTTCCTTGGGTGTTTCCGGTTTTCTCCATTCCATAACTGCCGCAATCTTATCGGGATCCACTGAAATTCCTTGGTGATTAATGACATGACCCAGAAAGGCAACTTGCGGCAACCAAAACTCGCATTTGCTTAGCTTGGCGAATAACCGTTGATCTCGCAAAGTGGCCAATACTAATCGCAAATGCTGTTCATGCTCCTCAGCACTACGGGAGTAGACAAGAACATCATCAATAAAAACCACCACAAATTTATCCAAGTAGTCCTTGAACACTCTGTTCATCATATCCATGAAGGCTGATGGCGCGTTGGTCAAACCAAACGACATCACCAGAAATTCAAAATGACCATGTCGTGAGCGAAATGCAGTCCGCGGAATATCCGACTCCCGGACCTTGAGCTGATGATAGCCCGAGCGGAGATCAATCTTCGAAAATACAGAACTGCCATGCAGTTGATCAAACAAATCATCAATTCTTGGCAGTGGGTACTTGTTTTTAATTGTCACCTTGTTCAACTCCTAGTAATCGATGCAAAGCCGCATCGACCCATCTTTCTTCTTCACAAATAACACCGGTGCACCCTAAGGTGATGAACTCGGCCGGATAAACCCTTTTGCCAATAAGTCATCCAACTGTGTACGCAACTCTGCTAGCTCACGCGGGGCCATCCTGTACGGCGCTTTCGCAATCGGTCGCGTACCCGGCTCCAAATCAATAACAAACTCGACATCACGATTAGGGGGTAGACCAGGAAGGTCAGTAGGAAAAACATCTGGAAAGTCACGCACAACAGGAATCTCCTCTAAACGCGGCAAAACAGCACTAGTCCCCACAACGGAGACAAAACAAGCAAAACAGTCGGAAACAAACAACGTCCGAACACATACCGCCGAAATCCCTGGAGAATCCTGACAAGAATCATCATACACACTTCCTGGCTGACCATCATCCTTGATGAAATCCAGGCGCTTTCCTCTGCACTGGATGACGGCATCATAACGGGCTAACCAGTCCATGCCCAGAATGACGTCAAAATCGTCCAAATCGATCACCTTGCAATCAACTCTTGCTATGAAATCCCCCAACAAAATGGGACAATCAAGAAGACCCCAGTCAGCCACCACAGAAGTGCCTGAAGGAAATTTCACCAAAAACGCATTCCCCACTCGCTCTGGTGTCAAATGATATCGATCCAGAAAGTTTCGCGCCACAAACGAATGGGTCGCGCCAGAATCAAAAAGAACACGCGCCCAACGGTTCTTTACCTTAAAGTTTCCTATAAGGTATATATGCTATGCTAAGAACTACACATAAGAGGCATACACAAAACAGGAACCAGAGGAATGAATCGAACCTGAGATAACCTGAGGTGATGTATGCGCTTCCTCTGCAGAGACCACATTCAACTTCCCTTTGCCTTTGTCCAAGCGCGGAGGCGGAGGCAAAGCCTGGAGTGGTGCGGGTTGCAACACAGCGTGAACTTGTGGGCACCTTGCGCGAAGATGTCCTGGTCTGCCACACTGGAAGCATACCTTGTCTTTGGCCCAGCAGCGACTCACATCATGACCTCTTCTCCCACAAAATGTACACTTCAAGTCTCTGGTTGGCGCACCTTGAATGGCGTGCACCTGCTCCTTCTTTTGCATCCCCAGCCGCTTGAAACATTTTTCAAACGGGTGACCGGCTCGGCCACAGAAGCTACATAGTTCCTTCTTCTTCTTTACGTCTGACTCGTGGGACATTTTCTCTCCCACCAGCTGTCTCTTGCCCTGCCTCATCTGCTGCCCTCTTTGTTTGGCATTTTCGATAGCTTCTACCTTCAACGCCACCTCAACCACCACAGTGTAACTTGTCGCTCCATACGCACTTGCGAACTGCTGTACGTCGCTGCGGAGTCCGCCCAAAAATCTCTTGACTCGATCAGCTTCTGTAGTCACCAAGCTCGGAGCGAACTGACTTAACTTGCTAAACTCGATTTCATACTCACTCACTGTGAGTTTCCTCTGCTTCAAGTACAAGAAATCATTCATCAGGCGGTCCCTTTCCACTGTCGGTAGAAACTTGCGCCGTACCAGTTCTTTGAACACTTCCCACGAACAGCCCGCCCCTAGGCCTTCCTTTTCTCGTAACCACCATCCTTTCGCCAACCCTTTAAGTTGATAGGCAGCAAGCATCACCTTCTGGTCCTCGGTCACACCAGCATACACAAACATTTCTTCCAATGTCATCACCCAATCATCCAAGATCACGAAGTCTGCTTTTCCATCATACGTCGGTGGTCCAAGTCGCTGAAACTGCGAGATAAAAGTCATCGCAGGAGGAACCACAACTGGGGGTGTCACTGCCACTGAAGGAGTCGAACTAGTGGGGCCTCTAACCGTCTCTTGTCCTCTTGGTGCCAGCCCAGACATCGCGGAAGACATAGCTTGAAGCTGGGACTGCACTTCCTGCACCTGCCTCGTCAAGGCCTCATTACTTTGGCGAAGACTATCCATCAGCGCATTATTCTGCGCGCCCGAAGACTCACCCTCGGATTGGGGAGTTTGCCTTGTCACTGGACGCTTTGACATCCTATAACACGTTCACTCTTATCAAGCTCAAACCCAACAAAACACACAACAGCTATGTACAGACCATACATGAAAAAAAAATATAAACATCAACTGCTAACTTGCTTTGGGAGTTTAAGAATGATGGTATGCCTAACCTAAAGATGACTCACCGTCATCCCACTAACTTGTGCCTAAACCATGAATGCATGACTTTCTTTGACCCAAAACCATGTGTGTCCAGGTGTCATCATGTAAGTCTTAGCTTGGCACGTTGTGCTCATGCAATGTTATGTTATGCGTGCTGTGCTATGCAATCTAGAAAAGGCCTTAATGCATGCCATGAGCGGTCGTACGCATCCCAATGCTATGCATCCCATACTACATAGCATTGCATGCAACGAATAAAAGAAAACGTGCTGGTCGCATCCATGTGGTGAGGTTATGCATCTCATACTACATAACCCTCACATGTTGCCCCTATGGTGGATCCATATACAACCACATATTATGCATCTCATACTACATAATATGCCCCGTATACTTCTGTTCATGCCATGAGTGTAGTGTACGTGCTTCGGCCAAGACATACTGATGGCACCTCGGTGTGTGTATGAGATGATGCTTACAAACACAAAAGACAAGGAAAAGTTTGCCCGACCAAATGTCAAGCAAACCTGGCTCTGATACCAACTGTCACAACCCGCATTTCCTCAACGAGCATATCGTATCAGAGCAAGAGGAACTACGGGTTATGATGCCACGTTGTGCAGGGGATAACTGCACACGCTCAGGCAACTCTTGACACTGACTTTACAAGTTGAAATTCAATAGTTACATGCAGGAAAACTTTTGAATTAAATGGCCGTATCCCTCGGCCTTAGATAGTAAAATTGTCTTTGTACGCGGCGAAAATACTTTGTTTATTTATGATGAGCTCCTATATGCAGTCTAGAGTGATACTACTATAAGAACTCCTCTTTGTTTACGGTATTTGGAAAATATGTGTTAGTTAACCAAAACATGTATGCATGAAATACAATAGTACATATCATTAGTCAAAATAGCTAATGCAACCTACTAGAAAACCATCCCAAAAGCAAGTACATATCATTCCATCCAAAGGAATTACATTAGCAGTCTAGTTCATATTTACACAAAAGAAAACCACCAATGGGAGCCAACAAGCTGACACGAACCCATTGGGGCACATGTATGTCTGTACAACACAAAGAAGAACTACCTCGCTAAGAATGCTCGGCTAGTTCCCAGGAAACGCCACCAACCAATCTAGCCGCTCAACCGGCTACAACCTGCACCTGAGGCATTCAAGAAAGAATACCTCAGCAATCAACCAAGCTATACAAAAAGAGAGCATAAATGTCATATATGATAACGAAGGGGCTTACCGACCCCACAGAGATGTTTCATCAAGTAACATGAGTGAACAAAACAAGTGGAAAACGCATCACAATCCATGCCAAACGCACCAAGTGCGTACAAGTTCATCATGTCCTGCTCAAACCGCAGGAGCAAAAGGCAAAACACATGCCCATTCCATCATTCATAAGCCAAGAAATTACGATACTAGTGAAGCATAAGCAGCGGTTAAGTTCCATTTCGCAAGGGTCTTACCGGTGGCGGCCCTAAAGTGGAACGCACCAAACAAAACCAGCCCAAATCGGGGCCAAAGTGGTCTCTCTAACCACAAAAAAAAAACACAAAACCCGGTGGCCACAGGCTGAAACCACACCACCCCTTGCAAAATTCTCACACAAACGCTCCTGCCATGGTTCACAAATTCGCCTCGCAAAACGCCCCATAACCCAAGGTAACACGTTCCTTTCATCGTCCTCACACATGACAGCCAATTGCCAACGTATCGTATGATGATCTTCATCACATAAAAAGAATCACACGCTTTGTATCAAAATAGAATCACATGATAGGAGTTGATTAACATGAGTACATAAACCACATATTTGGAACACAATCATATGTTTTGGAAAGGAAAAATCACCTCTCTTGATAGGTTACATGAATATGACAAATTAGCTACATGAATTAAGCTAGCATAATGAGCATAATTAGCATAAGGAATTTTAGCATAATTAGCATAAGGAATTAGCTACTTTGAATTTTGCATAAGGAATTTTAGCATAGAGACTTAGCTAATTTGAATTTAGCCTAGGGAATTTAACATAGAACAAACAAGAGGATGCATCATACTTTGAATCAAGAAGAACAAACTAAGCATAGGGAAATTGAAAGAGCAATTTAAGGAAGAATTCAACACAAGATCTAAAGCTAGGAAAATGGAAAATTGAATCAAGAACGAAGATTGGCAAGGGTGGAGAACACCGCTTGCCTGAACCGAAACGATGCCGCGACGGCTGCTCTACTCTTTCCTTGCCTTGCTTGCTCCCTTGCTTTCTCTTTGGGATGAAGAAGAAGATGATGAAGATGAAGAGAAGATGAAAATGAAATCTCTGTTTCGGACTTATGTCATCCAGAACAGAGCTGAACCGTTCGATGCAGGATCAAGGAAATGAACGACACAAAAAAACTGGAAAAAGTCGATTTTCGGGCCGGTCACGCCCTGTGTCACGCCCGTGACACAGGGCGTGTACCATAAGCGGCGCCGAAAGGCGGCAATTCCACGTTTATCCACACGGTACACGGCCGGGTACACGCCCGTGACGGGTCGGTCACGCCCGTGACCTAGGGCGTGTAGCCCGTGTCTCGACACCTCGTCGATAGAAAGTGTCGACACTCGACCCAGCTTGACACGCCCTGTGATACGCCCGTGTCACAGGCCGTGTCCCCTCTCTCGACGACTCGACACTCGATACTCGACGCTCGATACTCGACGATCGACACTCGACACTCGACGAAGCGGGACACGGCCCATGACACGCCCGTGTCACGGGGCGTGTACCCCATTCGTCGAGCTCAACTCGACGCAAGAAAAATCGTCGAGTCAAGGAGGTCACGCCCAGGTCACGGCCTGGGTCACGCCCGTGTCAGGGGGCGTGTCTAGCACAAAAACGACCATTTTTCCCTTTTGTGAAAAATGTTTCTGAGACGTCCTAGACCATTTTTGCCTCAAGCACTTTTTACCCCTTTTTTTGCTTCCTGAACCAGCAACTTATTTTGAGCTACAGTACCCGGGCGCGAAAAAGTGCAAGCATTCCCTAAAAGGCCTCACCGAGTCCCTCATATGGACTCCGGTTTGCTGGGGAATCGTGCAACTCGACAAAACAAAACAGCCACTCGCAAGCCCGCGGGAAAACCATGCTCAAACTACAGTCAAAACCAACGTAACGCCCATCATGCGTACGTAATCAAAAAATCCGGGGCGTTACACTCCGCCAGCAAGGCGGCCTTGAGGTCGGCCAATGAACGCAGTCTGTCGCCCATGGTATAACATGAAAGAGGAAGTCACCACATTCATCAAAAAAGGATTGTGCCGCCTCGGTGGACTACCGCCGCTCGGGATTTCTTGTGTCGCTACCGTTCGCGAACGATCGGCCAGAAGTGATCAATCCGACGCTTGCGATTTCTATATTGCTGGTCCAGATCGGGGAAGAGGAACAGTCTTCTTGTCGATTTCGGGAAACTGTGCTTTCTCCCGCCGTCAACGTTGCCCTTGCCGTTCGCGAAGGAGGTGCAACCGATCACGCAGAAGATCAAACCGCCTCTCTTGTGGTTTTTCCGTGATCGTGTTTTTCTTGTGCGGACAAAGAGGAAGATGACCTCCTTGTTGTCGGAGGTTGCTCGGCTCAGCTGCCTCATCCCAGTGTTGATCCAGATCGGGACTTCTTTTCAATTCCCGCGCGCTGCTGCTGTTGGCGATCAGGAGGAAGTAATACTCAAAGGTTGATCATCGCCGTTGCTGGAAACGCTCCCTCCATTGCAGTTCTCTGCAAATCCAGTTGCTTTCCTCCAGCCAGGAAGGAGGAGTTCTCTGCAGTATCATCGTTGTTCCCTGGGTTCGATTGCTTGTCGCAGGAGATTGAGAAGAGTAGATCTGATTCACTTGTTCTCCAGCCAGAAAGGAGGAGCTCAATTCAGATCTACTATTGTTTGTAATTAAAATTGCGCCCATCGCCGGAGAGTCCATTTGTGCATCTGTGGCATTATTGTCACTTAGATCCTGGCTTTGGCGACTGTGCTCAGCGAAAACAATTTTTCTGGATTGAATCTGAAGTTTTCATCGTCTCCGCGACTCAGGTGATCTCTTTCTAATTTTTCATCGTCTCCGCGGAATTCTATTGTTTAGAAAGAAACACGCAATGTCGAAAGGGAATTCTCTCGTGTCGATGATCAAGTTGGAGAAATTCTCCAACTCCGAGTACAGTTCCTGGAAGCGTATCACGCAGTTTGTCATGAAATATCTGAATATTTTCTATACCGTACAGTCCGATATCGAGTCTTATAGAGGAGGAGAGGATGGGGATAACTGGATCCACGACGAGGATTTTTTTCGTGATTACCTGCTCAACTGCATCTCAAACAAACTTATAGAGACGTACAACAAGTTGAAAACTGCAAAGGAGATATGAGATGCACTGGAGGAGCAGTTTAGAGAGAAAGAGAACATGTCCAAGACGCACCTGATGGATAAGTTCATGTCCTTCACCTTCACAGAAGACAGAGAGATTCTTCCTCAAGTTGCAGACTTTGATGATTTCGTGGACAAGCTGAACAGTGAAAACATCCCTCTGTCAGATGGTTCGTTGCAGGAGCGATAATTTTCAAATTACTCTCGACATGGTATTCTTTTAAAACTGAAATGTATCAGAAGCAGACACAGGTGAGTCTGAAAGACCTCAAGCGCTTCATATGCATTGAGGATGAGAACCGGACTAGGCACGCCTTAGAGACGGTTAACAAGCAGACCTCTACTGCTAACATGTTCACGCATCCTAAGTGCAACCCTAAGCCTGGAAAGACCAGACCACCGACCAATTCACCCGCAATTGCTGCCACCAGTAAAAAGATTAAAAAGTTCAAAGACAAGTGCTACAACTGTAACAATTTTGGTCACTGAGTTTTCGAGTGCAAGCAGTCCAAATGGGGCAAATTCAACACACTCAGGACTGATAACAAAGCCAATATGGTTTATCAGACTGCGCCTACCGATTTTGTTGCCATGGTCGGAAAGGGGAATGTCAGTTCATATTAGTGGCTCGATTCAGGTGCTACCTGCCACGTCTACAACAATTCTGTATTTCTGGAGGATGTCAAAGACGTTAAAGAGACTATCATTGTTGCTAATGGCGCTGTCGCTGATGTGTTGAGGGTGAGGAATGCTACTCCGACTCTCTCTTCATGTACGCGTTTACTTTTAAAGAATGTTAAATTTATAATCTCGTTAGCTGCTAATCTAATTTCTATTTGTTTGTTATGCGATGCGAGTATGTCATTTAACATTAGTGATGACTGAGTAACTCTTATGGTTCACTCGCATTACTTTGGTTGTGGGTATGTAGTTAATGGAATGTATATGATGAGTCTAGCAAACGAGGCAGTCAATCAGGTTAGTTCAAATTTGATAGATCGTAAGTCTTTACATGCAGCACTAGGACACGTGAACTATAGGAAACTACTTATACTAACTAGAACTCACAGCATTCCCTTAAACACAATAATTAAGTTTGACAAATATGAAATTTGTGCTCAATCTAAGAAAACTAGAACACTTTTTGGTCAGATTTCTAGGAGCCACAATTGTTAGAATTAATACATTCTGATATTTGTGACTACAAAAGTTTTGTCACCCGAGGAGGTCGGAAGTATCTAATAACTTTTATCGAGTACTACTCTAGATTCAGTCGCATTTATCTACTTAAATCCAAAGATGAATCTTTTGAAAAATTTCGTATTTTCAAAAATAGGACCGAAAATCAACTAGACATGAAAATTAAAAGGCTAAGGAGTGATAGAGGAGGTGAATATGTCTCGGGGGAGTTCAGAAATTTTCTTGCCAGTAATGACATAATTCCTGAAACGACTGCTCCGTATTCACCACAATCCAACGGTATCGCTGAGCGAAAAAATAGGACTTTAACAGAAATGTTGAACTCCATGTTGTTGACTGCTGGCATGTCTACAACCTGCTTGAGTGAAGTTGTTCTCACGTCAAATCACATTCTTAATAAAGTACCACATGCAATGCTGACTAAAACACCATATGAGCTTTGGTTTAAGAGATCTCATAGATTTGACAATCTTAAGATCTGGGGCTATATCGCTTATGTTAGGATACCTCACTCTAGAAGAGCAAAGATTGGACCTAGGACGTACACTTGCGTATATCTAGGATGTGCAGAGGATAGTGCTGCAAACAGATTTCTAGATCTCTCAACTAATACTGTAATAGAATCTAGAGATGCAGTTTCCTTTGAGGATAAGTTTCTTAAAGATAAAAACTTGTCGCTTCTAGGTCTGCCAGCTACTACTACTGAACTCATTGTTGAGCCAGAAATAAGAAACCCTGACACTGAGCTTATAGACACTAGTGGTTTAGCATCTAAAATGTTATTTAATAGAGAACGAGTGCCTAAAAAGTTCGGTACAGACTTTGTGACTTACCAAGCTGAAGTTTATCCATCGACCTATAAGGCGGCGATGCGATCTAGGGATTCTCTGTTATGAAAAAAGGTCATAGATGATGAGATGAATTTTCTACTACAAAATCACACTTGGACTTTGGTCGATTTGCTCACAGGGGCTAGAACCATTGTAAGTAAGTGAGTTCTGAAGAAGAAGCTTTATCCCGATGGAAGTATCGCTAAATATAAAGCACGTCTAGTTGCCAAGGGCTACACTCAAGTGAGTGGTATAGACTATTTTGATATATACTCACATGTTTGTCACATTGCGACAATTATGATACTTCTTGCGTTAGCATCTATTGAACATTTTGTTGTTCATCAGATGAATGTCAAGACTGTATTTCTTAATGGAGATCTGACTGAGAAGATCTATATGCAGCAGCCTGAAGGGTTTGTCATAGAAGGTCTAGAGAATAAGGTCTGTAAGTTGATTAAGTCACTCTACGGATTGAAATAAGCACCGAAATTGTGGCACGAGAAATTTGATACTTGTGTTCAAGACTTGGGCTTCATGTCTAGTCTATCAGATAAATGTCTGTACGTAAGAACAAGTTCAGATAAAGTCGCAATTATATGCTTCTATGTTGACGACATGTTAATTCTGGACACTGATCAGTCTGAGGTGGAAGACATAAAAGTTGCCTTGACGGCTAAATTTAGTATGACATACTTGAGAGTGGTGAATACCATCCTAGGTATGTAAGTGAACTTCACTGAAAAGGGTATTACCCTAAGTCATAGTGACTACGTTAGAAATCTACTAGAAAAGTGGGGTTACGTTAGTAGCAAAAAAGGCTGAGACTTCATACAACTATAACAATAGATTGAAACCGAATGAAGGTTTATCTATTAGACAGTTGGATTATTCCAAACTCATAGGAAGTCTCATGTATGCTACAACCTGCACTAGACCTGACATAGCCTTTACGGTCGACATGTTGAGTAGATTCACGAGTAGCCCTGGGAAGGACCACTAGGATGCCTTAGAAAGGCTAATGCGATACTTAAAGTATACTGAGAAGTATGATTTATGTTACAGTGGACATCCTCCTGTGCTTGAGGGGTATTCTGACGCCTCCTAGTGCTCAGAATTTGTTGATAGTAGATCCACTAGTGATTTTGTGTTTACCCTAGGTGGAGCAGCAGTAGCTTAGAAGTCAAAGAGGCAGACGTGCATTGTACTATCCTCTATGGAATCGTAACTCTATGCTCTCGCTTCAACTGGAGAAGAAGTGGAGTGGATAAGAGATCTGATAATGGGCATTCCAATGACGAGTCTGAAAATGCATTCTATTTTGTTATATTGTGACAATCAAGGCACAAAAACCATTGCTACGAATACGTTGTTCAATGAAAAGCGAAGGCAACTAAGGATGAAACAGACCTGGTTGACCTATCTCACTAGTCAGAGGATAATCTCCCTTTTGGACGTGAGATCAAAAGATAATGTAGCGGATGTCCTTACCAAGGGCTTATGTAAGGTTCTAACAACTAAATATCAATGGAGATGAGATTAAAGTCCATTTAGAATGACTTAATATCTTGCATATGTTTTAAATTTTAGAACCATAGTCTGCTTACATTCAAGCATCTAGAGTTGAGTACACTGAAGTATTTCAGATGCTATCTGATGAAAACTGGAGATGATTAGTTGTCAGTCATTACAAACTTGATGACTTACACAATTATTTTATTCAAAAGCTGAATTGAGTATCATTGCAAAAAGAAATACTGAAGTTGCTGATATAAGTCATGATGTTATGATTATTAATTATATCATTGCAAACTTGATGATATGATGGTCACAGCTTGTTGTATCATTCCAAACTTGATGATATAACATAATTGTGAAATGATGAATAATAATCTTAATAATCGATGTAACATATTTATTCTATGAAATCGATTTCTAATTTTATGTAAATTAGATATGGATACTGATATGTGATTCTTTTTTCATGCTTAGAGTATTACGTTCTTTTACTGCTAGAACTAATAACTTTAATTTTTTGATTGACAATTGTTAGAATTCATAGAGATTTGTCTCATGATATTCTTATGTTGTTTGTGTGCAGATCAAATGGAGATTGAAGGAGAGAAAGTTGATTTCGACCCGGATGAAGATGATCTGCTGTTTGCTTAGATCAATTTTCAGTTTGAGTTTTTTCTTTCAGATTTCCTATTGTTATGTTTGGGATTATGCGTTTGAGTTTAAATATTTTGTATTCTAAAACTCATATTTATGCTTTCTGAAAACTCACTTTTTGGTCGTTATTAACACTTGTTTAAGTAACATGTACTGTGCTAACACCTATTTACAATATAGGAGGAGATTGTTGAGCTATATTGAAATAGGTGTGACAGATGTTTAATGAGTTGTGATTAGGATCCGATAGGAATCCAACAACCCGTAGTCGGGTATTTAGGGTTTGACTATAAATACTCATGATAGGGGCAACGAGTAGGCCGTTCCAAACTTGACGGTCACGCGGATGCTTCGAGCACAATCCCAACAACCACGCCCAGCACGCATGCTGGGACGCGCCATGCACGCGTGCGCGTGCCGGCCGCCTTCGCCGTCGGCTGCTCTCGTTGCCGCCGACCGTCGCCGGTCACCGGCGCCATGAATTACCTCTAATTGGGCTCCCTTTGTTGCCCTTTTCATAGCCGTTGAATTAGCATTTTAGGGTCATCTTTGCTTCTTTTTGGAATGATTATGCTTCTCTTTTATTATTATTATTCTTAAATTTTCTTAGTCTCCCAATTCGTCTTGTAAACAAACATTAAATCTTTCAGGACGAAAGTTCGAAATTAGGGGCGTAGCCAACACCTACTTGTCCCGAGCTCTGACCTCCGACTGGTTGTGAAGGACCAGAAAATGACCCAAAGCCTCAGCAGGGAGGTCCCACCGCTTACCCGGAAGATATCTGAGAGCTTCCCCTCTAAAGCCAAAAGCTGGGCTTGGAGCTCCTCAGAAAGCACAGAAAATTCTTCCAAAGTCCCGGGAAAAAAGTGCTTCTGAAGAACCCCTATGAGCCTATTTATAGTTTTCTGAGTTTGAACCGCCAATGACCAAACTGAACCGACCTGAAATTACCAAAATACCCTTGATTGGGTCTGCCAACAGTCAAACTCCGCTGTTCTGAAGGGTTATATGCATACCACCGAGGGCAAAAGCGTAAAATCACCTAGGGCAAAAAAGGGGAACCGCCTTCCAACTAAACCGACACTTGGTGAGAGCACCTTCTCGCGGGCGAGAGCTCCTACCTATGGGGGTCGTCTCGCCTAGCGAGGCTCTCGCCTGAGCCGCTGGGCCCTCTGTCTGGGTTCGTCTCGCCTGGGAAGGCTCTCGCCTGAGCCGCTGGGCCCTCTCTCTGGGTCCGTTTTGCCTGGGAAGGCTCTCGCCTGAGCCGCTGGGTCCTTCTCGCCTGAACCACTGGGGCCCTCTCGCCTAGCGAGCCGGCCTTAATCCGGCGAGTAGCCCTTTTCCTGGCTAATGAGAAGCTGCACAGCAGGTCTACCTGGGGCCGAGCCAGGCTCGGGGTAGTGTAAGAGTCTCCAAGAACCAAGAACCAATCCTCTCACCCACAAGCGAGCCTTCGAACCTGCCAGCTAATGAGAGCCTGTGCAGCGGGTGTACCAGGGGCCGAGCCGCGCTCGGGGTAGTGCAAAAGCCTCACCTTCCTGCCATTAGAATTTCACAGTAGGTAAAAACAAAAGTAATTTGAGGAATATATTACAATAAACTTGACTTTGAGTATACAATTTTTGCTCCCCCTCTCATGGGTAGAAGCGCTTCAAGTCGTCGACGCTGCAGGTGTGGCTCGTGGACCTACCCTCCACATCTTGGAGGTGGTAACCTCCCGTTCTCAGGACCCTCTCGACAATATAAGACCCTTCCCAATTTGAGTTGAGCTTACCCACGGGAGCAGATCTCCCCGCAGCATCAACTTTCTTCAGCAACAGATCTCCTTCCGTGAACTTTTTGATCCTGATATGCTTGTCAAAATATCTTTCCATCCGTCGTTTAATCTCTTCCTGCTTGATAGCTGCGACATCGCGTAGCTCTTCCACCATATCTAATGAGAGGTGTAACCCTCCTTCATTTTCCAACCTCCAAGCCTCATCCCCGTCACCCGCGGCCGCGACTCGTGGGGATCAAACTTCAAACTCCACGGGCAGGATTGCCTCACACCCATGGGAAAGTTTGAAGGGGGTCTCGCCGGTGGCCATGTTTGGGGTTGTCCGCAAGGCCCACAATACTGAGGGGAGCAGTTCCACCCAACTTCCCCTCAAGTTCTCCACCTTCTTCTTGAGTAGGTTCACGTTGATCTTGTTGGTCGCCTCCACCTGACCATTGCTCCTAGGGTGATGTACGGAGGCAAACCTTAGGTCTATCCCCAGTTGAGCGCAGAAGCTAATGAACTCTTCGCTGGCAAATTGTGGTCCATTGTCTGTTACAATCGCCTGAGGGAGCCTGTGCTTGCATATGATCTCCCCCCAGACAAAATTCTGGATGACCTGTGAGGTGACCTTGGCCAATGCCTTGACCTCTAGCCACTTTGAAAAGTAATCAATCATGACCAGGAGGAACCTCCTCTACCCACTAGCCGGATGGAAAGGCCCGACTAAATCCATCCCCTAGATGGCAAAAGGTCATGATGTTGTGATGCTTCAGAGCCTTTGAGCGGGCAAGAGCTGGAGGGGGCATACAGCTGACACTTCTGTCACCTCCTAGCAAACTCAGCCGCATCCTTCATCAGGGTCTGCCAAAAATACCCTTGCCTCACCACCCTTGCTTCCAACGTCCTTCCCCCTGAGTGGCTGCTGCACTCACCTGAATGCACTTCCTCCAGGATTCTCGGGATCTCCTCCTCGATCACACACCTTGTCAGGAGCCCTGACAACATCTTCTGATGTAACCCCCCTTCCAGGATTAGATAGTGGGCTGCCTTGTGCCTGAAGCTGTTTGCATCCTTGGTCCCCTCTGGAAGCTCGCCAGTGGTTAGGAAGGCTACAAATGGATCCACCCACGTGGGTCGCCGATCCATCTCCATCAACTCTCCTTCCTCGATAGTCGGTCGAAATAGCTCAGTCAAGGTCCCTCCTCCCCGAGGTCTAAACTTAGTCAACCGATCGGCAGTTATACTTTCTTCCCTAGGAACATGTTGGATTGAGAACGTCCAGAACCCTTCGATGATCGCCCTCACCTTGGATAAATACTTCACAAGGGTGGGCTCTCGAGCTTCGAACTCCCCTCGGATCTGTGATGCCACCACCAACAAGTCCGTAAAAGCCTCCACATCATGGATCTCGAGTTCCTTCGCCAAACGAAGGTCGGCTATCATGGTCTCGTACTCTGCCTGGCTGTTAGTCGCTGGGAAGTACAAGACCACTACTTGTTCTATAGTGACCCCCTGAGGACTTATCAATACCACCCCTGCTCCGA
Source organism: Platanthera guangdongensis (assembly GCA_039583875.1). NCBI lineage: Eukaryota > Viridiplantae > Streptophyta > Magnoliopsida > Asparagales > Orchidaceae > Platanthera > Platanthera guangdongensis. Next base: position 32,836,832 of record CM077166.1, on the reverse strand, counting down.
GGGAGTGCTTTCCCGAGGCCCCATCGACCATCATCTTCCACGCCTCCTGCGGTCGCGGCTCCTCGGCCCCGACCTCAACAACGTAATCTGCCAAGAAGTCGGCCACCGCCTGAGCCTTAATGGAGAGTCTTGACACGAATGAAATATCAAACTCGCTCAATTCGATAGACCACTTGGCCAACCTGCCTGAGTGCTCCACTCCCTCGAAAATCTTTCGAAGGGGATGGTCTGTCACCATCTTGATCGAATGCGTTTGGAAGTATGTGTTAGAAAGTAGAGAGAGGAAGCGAAAAGAAGAGAACAAGCCGAATAAACTTTTGAATAATCGAAATTTTATTATCCAAAAATGATAACTATTACAAAGGTATGCCCTCCCTTATATAGAATGGAGGAGAGAAGAGAGAATACAAATAAGAGATGTGGGACTAAAATTTACAAGCTAAGCGGACTGTACAAAGTAAACCGCACAGGCCGCGCGGTTAGACAGAAGCACTAACCGCACGGCTTACAATAAGAGATGCAGAGAGGTCGCCTGTGAAGATTGCTTAGACCGCCCGGTTTACAAGTCGCCGAGTCAAACCGCCAGACCGCGCGGTCTCTAACCCGCCAAGACAGACCGCCGGTCTCCAACTTCAACACTCCCCCTCAAGCTGGAGCATATATATCAATCATGCCCAGCTTGTCGCAAACATGCAGAAACGAGGCGGAGACTGGCTTGGTGAAGATGTCGGCTAGCTCTTTATCAGATGTGACAAACGGAGTGCAAATCTGTTCTTTTAAAATCTCTTCACGAATGAAATGGCAGTCAACCTCAATGTGCTTTGTTCTTTCATGGAATACAGGATTTTTGGAGATGTATATGGCGGCCTTGTTATCACAGAACATAGGTAGAGGATGGTTGTACACCTCTCCTAAATCTAGCATGAGAGCCCGCAACCATTTCAACTCACAAGTGGTTGACGCCATACTGCGATACTCAGCTTCTGCACTGGACCTGGAGACAACAGACTGCTTTTTACTCTTCCAGCTCACCAGATTTCCCCCAACAAAGGTGCAAAAACCTGAGGTAGACTTGCGATCCCCTTTGTCATCAGCATAACTTGCATCTGAGTAGGCTTCAATCCTCAGATGACCATTCTTCTGAAACAGTAATCCTTTCCCAGGCGCTGCTTTGACATATTCCAAGATCCGCAAAGCGGACTGAAGATGACAATCCTTGGGCGCTTGCATGAATTGACTCACCTTGCCCACAGCATAAGAAATGTCGGGTCTGGTCACTGTGAGATATATGAGCTTACCAACCAGACGCCTGTATCGCGAACTATCTGAAAGAAGAGGCGAATCATCTGTCCAGGTTTTGTCCTCCCCAATAGCCATGGGACATCGGGCAGGTTTAGCTCCAGTCAACCCTGCCTCTTTTAAAAGATCAAGGGCATACTTACGCTGAGAGAGAACTAAGGAGTCGGGCTTCCGAGAGAGTTCGATCCCCAGAAAGTACTTTGGAGAGCCCATATCTTTAGTGATCAGATGTTGGCGAAGATGTAGCTTTGTCAGGGCTACCCCTTCCTGGTCATCGCCAGTGAGAAGAATATCATCGACGTATACAGCAAGAACAACCAGCCCAGAAGGAGTTTTGCGAATAAAGAGAGAGTGATCAGCAGAGCTTCGCACAAAACCAACAGCCGCCACAATACCGCTGAACTTGTCAAACCAAGCTCGAGGACTCTGCTTGAGGCCATAAATTGCCTTCTGCAGCCGGCATACTCGTGTCTCCCCCTGAGCAACATACCCAGGAGGTTGCTCCATGTAAACGGCCTCGTGAAGATCACCATAAAGGAAGGCATTCTTGACGTCCAGCTGAGAAATTGGCCAATCCCGATTGACGGCCACAGAGAGAAGAACCCGGATTGTGCTGAGACGAGCCACAGGGGAGAAGGTGTCAAAGTAATCAACCCCATAGGTCTGAGTAAAGCCCTTAGCCACAAGGCGAGCCTTATACCGATCCACAGTGCCGTCTGGGCTAAATTTGACCACAAAGACCCAGCGACAGCCAACAACATCAGTGCCAAAGGGAGGAGGAACAAGAGTCCAGGTACCCCGCTCAGTGAGGGTCGCCATTTCCTCATCCATGGCCATCTTCCAGTGAGGAATAGCAAGGGCCTCCTGATAGGAGCGGGGTGTGGCAGTGGCAGAGATAGCCAGTGCAAAGGCCCTGCGAGAAGGAGTAAGACGATCATAGGAAACAACAGCAGCAAGGGGGTGTAAGGTGCACGTCCGCACCCCTTTGCGAAGAGCTATAGGAAGATCCAGGTCAGCCGGGCCCGCGGCATCCGGAGCATCCGTGGTAGAGAAAGCTGGCCCGGGAGAAGAGAGCGACGGCAGCGGAGAGGAGGGAGAGGGTGGTGGAGAAGGGAGAGAGAGAGGTGGAGGAAGAGGAGGGGGGGGGGAGACGGTGTAGTGGTGGAGAGCGTAGGAGGAGACGAGGGAACGAAGGGAATGGCAGGAGAATCAGAAGCTGGGAGAAGAGGAGAAGAGGCATCCGAGAAGTAGGAGGTATTCTCGAAGAAGGTGACGTCAGCAGAGACGAACTGCTTACGAAGGACGGGATCAAAGCAACAGTAGCCTTTCTGAGTGGTGGAATACCCCAGAAAGACACATTTGGTGGAGCGAGGGGAGAGCTTATCACGGGTGGCAGAAGGGGCATGCACAAAGGCAGTGCATCCAAAGATTTGGAGAGGGAGATGAAACGGCTCCTTGCCCGGATACAAAATGGAGAATGGGGTTTGGCCATGGAGAACCGTGGAGGGAATGCGATTGATGAGGTAGCAGGCAAGGAGAACAGCATAGCCCCAATAGGAGCGAGGAACATGCATCTGGGTCATCAAGGTGCGAGCGACATCGAGCAAGTGTCGGTTTTTGCGTTCGGCTACACCATTTTGTTGTGAAGAATAGACACAACTAGTTTGATGAAGAATCCCATTTTGCATGCAGAATGTAGAGAAGTCACGACTGAGATATTCTGCGGCATTATCAGACCGAAAAACTTTGATAGAAACATCAAACTGAGTTTTGATCATGAGATAGAAGGATGTCCATACAGAGAATAATTCGGAGCGATCTTTTAACAGATACACCCACGTACAGCGAGAGAAATCATCAATGAACGTGACAAAATAGGAACTACCCCGACCAATGGTAAGAGTAGGAGAAGGACCCCAGATGTCGGAGTGGATAAGATCAAACGGACGGGTAGAGCTACGAACGTGCTTTGGAGGGAAGGAGGAGCGGTGATGCTTGCCAAGCTGACAGGCCTCACAGTTGAGCGGAGGACTTTGAGGAGGAAGGTGGGGCAGAAGTTGACGAAGAAGACGGGGAGGAGCATGACCAAGGCGGAGATGCCATTGGAGAAGATCTGTGGAGGTGGAGGAGAAGGTGGAAAAAGCAGAAATGTTGTCGAGGAAGTATAAGCCGCCACTCTCAGTCCCAGTAGCAATCGTCCGTTGGGAGTCCGGATCCTGAAAAGAGCAAGAAGTAGAAGTAAATGTGACGGAACACTGTAATTGCTTGCAAAGAGATGTAACAGATAATAAGTTGCACGGGAACTGGGGCACATATAGAGTATCCGCCAAGTGAAGAGACGGGGTGACATGAACTATCCCTGTGCCATGAACAGATGATGAAGAGCCGTCAGCGAGAGTAACTGGGGGCAAGCGAGCATGTTTTTCTAGGAGAGAGAAACACGGGAGATGGCCGGTCATATGATTCGTAGCACCAGTGTCGATCAGCCATTTGCCCTGAGTAACAACGTGTGCACGACCAGAAGACGTGACAACCGAGGCGAACGCCATGAAGGGAGGAAGAAGAAACTGCAGCGGTCGCGGTGACAGCACACCAGCGGCACGAAGGGCCACGACCAAGGTGCAGAGCACAAGCCGCGCGACTAAACCAGGAGGTCGCGGCGACTAACAAGAGAAGCGGCTAAGAGCGAAGAGGCGGAGAGGCCGCTCAAACAAGGAAGAATCCGCGCGAAACCGCGGCAGGAATAAAAGGGAAGAAGCCGCTTGAACACGAGCGGCTAGGATCCAGATCAAGGCACAGCGGGGAAGAAGTCGCGCGGACTGCAAACGGCCGAGCGAACAGAAGAGAGGAGAAGAGCAGGTGACCGCGACCAAGATGCGGGTAAGAAAGGGACAACCCGCACGGTCAGGCAGATCACAGCAGTTGCGAGAATGCGGTCAAGGGCACAGCGGGGAAGAGGTCGCGCGGACCGAAAAGACCGAGCGAACAGAAGAGAGGAGAAGAGCAGGTGACCGCGACCAAGATGCGGGTAAGAAAGGAACAACCCGCACGGTCAGGCAGATCACAGCAGCAAACCGCGAGTGTAGAAACAACACACGCGGACAGAGACAGACCGCAGCGACTAGGAAGTCGGAGCGGCAGAAAAGAGCAAGGAGCTCGGCGACACGGAAACAGGTCGCTGCGACAAAGAGCAGGAGGAGAAGAGAAACAAGAAGAGCAAGCCGCGCAAACAGGCAGCGGACAGAAACAAGCCGCGCGGATAGAAACAAACCGCGCGGACAGAGGAGAAGGCAAGCCGCGAACAAGCCGCAGAACGCGGAAGACAAGCCGCGAACAACAGAGAGCGCACAGAATCAGGAGGAAAAGACCGTGTCCTCTGATACCATGTTAGAAAGTAGAGAGAGGAAGCGAAAAGAAGAGAACAAGCCGAATAAACTTTTGAATAATCGAAATTTTATTATCCAAAAATGATAACTATTACAAAGGTATGCCCTCCCTTATATAGAATGGAGGAGAGAAGAGAGAATACAAATAAGAGATGTGGGACTAAAATTTACAAGCTAAGCGGACTGTACAAAGTAAACCGCACAGGCCGCGCGGTTAGACAGAAGCACTAACCGCACGGCTTACAATAAGAGATGCAGAGAGGTCGCCTGTGAAGATTGCTTAGACCGCCCGGTTTACAAGTCGCCGAGTCAAACCGCCAGACCGCGCGGTCTCTAACCCGCCAAGACAGACCGCCCGGTCTCCAACTTCAACAGTATGGCTGGAGCTTACTGGCCGAAACGATCAAAGCATACGCCAGCTTTTCCAAGATGTGGTAGCGGAGCTCCGCCTTCTTCAGGATCCTGCAGAAGTAGTAGATTGACAATTGCTTCTTCCCCTCTTCTCTGACCAAGGCAGAGCTCACGGCCTCTGCTCCTACTCCGAGATGTAAGGCTAGGTCCTCCCCCTCCTTTGGGCTTTGAAGTAGAAGAGCCAGGGAGAGCTGCCTTTTTAGCATTTGGAAAGCCTCTTCACACTCGGCGGTCCACTCGAACCTTTGAGTACCCCGCAACACCTTGAAGAACGATAATCACTTTTCTCCCGACCTAGAGAGGAATCTGCTTAGCCCGGCCAGCTTGCCGGTCAAGCGCTGGACCTCCTTAGCGTTACATGGTGACTCCAGCTCCAGGATGGCCTTCACCTTATCTGGGTTAGGCTCCACCCATGCCGGGGTTAGAAGATGTCCAAGGAACTTCCCGCGGCTCGCCCCGAAAACGCACTTCAAGGGGTTCAGCCTCATCTTGAACATTCGCAGGGTGGCGAAAGTCTCCTCCAGGTCTCAAAGGTGCGAGTCCACACACTTGCTCTTGACCATCATATCATCGACATAGACCTCCAGCTTCCTCCCCCTTTGACCCTGGAAGACTCGATCCATCATGCGCTGGTAAGTAGCCCCTACGTTTTTCAACCCAAAACGCATCATCTTATAGCTGAAACATCCCTCCCTCGTGATGAAGGAGACGTCTTTGGCATCAGGAGGGTGCATTCAGATTTGATGGTAACCTGAAAAAGCATCCAAAAAACTCATAATAGAAAAACCAACGGCTGAATCAACCAGCGCGTCGATTCGAGGCAGGGGGTAGCAATCCTTGGGGCATGATTTATTTAATAAGGAAAAGTCGATACACATGCGCCACTTCCCTCCCCCTTTCTTTACCATTACAACATTGGAGACCCAGCCTGGATACTGGATCTCCGAGATGAAGCTAGCCTCCAGAAGCTTCTTGACCTCCTCGCGGATGAGCTCCTCCAGCTTGGTAGCGATGGTCCTCATCTTCTGGAGAATGGGGCGCGTCCGGGGGTCCAAGTTCAGGCGATGGCAGGCAACATCGGCATCGATGCCTGGCATATCAGCTGCGCTCCAAGCAAAGATGTCGTCGTTGCTCTGGATGCAAGCCCGGACTCGCTCCTGCTCCTCGGGACTCAAGCCCCCGCTGATCCGCACCCTCTGCACCTGGCCGGCGCTGGTGAAGACTTCCATCTCCACCACTTCTCCAGCCGGATCCAGCCACGACTGCTCCCAGCCAGCTCTTGCTCCCTCTTCCTGCTCATACTCTTCCTCCCCTCCTGCTTCCTCGACCTCCATCGCCTCCCCCAGGCTCTCACGCTGTTGCTGCTCAACCTCCATGCCTCTTAGGGCCTCCCTCTAGACTCCTTCTCCTACTCCTTCCACCTGTCGACCCTCTTGCGGCTCCGACTCTGCGTCCCTTTGGACCTCATGCACACCTCCTCCCCTTTGCTCCGCCTCAATCTCCTCCCTCGCCTCCTCCAGGCTCACTTCCTCCTCTCTGACAACCTCTTTCTGCTCCGCCATCTCCCTCTCTAGCTGTTTCGCCTCTGCCATCCAAGATACGGTGTTGACCGCTGTCACGTAGCATTGTCTCGCCACCTTCGGGTCCCCCCAGATCCTAACCTGCACCCCTCCATTGTTGAACTTAAGGAATTGATGAAACGATGAGGGGATGCAGCGAAAGGCGCTGATGAGGGGGCGCCCAAAGATGGCGTTATAGCTGCTCTAGGCGTCCACGATCACGAACCTGCAGTTTCGTGACACGCCCCCAACTTCACATGCAGCCCTACCCCTCCTTCTACCTCCTTTCTTTCTCCTGAAAAACCAAACAACGGTTCGTCCGAAGCTAGTACCCTCTTGCCCTCGACCTTCATCTCATCGAAGGCCTTCTTGAAGATCACGTTCACGGAGCTCCCGTTGTCCACCAAGATCCTGGAGACCGTGAAGTTCTCGACTGCCGTCTGGATCACCAAGGCGTCACAGAACGGGTCCTCATAATCTGGCATATCTGCTGAAGAAAAGGTAATTTTTTCTTCCGGAGGGGGACCCTGTGAGGTCGAGGATACCTCCCTTCAGAATATGGTCTGGAGGCTCCCCTTTCGAGTTACCTCGATCCCAAATCCTCGGTGGATCACCCTGATCCCTCCCCGGGGCCCTACGTCTGCCCGATCCTCACACCTATCTTCTGTATCCCCATACTGCACCTCCACGATCCTTATCGGCGGATCCTGCCCTTCTTGCCCCCTGTCTTCTCTCATCTCCAAGAACTCCGGGCAGGTGGCCGTCGCGTGACCCTCCTCCTGGTGGAAGTCACAGAAAAGCAACGCCACCCGACCCCCTCTTCCTTCTCCACCTTCTCTTCTTTCGGCTCCTCCCCGAGCTCCTCTCCTTCCTCCTCTACCTCGGCCGACCTCCATTGCCTCCTGCTGCTGCGGGAAGTGACTCCTCGACCCCTGCCTCCACGCCGGCTGAGCAAACCTCCTCGGCTCGCGAAAGTTGTCTCTTCCCTGAAAACTTCCTTCTTGCTCCTGGGGGCGACCCTCCTGGGGCCTCCAACCTAACCGGTTGTTCGGCTCCCGGGCCCCCCGTCCTTGATGTTGTCCCTGCTGCCCCTGTCCTTGGGGATCCTCCCTCCTTATTTCTTCTTTCTGCTCCCCCTGCCTTCCTACTCCCGGCTCCTTCACGTCATCCTCCGCAAACCTGACTAGCTTCCTTGCAAAAGCCGGATTGGCCCTCTCGAAGTCTATCTCCTTCGCCTCCCTCTCCATGAGTTCCTCAAAAGAGAGGGGGCACTCTCTTCAGCTCCATGCTAAAGAATCTCGGTCTCAGCCCCAGGGTAAAAGCAAGCAACAGTGCATACCCTAGGACCTTCTGCACCAGGAGGATCTCTTCCTGAAACCGGTCCACATAATGGCCCAACGTCTCGTCTTGCTTCTGCCTCACCGCAAACAAGCACTCTGCCTCCTTCTTACGCTTCTTTGATGTCGAGAACCTCAACAGGAAACCTCGACGCAGATCCTCAAAACTGTAGATCGAACTTCCCGGCAACTGGTGGAACCAATCCCGTGCCTTCTCCTTCAACGTCATGGCAAATAGCCGACACTTGAAGGAATCCGTCATCTGCCTTATCGAAACAACATATTCAAACCACTGCACGTGTTGTACAGGGTCATATTTTCCAGAGTAGTATGACATGTCGGGCTCCCGGAACCCCTTCGGCACTGGGGCCGAGATGATGAGCTCACTGAAAGGGCTCTCGCCACCTGCCTGCCGAGAGGGCACGTCTCGTGGCCTCGGCTGGTTGGCCTGATCCGCGAGACCATGCCCAGGGAAGAGCTCTCGCACAACCGCCTCCCTCTCGCCAACTTCTAACGGAACCTCCTTCCCGGGATGTTGACCTGGGAAGAGCTCTCGCGCGGCCACATCCCTCTCACCAACCTCCGTCGGGACCTCCTTCCCGGGATGCTGCCCAGGAGCGTTCTCACCCATGAGCGGGATCGCCTCCACCGGGACCTGAGGCGTCGCCCACTCGCTCCTTGCTGAGAAGGCCAAGCTGATGGTCTGCAAGACCTCTCGCCTGAAGTCCTCCGGCATCTTCCTTGTCGCCTCCTCTCCCCGGGAGGGGGAACCTCCTGAACCAGATCCTTCACCTTCACCTCCTGCCATAGGACCAAACTCAAAACTTTCTTGTATCGGCTACCTTCCACGCTCACCACACCATAACTATTGAAGCTAAAATTTGACTTCGACGAAAGTTCAAAATTAGGGACGTAGCCAACACCTACTTGTCTCGAGCTCTGACCTCTGACTGGTTGTGAAGGACAAGAAACCGACCCAAAGCCTCAGCATGGAGGTCCCACCACTTACCCGTAATATCTCTGAGAGCTTCCTCTCCAAAGCCAAAAGCTGGGCTTGGAGCTCCTCAGAAAGCACATAAACTCTTCCAATGTCCCAGGAAAAAGTGCTTCTAAGGAACCCCTATGGGCCTATTTATAGTTTTCTGAGTTTGAACTACCAATAACCAAACTGAACCGACCTGAAATTACCAAAATACCCTTGGTTGGGTCTGCCAATAGCCAAACTTCGCTGTTCTGAAGGGTTATATGCAGACTTTCGGGGGCAAAAGCGTAAAATCACCTAGGGCAAAAAAGGTGAACCACCTTCCAACTGAAGCGGCGCTTGGCGAGAGCACCGTCTCGCGGGCGAGAGCTCCTACCTTTGGGGGTCGTCTCGCCTAGCGAGCCTCTCGGCTGAGCCGCTGGGCCCTCTCTCTAGGTCTGTCTCGCCTGGTAAGGCTCTCGCCTGAGCCGCTGGGCCCTCTCTGGGTCCGTTTCGCCGGGGAAGTTTCTCGCCTGAGCCGTTGGGTCCTTCTCGCCTGAACCACTGGGGCCCTCTCGCCTAGCGAGCCAGCCTTAACCCGACGAGTAGCCCTTTTACTGGGACCCACTCGCCTGTGAGTGTGTTTCTGTCGAAGAGTCCATCTTTCCTTATCTTCCCCCCTCCTCGAGCCCGAACTGTTCCTTCGAGCCCGAGGTTGTACAACAACACAATGATAGTGATTATGTCATTAGATATCTTACCAAATCCATTGGTTACTCCTCTTTTTGAACCACCAAAGATGACTTTGGGTTCATTTTCAACTGGAGTGTACTCCTTCAGCATGCTTCTTGTTCCAGTCATGTGCATGGAACATCCACTGTCCAAGTACCATATAGGGGTATGGCCACTTGGACTCATCTGCAAAAATAGATCATCTTTTCTTAGGACCCCAATTCTTATTCGGTCTTAGGTGCAGGTTAGAGTGAAAATGAACATGTCAACCTGCAGCTCTTCTGATAGGTAAACTGACATTTGTTGAAGCCAAAAATGACCTCAATGGGAGTTCAAAACTGGGGTGCAGCCAACACCTGCTTCTCTCAAGTTTCGACCCTCGACTAGTTGCAAAGGACCTAAGACTGACCCAAAGCCTCAGCTGGGAGGTCCCACCTCACACCCGGAAGATCTCTGAGAGCTTCCCCTCCAAAACCAAAAGCTGGGCTAGGAGCTCCTCAGAAAGCACTGGAGATTGGAAGATAATGAAAGCTTGCTTTCTAAGGAGCACTTATGAGTCTATTTATAGCCTTTTGCTGACCTGAGATTACTGAAATACCCTTAGTTGACCTGTCAATAGCCAAATCCCGCGGTTTATCCTGAGCGTATAGGGGTAATTTTACTTGAGGGTAATTAGGTCATTTTACCCCGGTCCCTGGACCCCACTCGACGAGAACTCTGAGCCGAGAGCCTTCCTGTCCAGAGCTCGGCGCTAGCGGTGTCGCCTGCTTATAGGCGAGAGCTCCTCCAAGGCAGGAGCTTGGCGCGAGCGCAAGCGTTCCCGCCCACTCATGGGCGGGAACTTCTTCAGGGCGGGAGCTCCTCTGGCTAGCACTAATCCTGACCGTTGGTGTCTCCGGGTCCGACTCTGCGAATATGGGGTTGTACAACATTATTTCTCTGGACACTCTTATTGTGTCAGCAATCAATAGCATAGTGGCCCACTTTGTCACCACCAACACTCATAAATGTTGTACCTTATTTTGAGGGCTGGCTTTACAGCATAGCTATCTACATCTCTCATTCCAATAGGTGCAACATCTTTTTTCTTAAATCTTCCAGCCACAACCTGATTTGGGATTTGTCTGCCAACAGAGGTACTAGGGATACCTTGGACCCTATCAGCAGCCGCCTTCTTTTCAGAGTGCAAGCTCCTGATAGCTTCAGATATACCCAAGTCTGGTGTGCTGACAGACTTTCCTTTAGTCTGATTGTGAACTGGCAGACTTTGAGAATGTGTTGCAACCTTATTTTTGAGTGTTGGGGCTGGTACACCAAACATAAATGGTACAGGATGGGCCATTTGGATTTCTTCATGGGCTGCCTTGTAGGTACTAGCATCCTTGCCATTCCTAACACCATACTCCAGTGACCATGAATGTTGTCATGGTCATACCTATTAGATGGTAGCACCACTTTTCTGAAAGGAATTGAAGGCTTAGAGGTTGGTGGCTGCACTGGAGCATTGCCCTTCCTTTTGAAATAGGCAGCTCTAGTTCTCTCTTTGAAGTCTAACTCATTCTTACCCTTTTGGGAGGAGAAGGAATCAATCAAAAGCAATACTGAACATGACTTTGAGAACTTAGTCACTAGCTCCTTCTTCTTTTTGAGTTTACCTTAAAGATTCTTAATGTGATTATTTTTGAAGTTGATTGTGTCCATCTGAATAACAGTGATGTTTTTCAGCTTACTAACTTCTTGTATCTTTAGGTTCAGCATGTTTGCTGAGTTTGAAACAACCAGCTTCAGAGAGGCAATCTCCTCAGCCTGTTTTTTGGCTAGAAGCTTGCTTCTCTTTAGTGCTTGCAGGAGTACACCATAATTATCAATCAGTTGATTGACATCTCCCTCAGATTCAGAGCAATCTTCATCTCTTGATGCAAATACTTCTGATTCTGGACTGGTTACATAATCTGACGCAGAAGGTGTAGAATGTACCTTACTATGGCCAGACTGCTCCTGGCTGGGTCCTTCCTCAGTTAAAGCCATCAGCCCAAGGCAATGGGTGACTTCTTCTCCTTCTTCAGATCTGGCATCATCATCAGCTTCTCTAGTGATTGTAGTCAGCATCTATAATAAATCTACTTCTATAGATTCTTCTTCAGCAGTAAATAGCCCAATGAGGGCTTCAGCTTCATCTTTCTCTTCTGACTCTGATGATGAGGAGTCAGTCCAACTCTTTTGCTTCTTGGCAATAAAGTACTTATCCTTCTTGCCCTTCTGCTGATGTTCCTTCTTTCCACCAGCATCCTTTCTTTTGATAGGGCAGTCAGCTATGACATGCCCTGGCTTGCTGTAACAATAACACACAACTTTAGAAGAAGTATGTTTACTAGGATTAGAGCCATACTTGTCCTCTTTAGAGGATTTCTTCTTGCCCTTGTAGTAACAATAACACACAACTTTAGAAGAAGAGGATGACCTGCTTCTCCAGTGTTTATTCTTCATAAATTTATGAAATTTCCTAGAAAAGGCAGCAAAGTCTTCATCAGAAATATGAAAGTCTTCATCAGAAATATGACAGTCTTCATCAGAATTAGCAACTCTCCTTGGTGGAGAAGGAATCTTTCTCATGCTCTTCCTTGTGGCTTCAACTTTGAAGACCACTGACTTGTCTTTGACTGAAGGCTTGCTGATTTTCTCCTCCTCCTTTCTAGCAGTCTGCTGCATTTCATATGACAGCAGCTTTCCAAACAGGGTTGGTGGTGGAGTGTCTACAAGTCTGGCCACTTCTATTATGACACAGATTTTTGTGTCTCAATCTTTAGTTAAAGACTTGAGGAACTTGTCATTCAATTCATAAGTGTTGAAGACTCTGTCATATGTCTTCAGCTCATTCACAATTCTGAAAAACTTCTCATAGCACTCAGCAATGCCATCTGACTTGTCCTGCCTGAAGCTTTCATACTCTTGATTGAGCATGGACTTCATGTCCTCCCTCACTTCTTCAGACCCCTACATGTAGACAACTAGTGTCTCACATCTCCTTAAATGTCTTGCAGTGGACTAGGTTTTGGAAGGTTGAGTCATCTATGACACTAACAATAATGTTTTGTGCTCTTTTATCCATTATAGCTAAGATGATTTCATCTTTAGTCATCTCAGAATACTGCTTTGGAGTCTTCAGATTTGCATCAAGAACTGATGTCTTCATTGGGATGAAGGGCCCTTCATGTACTGTAATGTATATCCTAGGATCAGAAGCTTTCATGAAAAGTCTGACTCTTTCCTTCAAGATGCCAAAGGTCTCCTTCTTGCATAGAGGAGGTTTCATGGATCCATGTTCTTTATGATTCTCACCTGAACTCATCTTGGCCTTCTGATAGCTTCCCCTAGAGATCAACTCAGACTGTTAAGTCTATCTTGAGCAACCTCCCTCTGATATCACTTGAAAGTTTTGATTTCAAGAATAACTAATCACCTAGGGGGGGTGAATAGGTCCAATTCCAAAAACTTAGGCAACTAATCGATTAAAAACACAGCACAACAATCAATATCAGCACAGCACGGTACACAGAATTTTATAGTGGTTCCCCAATTAATGGGTACATCCACTTTCCCTCTTCGCATATCTAACAGTATACTAAATTCAGCCAAACTTCTTTCTATCTTTCTCAGATTCTCAGATCTTACAGCTCAGAGCCCAACCGGATCCTATAACTCAGGCACATGCCCTACCACTCAGATCACCAAGATCTTATAACTCAAGTTCTTCCCAAGAACTCTACCTCAGAGTGACTCCACACTCCTATAGCTCAGGCAATACTGCCCTACCTCAGTGTGAATCCACACACCTACAACTCAAGCAACTCCTGCCTTACCTCAGCCTTTATAACACGGGCTTACAACTCAGTCCTTAGCCTTACCACTCAGATTCAGAATGAATCTTACAAAGAAATATAAATGATGACGAATTACAGACACCAGAGAAAATTCTCCGTGCCAGTCTACCTGGACTGAGCAGATATCAGCCCTAACTTCTTCTTCATAGCAACAAGATGATACAGAGATCTTGAAATGATGCCCGACTTGTTCTGGAATCAACTAGCAGATGAATCTGTTTCTTCTTCTTCAGGAATATCTCCTGATCTGGACTGAGTAGATTTCAGCCCTTCCGTCTTCTTTGATCCAGCAAATTGATCTTCAGATTCTAGCTCGGCTTGGATCGGGAAGATAACTTTAGCTAGGGCACGCCTAGGCTGATTCGTCTCTCTCAGTGGATTACTCAGAAACTGCTGGAGTAGATGTTGATTGCACCAACAAACTCAGAATCCCTTCAGATTTGATCTTGAAGTTCTTGGCTCCTGCAACAATGGCGAATGAAGACGACGAACTCTATTTCTCGTTTTTAATCAGAAATTAATCCAATTAATCCCTTGATAATAATTTAGATCTCAATCTCTTCTGATATTTATAATCCTGTCACATTGGCGAGATGATCGACACGTGTCTCAGTTTTAATGGTGGTTAAAACCTCAGTTCTATTAACTTGAGATCCACTGTAGACTGACAGTGACGTTAATGTCGATTTGCATCGAATCGGAACTTTGTTGATTTATTGACTTTGTTGAGTCATCATCATTCTGGACTTAGCCAAAATCAACTATTTTTTCTGAAATCCTGCGCTCGATGAACTTCAAACTTAGCTCGACGAAATCTGAACTCAGCTCGACGAAATAGTGAAGCTGAGATCGACGAATTCCCTTAGCACAGTTCTTTCTTCAGGTGAAGGCTGAGGTCTACAAACTTCGATCTCAGCTCGACGAAACATGAGCTCCGCTTGACGAAACAGTGAAGCTGAGATCGATGAATTCTCTCAGCCTAGTTCTTTATTCAGGTGAAGGCTGAATTCGACGAATTCTCTGAACTCTGGTCGACGAAATCTGAACTCTGTTCGACGATTCTGATAGCTGAGTCCTTCTTATAGGTAAAAGCTGAGATCGACGAACTCTGAACTCCGTTCGATGAAAGCTAAGCTCAGCTCGATGAATGGTAGACTCAGCGATTCTGGACTTAGAAATTTCTTCAGCTTTGCATGATGGCGTTGAGAGCGTTGAGTGTATAAGCTTCACTCAATACTTTTTCCCTTAGCCATATTCTTCAGCATTCTGGCTGATGGCGTTGAGAGCGTTGTGTGTATAAGCTTCACTCAACGCATCTGTACTTAGTCGATTTTTTGTAATCTTGCCTTCTTGTTGAAGTTTGGTGTTGATAGACTCAGCATGGCGTTGAATGATGAAGCTTCACTCAATGCTTCTGGATTTAGTCGATTTTCTAGATTCTTCACAGTAAGTCTATGACATGATAACCTTGACTCAACGCTTCTAGCTGTATGGCGTTGAGTGAGTTGAGCTCACTCAACGCTTCTGGACTTAGCCCGATTTTTGCCTTGTCTTAATGCTTCTAGCTGTATGGTATTGAGTTAGTTGAGCTCACTCAATGCTTCTGGACTTAGCCCGATTTCTGTCTTTGCAATACTGTCAGCTTTGACTTCCTGCCTTCTCTTAGCGTTATTCGCTGAATGACGTTGAGTGAGCTTGTCTCACTCAACGCTTTTGGACTTAGCTCGATTTTCCTGTCTGCCTTCTCTCAGCGCTATTAGCTGGATGGCGTTGAGTGAGCTTGTCTCACTCAACGCTTTTGGACGTAAGCAATTTTCTGAGTTTCCAGCTCTATCTTGAGTCCACCAGTCATTGTCTGTTGAACTAGCTGTCCAATCATTGGGACAAAGACTAACCTGTGTGCATGAACTTAACCATACATTAAATATAACTATGTCTATCTCATTGACATGTTTGACATCACCAAATCAGAGCCATTGGGATCAATGGACCCAATAGGTTCTATCTCAAAATCCATTATCTGTTTTCAAAGAAATGATGTTATGGATTTTTGGACACCGCAACTGTATCTGTGTTCATATGTGGAATGTCACGGTTACTGTTCTTCTAAAGTTAATTGGAACTCATCAAATGTGGAATGAAACCAATAAGCAGAAAAAGAGTCAAAGCTAGTCAGACTGTGTTATCAAATGTGGAATAACACTCTCCTCCTAGATAAGGAAGACGAAAACAGATGAAGTTGTTAACATCAAATGTAGAATGAAACAACTCACCAGATTCGTACTCAGCAACCCCGAACATCAGCGGGGCACAACACGCTTGCGTTGACAAAGGAAAGTGGAAAAATCAAAATATTTGGACTGAGGCGGAACTGAATCGTCTAACCTTGAACTAATGTCGAACTTAAATCGCTTTGAGTCTCATTTCCCCCACTATTTTGATTGATCGGTCTTTAGGCACTCCTTTCGTAAGTGGATCAGTCAGATTATCCTTCGATCACACATCGATCAAAGTGATAATGCCTTATTCTTTCAGATAATTCAATAGAATGTATATCAGTCGTACATGTCGCCTCTTAGTATTAAAAAGGACATTCTTCACGACTTGGACTGCTGCTTGATTATCACAGTACATGCTCAAAGAATTGACTTGAAGTCTAGACAAGGGAATGTCTAGAATCAAATTTTTGATCCAATATGCCTCTTCACCAGCTAAAGCTAAGGCAAACAACTCGACTTCCATAGACGATAAAGCTATACAAGTCTGTCTTTTGGATTTCCAAGTGACTGCATTGTCACCCAAAGTGAAAATAAATCCACTGGTGGACTTGCTGTTCCTAACTTCTGAACACCAGGAGACATCAGAGTATCCTTCCAACATAGGAGGGTAACCAGTGTAGCACAGAGCGAGATCTTTAGTACCTTTCAGGTACCTCATCAGCCGACCTAAGACATCTCAATGCTCTTTGTCTGGACTACTAGAAAAGCGACTCAGCATGCTTACCGAGAAGACAATGTCTGGTCTAGTACAACTTGTGGCATACATGAGACTACCAATGATCTTTGAGTACTTTACTTGATCAATGTTGGTCCCTTCATTCGGACTTAACTTGATATTTGGATCGATTGATGTTTCAACATGCCTACAGTCTTTATAACCTCAGGTAGTGAGAATCTGCTCAATATAATAAGCTTGACTCAGAGTAACACGTCCCTTGTCTACTATAACTTTCATATATAATAGGGTATCTACATGACCAAGCTCTTTCATGTCAAATGCTTTCGCGAGAGTGAATTTAGTATCCATCACTACGGCAAGGTCTGACTCCAGAATCAACATGTCGTCCACATATAGGCATATGATGACTGTTTGATTTGACATCGAGCGGTAGTAGAGGCACTTGTCTGAGAGACTGGATTGAAATCCAACGCTCTTTACCACTTGGTCAAATTTAATGGGCCACATCTTAGGTGTTTGTTTAAGCTCATAGATCGATTTATCAAGCTTGCACACTTTCTCTCTTAGATCTTTATGTACATAACATTCAGGTTGTGTCTTGTAGATCTTTTTATCAAACTCTCCATTTAAGAAGGCTGTCTTTACATCCATCTAATGAACTATAATATTCTCGATAGAAGTTATGACAAGAAGAATCTTAATAGTGGATATGTGACATACAGGTGAACAGACGTCAAAATAGTCAATTCCCCATATTGTTTATAACTCTTAGCTACTAGACGTGTTTTATATCTGGCTATAGACCCATCACTGTGCAATTTCTTCTTCAATACCCACTTGCATCCTAAGACTTTAGCTCATTTTGGCAGGTCAACTAGATACCAAGTGTTGTTTTGTAGCAGCGAGTTTATCTTATCATCGATGTCTTCTGCCCACATTAATGCATCAGCAAGTTCTTCTGGTGTACAACCCTTTGCAGATCGCAAATCTCTGGATCGAGAAGGAGGAACGGAAGATCGCCAGAAAATCCCGTTGTAGATCCGATCAGGAAGAACGTCGCCGATTTTGGTTGCACCGTTCTTGCAGTTCGCAAGTTTTTCTGATCGCCCCTCTTATCTGGAAGCATTGCTGTCCGAGTCCTCCCGTTCGGCTCCCGATTCGTGGGTTTTGGTTCTCCTTTTTTTTGGCGCCGCTCAGATCGGAAAAAGTGAGCCCGTCGTTGTTGGTTGTAGCCGATCAGAGGAGAGAAAGGTTTCTTCAGGTTTTTTCCTTGTCGCCGCTCGCAAGGGAGGAAATCATTCCTAGCCTATAGATCGGGAAATTTCTCCATCGCTACAGATCGTGCGTTCACAAGTTTCTGCTGCAGATCATTCGAGTGCATATCTATACTTTGGATTCCTTAGATCAAGAAAAAGAAGATCTAAGATTATTACAGTCAGATCGATACAAGCTTTGATTTTATTTGAGGGGATTTGCTGCTCCAGAGCATTCAAATCTTGTTGATGGAATTCCTTGGAGCTCATAAATTTTGGACCCATCTCATAGATCCAATATCCTTCTATAGTCGGAGAGGAGCAAATTATTTCTCTAGATTGGATCCGAAGATTTTCTGACGTCTTCACACGACTCAGGTGGCTTTGTTCTAAAATTTTTTATTTCTATTAAAATCTAGAAATATGTCGAAGAAAAGTGCGCTCGACACTGTAAAGTTGCAATCGTTCGACGCCTCTGACTTTCTCAGTTGGAATATTCAAGTCCAACTAGGAATAAAGGAACGCGAGATCTTCTATACTTTTCAGAGCGATTTCGATTCTACCGTCGAGGACGTGGACGAGTACCAGTGGAACAAGGATGTGAATTTCTGTAGGGATTACCTGTTAAATTCTCTGAATCCCCGTCTCGCGCTGACCTACCACGCTTACAAGTCTGCAAAAGAGATATGAGATCGACTGAACGCGTATTTCCAGAAGGAGAAAAGATTGGCTAAGTCGCTCATCGGAGAGAAGTTCTTCAACTTCAAATTTAAAGCGAACGTGTCGATCACTTCTCAACTCTTAGAGCTGGTCAACCTGCGTCAGAAGAAATCCCGAGCGACCAAAAAAACTCCAAAGATCGACGAGAGAAGCGATTCCTTGTCTTGCTAGAACGACGAAATTGTAACATCGATTGATTCCTTCTGTCGCGATGGAGAACGACGACCAAAATCGCGAGCGGCACTCGGAAAGGACACTAGAGCGAACGAGAGAGCGAGTTGCGGACGGGAGCGGAAACCCTAGAAAAATATCTTGAGAATGTAATTGTTTCGCTCAAGATAGTTCACTAAGGCTCATCGATGTGGAATGATCTTATATAGTATCTCCAGCGTAGAGCCCTTACACACTAGTGACACGAAACTCAATGGGTCGTTCCGAGTCGGTCTTGACACGCGCGGACATATTAATCAAATATCCTAACAAACACTATATCATAGTATCATTGATGCAGCAAACACTACCTCTTGCGCAGTTGCGCACAATTACCAAATATTCGTGTGAGTGCGACATTTCATCAAACACGTGGCGTGCAATCGGCGAGTTTCAACAACAAATTAACACCACTACGCATGCAATACTCAATCATCAACGATGAGATAACTGGCGCAATATTTCAATGTAGAGATTTTCACCGATTAACGAGAAGTACCCAACGAGATTGAGCTACCGAGCGCGAGCCTTCCGACCAATTGGTTGGAGAGCGGTGACGGGCCTTGCCTAGCCCCGATTCGTTCGCCTTTTCCGATTGCACACTAATTCATTCGCACACCACAAAGCCCAAATAAGTAGACGAAGCACACGCAAGGTGAATGTGAGAAAGGCGTTACCCAACCGGATGAGATCCGGAGAAGAAGATCGCGGCGAGTACCGGCCCAAGAGATCACGCCGCAGACAACGGAGGGGAGGCTAGTCGGAATCACGCCGGGCGCGGACGACGTCGGGACCTAGACGGAGTCCGACCTTGCGGATCGGCACGGGGAGATCGGTGCGTTGGAGTCGAGTTCGGCCGGGGAAGGGGGCGAGCTCGCCGGTTGAAGGTGGAGGATGGGGGTCGAGGGAGATAGGAGTGGATTCACACCACCAAGAGGGCACCCAGTGTCACGCCGGAGTGAGCGGGGGTTCGCCGCCGATGTCGTGCCAGGCGGGCGGCTGCTGCCAACCAGAAGATCAAACAATTCGGTTGAATCACCGAGGGTTCTGTCGCGTCGCGCGACGGTAAATTGGCGGCGGCGCACCACCAAGAGCCAGAGTCACACCGGAGAGGGTTGTCGTTGTCGCGCTGGAGAGAGGGACCGTCGGTGTCGCGCTGAGTAAGGAGGGCGCCGATCGATTTCGCGAAGCAGAGGAGTGCACCTGCGGGTCGGGAAAACCGGGCTAGCAAAAACTTTTCATTCATTCACTTCATTAGGGCTTCCAGCCAACTAAGGGAGTATACATACTCCTCATAAGAACTATCCTAGGCACACAATCAAATTTTTTTGGCAACAATAAAATGCAGAAATTACGGAAATAAAACCGGCTCTAGACCGCCTAACAATTTGGTCGAGCCGGGCTGACGAAAATGCTGAAAATACGAAGAAATAAAGTGACAAATACTTTGTTTAAAAATTGATCAACATGTCGCGATATGACTTCCTTGTATTGGAGCGAAGGTCGTAGCCGCGTGGCGCGTTGTTGAGTGGAACCGGGTCGGCGCCATCAATCCTCCCCCGCTCAAAATCACTCAACACCAGTGAGTGGTGTAAGCGGTAACGGTGTAGCATGTCAGCATCAAGGCGCTCCAACTCCGCGACGGACACCCATGAGGTGTCATAGCCGGGGTGATCCTTCCAACGAACCAAGTAACGGAGAGCTCCACCAGTAGTGGGAGCAAATGGGCGAGCATCCAAAATCTGTGTTGGAACAAAGAGAATCTTCTGGAACCTGGGACAAGTATTAGGAAGAAGCATAATAGCACTTGGAACCCCTCTAGTAGGTGAGGGGGCAACTCCAAGTTAGAAAATGTTGGGGCATGGAATCACTCTCTAACCCAATAGAATGGTCGTGAAGAGATGAAGAAGTGGGGGAAAGTAGCTCCTGTGGTGGTTCACGAAAGAGTGTAAGATTGGAAATATTAAACACGGGATGTATACCCCAATCGGTAGGCAAGTCAAGCACGTGTGCTTTATCGCCCAACTTTTTTGAAATCTTAAGATGTCCCGCGCGCCGGTTGACCGATTTCATTACGGAACCCGTGGGTAACCGTTCGGGAATTGACTTAATCAGGATAAAATCTCCAACATCAAAAACTTGAGCCCGTTTGAGCACATTCGCGTGGGAGCGGTATGCAATGTATGTAGTGGTTAATCGATGGTGGATCTCGTGGTGCAACGCATGCAAGTGATGAGCAACGTCATTTGCAAATTGACTTGATTTATATGAGGGAGGTAATCAGATCAAGGCAAACGACACACGTGAATAGGAACCATACACATCATTTGGAAAAAATACTCGTGGACCGAATGGTGAAAATCGGAGGGCGTGTTCGGAGAAGTTAAAAATAAGGGGAGCATCCAAATAAATTCTCAAGTTTTTGTTCATAAAACAATTTAAAGATAAAGTTTGGGATTCCACATGCGCACTAGAATTAAGAGGATAAGGGGATACGTGGGGAAGTGAAAATCCGGAATAAGGTTGAGGGCGTGTTGGGTATGCTTATGGGAGGGTAATTCGGAGGGAGGGTCCTTAACCATGTCGCTTGGGGTGTCCGACGCCTCAACGAAACTATGTTCTTCATAGACGATATCATCCACCTCGGCAGAGGGGTCAATCAAAGTCACTAACTCCAGGCGAGTTGGACATTCGAACCCGGAGTGGGCGGGTTGGTTGCAAGCAGAACATGTAACATCGGCCTTGCTAGTCTCTCTCATGAGCATAAGCTCACCCGTGGTAATGTTGGTTGTCAGAGCGGGGATAATAATGGAATTTTGATCGTCCATGTGGGTATAGGGACCACGAGAAGGGTGGGGTGTTCGGTGGTAGGCGAGGACATATTTGTATTCACTTACTGACTTAGTGTCCTGTCGTGACGAGGTGAATGTGTCGAGTGTATTGGCTCGATGGTAAGCAGGGTCAAAGTGAGTAGTGAGTATGTTACGCATTTGCGGTCATGTGTGTGGAATGTCACCAACACGATGCTCCTCATTTAACCAAAACACTGGCACGACCTTCTAAGTTCGTGCGAGTGACGACAATCTTTTGGAGGTCGTCCAAGTGGTGCCTAGCAAAATAACACTCCATTTTCGCTAGCCAATCCCAAAAAAATTTTGGGTGTCTGTGGTCGTCAAACGTAGGCACATCTAGCCTAACGCGAGGAGTGTGGTGATGGGGGTGGGTTTTGGAAACCATGAGAGAACGATTGGGTCAATGTGGTGAGTGTCATGGCTAATTGAGCGATTTGGGTGGTGAGACCGCGTTGGACGGCCGCTAGGTGGGTTTGTGTGACTTTCCTAGTATTGTGAGTGTCGTCCATGCTATTGGACATGGGTGAGTGAGAAAATATATGTTTCCGGAACGTGTGTGCATAAATGGTTGAAAGTGACGCAAGAGGACCGACAAAGATTAGGAAATCTTTGCGCCGAAGTCTGATACCAAATTGATGCTGCAAACACTACCGCTTGCACACAATTACCAAATATTTGTGTGAGTGCGACATTTCATCAAGCACGTGCCGTGCAGTCGGCGAGTTTCAACAACAAATTAACATCACTACGCATGCAATACTCAACCATCAATGATGAGATAGCGGGCGCAATATTTCAATGTAGAGATTTTCACCGATTAACGAGAAGTTCCCAACGAGATCGAGCTACCGAGCGCGAGCCTTCCGACCAATCGGTGGGAGAGCGGCGACGGGCCTTGTCTAGCCCCAATTCGTTCGCCTTTTCCGATTGCACACTAATTCGTTCGCACACCACAAAGCCCAAATAAGTAGCACACGCAAGGTGGAGGTGAGAAATGCATTACCCAACCAGATGAGATCCGGAGAAGATGATCGCGGCGAGTACCGGCCCAAGAGATCACGCCGCAGACAAAGGAGGGGAGGCTAGTCAGAATCACGCCGGGCGCGGACGACGTCGGGACCTAGACGGAGTCCGACCTTGCGGATCTGCACGGGGAGAGCGGGGCGTCGGAGTCGCGTTCGGCCGGGGAAGGGGGCGAGCTCGCCGGTTGACGGTGGAGGATGGGGGTCGAGGGAGATAGGAGTGGACTCACACCACCAAGAGGGCACCCGGTGTCACGCCGGAGTGAGAGGGGGTTCGACGCCGGTGTCGCGCCGGGCGGGCGGCTGCTCCCAACCAGAAGATCAAACAACTCGGTTGAATCACTGAGGGTTTCGTCGCGTCGCATGGCGGGAAATGGGCGGAGTCGCGCCACCAAGAGCCGGAGTCGCACCGGAGAGGGTTGTCGTTATCGCGCTGGAGAGAGGGACCGCCGGTGTCGCGCCGGGGAATGAGGGCACCGATCGATTTCGCGAAGAGGAGTCGCACTTGCGGATCGGAAAAACCGGGCTAGCAAAAACTTTTCATTCATTCACTTCATAAGGGCTTCCAGCCAGCTAAGGGAGTATACATACTCCTCACAAGAACTATTCTAGCCACACAATCAATTTTTTTGGCAACAATAAAATGCAGAAATTACGGAAATAAAACCGGCTTTAGACCGCCTAACAATTTGGTCGAGTCGGGCGGACGGAAATGCTGAAAATACGAAGAAATAAAGTGACAAATACTTTGTTTAAAAATTGCGAAGCATGTCGCGATATGACTTTCTTCTATTGGGGCGAAGGTCGTAGCCGTGCGGCGCATTGTTGAGTGGAACCGGGTCGGCGCCATCAATCATACTATATTTGTGTTTTTTAGGTAAGAAGATATTTTCATTCCTCGACAAATTTGATGCGGATTAAATTTAAGTCTCTGTTTGGCACGGATCTTGAGCATTTGAGGGGCCTCACTACTCTATTTACTCTCGGGCATCGGAAGAAGACAAGTGATCTCCTTTCATTAACTTTCGTAACAAAATTGAAAACTAAGCAAATCCAAAAACTACAAAATCGTCATTGAAAGAGCCAAGCAAATAGAAACACATGATCCTAAAACTACAAAATGGTAACTAGAACGAGTTGCATTTTAACACAATAAGAAATCAAATACACAACAATGAGAGAAATGAAAAAAATTCAAGCAGAAATATAAGAGCGGAAGAAGATACATGTTTACCCCTTTGATCGAGCGGAGGTTGTCGTCGTCCAGAGGATTAGCGGCGTCAGATCAAGCGGAGGATGTCAAAAGGGAGAGAGATCGCCGCTGTCGTCTTGCGTCGAGAGGGATTTTGAAGTTAGGGCTCGTCGTCGTCGTCGTGGAGAGGGATCGTGAAATTAGGGCACAGCGCCGTCGTGAGATGAATCAGATCGTGAAGTTCGGGTTATATATTCTGAAATGAAGTTGAGCCGCGGTTCCGAAAAATAGAGTCGGGTTCCGAAAATTAGAGGCGCGTTCCCTAATAAAATAAGTGGTATATGTCAATATTTTTTACTATGATTTGTATTTTGTTTGTGACTATTTTACTTCGCTACTAAATAGTATTATTTAGTGACCCAATCTAATTTGGTTACTAAATGTTTTTGTGACGTAATATTATGTTCATCACTAAAAATATTACTTTTAGTGACCGACATTTTATTTCAGTCACTAATTACTTGAAGATTATCTTTTTGTGACCACCTCCAAATTTGGTCACAAAAAATTCACTTTTAGTGACGAACAATATTTTGTCACAATTATTTTGACATTAATGGTCAATTTTCTTGTAGT
Organism: Platanthera guangdongensis; assembly: GCA_039583875.1. NCBI lineage: Eukaryota > Viridiplantae > Streptophyta > Magnoliopsida > Asparagales > Orchidaceae > Platanthera > Platanthera guangdongensis. The sequence continues at coordinate 32,812,423 of CM077166.1, read as the reverse complement.
GCATGAACATGGGGGGCTAAATTGTCATTCGTTAACGCCCACCTAAAAAACTTCATCAACTTTTATGTTCAAACGAATGATGTTTGTTAGGTGATCCTTAACGAATGAAGGTTTAACTCGTACGTTTACGATCTCCACCACAGTGCCAAACGGACCCTAGTACATGAGACAGTAAAGACAATGACATTGAAAAAGAAATAGAGGCAAGCTCATAAGCAATGCGATGGGACAAAGGTCCGGGGTAGACAGTTGATCCGATTGAGGGATCTCTCGAGCTAATTTTAAGGTATCAAAACTAATTGAGCAGTCCAAGGAGAACAACGCTGTTCCAGCCGATGCATGCGCTGATGCACTTTACAGTAAATTGTGGATATCCAATAGTTTGCGTGGACATCTGCACACATCTAAATGCACATACATCTTTATGCTCTTTGAAATATGTGCGAGTATTCAAGTGGATTATTGGATATCCGCACATCTCAATGCCAACACCCGCCCCGACCCTTTTAGGGTGTTGCCCGGCGACGGCACTGTCGCCTGGAGACACCATGTAGTTCTCGCCCGGCTCCTTGAGGGTCTCACCTGGCTTGAGGGTCTCGCCCGGCTTAGTTCTCGCCCGGCTTGAGCAGCTCGCACGGCCCCTTGAGGGTCTCTCCCGGCTTGAGGGTCTCGCCCTGCCTAGTTCTCGCCCGACTTGAGCAGCTCTCCCGGCTTGAGGGTCTTGCCGAGCTCGAGGATCTCGCCCGGCTTGAGGGTCTGCTATTTTGCCCCTGGTGGGCTACGACTAGCTGTTCAAAATAGCGAAGTTTGGCCGTTGGCAGACCAGCCCAGGGTATTTCAGTATTTTTAGAGCAACGGGATTGTGTTATTGGCAGACCATCCCCAAAAAATCTATAAATAGACCATTGGAGTGCCTTGGAGAGGGATTGGTTTTCACCAATCTTCATCTTCTTTCAACCTCCAAGGCACCTAGCTCAGTATTAGCTAGGGAGGGGGAGATCTCAAACGTCTTTCGGGTGTGAGGTGGGACCTCCACGCTAGATCCAAGGGTCATTTTCCAAATTCCGGTCTCTCACTAAGGGACGACTTGGGAGAAGTAGGTGTGAGCAGCACCCCTATGTCCGAACTCTAGGTGGAACCGAATCTCGGTTTCAACATTTTGGTGCGGTGAGCGTGGACTGTGGCTCATACAGAGGTTCCTGAGCAAGTTCCATGGCAGGAGATCGTGGAGGTGGTGATGACCCCAACGAGCTCCCCAACCCAGTACCCTTTGTAGGGAGGGAAGAGTTCTTGGCATTCATCCAAGGCATCATGGAGATGCTGCAAAGTATTGCTCCTCGGGGTGACTGCACAACTCTCACCTCCAGGAACTAGCTCTCAGGGGTCTCGACGAGACAGTTCCTAGGGGTCTAGGCGAGATGACCCCAGGAGGGGTAGAAGAAAGTGTATCAGGAAGATGGCCCGAGAAGGAAAGGGTGGGAGAGGGGTCGAGCGAGACCTTACCGGTCGGGAGTTATTCCCTAGCCCGGCGAGTGCTAGCCTTCCAGGCGAGCAGTTCACGAGAGTGGAGCATGCAAGACCACCAAGTAGGGGGTCACCCTTCAGCGAGCTGATTGTCTCAGCTCCCGTTCCCGATGGGTTCAGGGAACCTGACAAGACTTACTATACCGGGAAGGATGACCCCGTCCAGCACCTACAGTGGTTCGAAGATATGGTCTATATCAGGATGATGACGAATGCATTCAAGTGTCGCCTCTTTACAATCACGTTGAAAGACAAGGCAATGGATTGGTTTCATCAACTCCCAACGAGATCGAACTACGAGTTCGAAGACTTGAACCAGAGTTTTCAGCTTCGCTTCTCCACTTCTAAAAAGAGGAAGAAGAGTCTCAAGTCCATCTTCCTGATAAGTCAGAGGGCGGAGGAGTCGTTGGCCCAATATGTGGACAGGTTCCAAGAAGAGATCATGGACATCTAGGAGGTGCCGGGGTATGCCCTCCAAATGGCTTTTATAGTGGGGTTACGTGAGAGGTTCTTCAAGATGAGTCTAACCCGAAAGACCCACATATCTTTTGAGGAGTTGATGGAAAGAGGCAGGGGAGATAGCAACTGAGGTGGCCAACCCGACATTTGTCAAGAAGTTGGCAAGGTTAACAGAGGCAGAGTCGAAGGAGCAAGCTGGCTCGAGGCATCAGGAGGGAAGAAGGGGAGAAGAGAAGAGAGCTCAGGGTTTCCAGGGACCTCAGGATGGTCCGGAGCTAGGTTGGATGCAACAAGGAGGGTCTGTTCAGGGTCCAGGAAGAGCTCTCGTCCAGGGTAGGGGAACATTCATGGAGGCCAAGGGAAGTTCAATTTTCAGAGGCAAGCCCTACCCCCACCGTAGCAAGTCATGGCGATAGGAAGGGGGAGAGGTAACGAGAGAGATCACCCAGCCCGTTGAAGAAGGGGAGGAAGAGTGTTGTCATACTGTGACTTCCACCGGGTAGAGGGTCACGCCACAGCTACCTTCCCCGAATTCCTGGAAGTGAGAGAGGCGAGAGGCCCAGCCCAGCCCAGCAGCCGTCGGTATGGATTGAAGAAGTTCTACCCAAAGTAGGGGAGATGACGTATGCAGTCGTGGGCAAAAAGCCCGGGCCCGAAAGCCCGCCCGGGCCCGGCCCGGCAAAAGCTCGGCTAGGCCCGGCCCGGGAAAAGCCCGTCCCGGGCCAGGGCCGGGCTTGGGGCCCTTACCGGGCCCTCATTTTAGCCGGTTGCCCGACACGGTGCCCGGCTCGGGTCGGGTCGGGCAAAGCCCGGGCGCCGGGCTAGCATGAGCCCGGCACTGGGCTAAGTGAAAGCCTGGCGTGATTTTAATCCCGTCAGGCACCAGGCGGGATTAATCCCGCCTGATCAGGCGTGATTAATCCCAATCCCGCCTGATCTGGCGTGATTAATCCCAATCCCGCCTGATCAGGCGTGATTAATCCCAATCCCGCCTGATCAGGCGGGATTAAATCCCACCTGATCAGATCAGGTGGGATTAAATCCCGCCTGATCAGGCAGGATTAATCCCGCCTGATCTGATCAGGCGGGCGACGGGATAAAATCTAGCCATTTTAGGCGGGATTTTATCCCGCCTTTTTGAATTCAGGTCGGCTCAGCCTGAAGAGCCTGAACGGGCCCCTCTATTTGGAGGGAGCCCGAGCCCGGCCCGACCCGGCTCAAATTGAGCCTGGGACGAGCCCGGTTTCACAGAAGCCCGGGCCCGATCAGGCCCAGTCCGGCCCGGCCAGATCGGACTTTTTGTACATGACTAGACGTATGTGAGGATCAGATCAATGTAGGACCCCGAGGAGGTATATGAGTGATCCATGGTGGAGTGGGGATCAAGAACACTCGAAAGGCAAATCTTCATGTCGTATACCGTCAGAGCGTCGCCGGTCGGGTACGGTCGGGTACTGGCACCCGCCCTAGCCCTTTTTCAGGGGGCAGGTGCGGCGGGAGGCCGGCACCCGCCCCGACCCTAGTAAATCAGGGGGAGGGTGTGGTAGGAGGCCGACACCCGCCCCCGACACTTGTTAATCAGGGGGGCGGGTTTGGTGACAAGCCAACACCCGCCCCGAGCTTTTTAGGGTATTACCCGGCAACGCCACTATCGTCTGGGGACACCATGGAGTTCTCGCCCGACTTGAGCAACTCGCACGGCCCCTTGAGGGTCACGTCCGGCTTGAGGGTCTCGCCCGGCCTAGTTCTCGCCCGGCTTAAGCAGCTCTCTCGTCCCCTTGAGGGTCTCGCCCAACCTAGTTCTCGCCCGGCTTGATCAGCTCTCCCGTCCCCTTGAGGGTCTCACTCGGCCTAGTTCTCGCCCAACTTGAGCAACTCGCCCAGCTTGAGGGTCTTGTCCGGCTCGAGGATCTCGCCCGGTTTGAGGGTCTGCTATTTTGCCCCTGGTGGGCTGCGAATAGTTGTTCAAAATAACGAAGTTTAGCTGTTGGCAGACCAGCCCAAGGTATTTCAGTAATTTTAGAGCAACAGGATTGCGCTATTGGCAGGTCATCCCCAAAAAATCTATAAATAGACCCTTGGGGTGCCTTGGAGAGGAATCGGTTTTCACCAATCTTCATCTTCTTCCTTCATTATCCAAGGCACCTAGCTGAGCATTGACTATGGAGGGAGAGATCTCAAAAGTATTCCGGGTGTGAGGTGGGACTCCACGCTAGAGTCAATGGTCATTTTCCAAACTTAGGTCTCTCACCAAGGAACGACTTGGGAGAAGTAGGTGTGGGCTGCACCCCTAGATCCGAACTATAGGTGGAACCGAATCTCGGTTTCAACATCGGGCTGTGCCAATTTTGGCATTTGGTTCCCTCTCATCTCCTATATAAGGAGCGGCCCCTCCCCTGCCAATATAAATACACCAACAAGCAATCTGAATTCATCTGAGGGGGGTAATCAAGAGGGAAGAAAGAGTTCATTACAGGCGGCAGTTTCTGGTTCTCGGCGGCGGCAACACACTGTGCTAGGCGGCATTCCAGTCGGCTCCAGGCAGGGCGACATCTGGCCGAGCTAGCAGCGGCGTTCCGGTCGTATTCAGGCGAAGCGACATCAGGTCGGGCTTCATCCAGGCGGCCGACCTCCAGTGGTGGTTCCAGGCGTGCGACGGCATCAGGCGGTCGATCCAGGCGGATTGGGTTCAGGCGTGCAGAGCAGGCGTCAGTTCCAGCGAATAAGAAGAACAGCATCACTGTCGCCCGGCGACAGCGCTGTCGAAACGGCGACAGCTCCTATTTCAATTTTTCGGTTTTCTCTTTATTGCTCGACCTTTACGGTCGCTTTTGTAATCTGTAACTTCTCATCATTATAGTGGATCGTTTTCAGCGCGCTCTCCCCGTGGACGTAGGAGCTCCTCTTTGAACCACATAAAATTAATTTGTCGTATGTGTGCGCTTAAAATCTCGCTCTGTTTATATTTTGTGCTATTGCTTGTGCTCGATTTATTCCGTTACGCTACCGCGGTACTCGGTCCTATTGCACAACACAGACCCACGTGTTAATTGAGCCCCATTGAAAGAATGTATCTCAATTAATTAACAGTTCATTTTCCACTCGGTCCCTTGTGATTTTTATGCAGAAATGTTTTTTTTTTTGAAAAGGATAAGTAAAAAGTTAAAAGATCTATGAAATAAGAAAAACAATTCGCAAATCAATTTGGATTTTATAAGGTGATTGTTAACCGCAACCCGTTATTGGCTAGTCGCACCTCAAAATCTCCCAATTTTTTGCATTTTTTTGAAATACGCCTTGTACATGCAATATCAGGAAAAGTGTTCACCACGAAATTTGTAGATATCGACGATATCTACAACTTTCGTGTTGATCACTTTTCCTAAAAATGCATGTACAAGGCGTACTTTGGAAATACGTCCAGGTTTTGCGTTTTTTCGAAATACGCCTTGTACACGCAATTTCGGGAAATGTGTTCAACACAAAAGTGTTAGATCTCGTCGATATCTACAACTTTCGTGGTGAACACGTTTCTCGAAATTGCATGAACAAGGCGTATTTCGAAAAAATATAAAAAATTGAGAGATTTTGAGATGCGACTAGTCAATTACGAATTGCAGTTAACAATCATCTTTTAGAAGTACACATCACATCGCCGATTGATATACACGGCAGTTCAACTACTCATTAGCGGAAATTTTTTTGGGACGGGTCTCGTTCCTAAATGTAGGAACGGGTTTAAATAAACCTGATCGCGGGCCCCACCATCCTTTCTCCCTTTCTCTTCCCCGGTAGCTAAATTTGCAGAAATATTTTGAACATATCCTAAGCCTTTCCGCCATTACTTTTTACCTTCATCGACCTTCAGTTTCCCGCCTATTTCATCAGATTCATCAACTAAGTCTCCATCGCCGCCAAGCTTCCGTCGCTTCATCCGAGATCAATGGAGCAGGGGAGTAATGACATGGGGGCCTGCAACGGCGAAATGGATAAAGACGAATATGTAAGTTTTCCATATTATAGTTTCTGCAACTGGGGTTAAATGTTGTGTGAAATGAGGTTGAGCGGTGGTGAAATGAATGTTGAATGTTCAGAAGTATTTCCTCAAGCTTATTCCATGAACTGCATCTGTTGCCTAATTTTTTTGCGAGCATGTTGTCGTTTTTTGTGAGTTGTACATATATACAACTGTATTTTAATGTTGAACTTCAAATGTGATTCTTTTTGTATGATTTGTACTGTATGTAGTGTTTCTTAGGGTAGCATTGCATCTGAATTACAACTGTATTTTAATATTGTACTTCAACTGTATTTTTAAAATACGACTGTATTCTAATATTGAAGTTCAACTGTATTTTTAGGGTACAACTGTATTTTAATATTGAACTTCAACTGTATTTTTAAAGTACAACTATATTTTAATATTGAACTTAATATTTTTCTGCATATTCCAATTAAATATCATATTTTTCCTGTTGTACAGTTGAACAAGAGAACCTCGCACCTTCTTTATCTTGTCCTTCCGTGTTCTGTTCTCGCAAACGACTGAGGGTTGAGGGTGTCGCCGTCGCCTGAGATTACGCTGCGTCGGCAGAGATTAGAGGAGGCGTGCGCAGAGTGAGGAGTACCAGGGCACGAATTTTCATCTTCCAATTTACAGTCGTCTTAGGGTGAATGAAAAAGGCGTTACAGTCGTCCTAGGGTAAGAATGAAGGAGGGGGAAAGTCGGGAAACGGCTGGTTTCGGGGGTTTGAAATGGGAAAAATTTTGAAAGGATAGTGGGACCCATGATCAGGTTTATTTACACTCGTTCCTACTTTTGGGAACGAGACCCGTACCAAAAATATTTCGCGGCCTTCATAAAGGAAAATATGTAAATTCTGATTGCGCAAGTGTGTGTGCCTGTGCGCGTGTCAAAAGGTTCAAAGCGGTGATTCCTTGACTGCGTCCATATTCAGCACCCATTGGATGACGGCGGGGTTTCACATGTCCCACACAAGCAAACTAAAATAAAATAAAGAGCCAAAAAAATATGTAATCGCCGATGAGAATCCAGACCTTGCTTATATATATACACGAGTAAATGCCGATCGGAAATACTATCGCCGATCATCATAGACGCATGGCGTTGCCTCAAGTAAATTCACAATCTGATACCCAGGATGAGCTCTTCTTGTCTCCCACCACCCATGTTTCAAGCACTACAGAGGACGACGGCGGAGGCGACGAGGAGGTGCGGCGGCAGTGGCCTGCCATCGAGCGTCTGCCTTCTCTAGTCCGTCTCCGATCGTCTCTTTTTAGGCACGGCACCGCCGGAGGCGGGAAGGCGGAGATGAGAGTGGTCGACGTCGCCAGACTCGACGCCGTAGAAAGGCGGCGGTTTGTGGACAATTTCATTAGGGACGTCGTGCAGGATAATCGCCGCATGTTAGAGATGCAGAGGGAGAGACTGGAGAGGTAATTCCATCTGTTCTTCAGCTCCCTTCTTCTTCTAAAGCAATGTTGATCTTAAGGCCTTAAGGGTTAATTACTTGGACCTCCTCTAGGAGTTTGCATAATTACAAGTTGCACCCCTAGATCTTTCAAAAGTTTGTTTACCATTACTCTAAGGTTCCTTTTGTCATTCGTTAAGTCCCGCCTAAGAAATTTCATTTATTTTTATGTTCAATGGGATGATCTAATTTGTTAGGTGATTCTTAACGAATGACGATTTAACCTATGCGTTTACGATTGCCACCGTCAAGGCAAACGGAGCCTAAATTTTCCGAGTTTGCAAAAAAAAAATGTTCATACAAATAGAAATATGATGAAAAATGATAAAATTCAAAAAAATTTTATAATATTTAAATTTTATTTCTTTATAATAATTCTAGATTAGTTACAATAAAAACTAAGATTGAAATATCATAAAAATGATTGGATTGATTTTATTATTTTTCATTCATATCAATAAAAAGAAATTTTTGTAAATTAGTGAAACTTAGAGGACGTAAATATAATTTCAAAAGATGAAAGGGTGTAACATTAATTATAAAAACTCCCCGGTAATTAACCCTTTATAGTAATAAATAATTAAAATTTTGAAACTTTTTTGTTAGAACAGGAAGCAAAACAAATCCTGATCAGTTAGATTAATGTGTTGCTAATATTATTTAATATAATTAGATGTTATTTGATATTAGGATATTTCATTCTTCATACATTGCCGTTGATTTAAGGATTTTAGGCATGAGCAACATAGAAGATTTAAAAAATGTCATTTTTTAAAATATTTGATTTATTAATACATCATTAAATTAACTATAATAATTGAATATATTCTCAAATCAAAATTTTTGAAAAATTATTTAAACAAGGTTTATTTAGAGTGGTGTTAAGTGCAAACATATTTTAGATAAGTGCAAACAAATTTTGTTAAGTGCAAACAAATTTTAAATAAATGTACCTAAAATTTTTCGTTTTGCACATAACCGTGATTTGCACGTAGCCAAAATGAATTTACACATAAAATTACTCTTTATTTAATATATCAAACCAATAGTTTAATGAAGTGAACTAAAATATTTTTTCATCAAAAAATTTGTAATAAATTTACGTGTGTCTATATATATATATGCATACAAGCAGTGGCGATGCAGGATTTTTTTTCCTGCTAGACATATCTATAACTAATATACATCTAAAACTTGATGCACATATCAATAATAACATGTACTTCAGTGCTTCACAGTAAAAGCATATAAGACAAAAATAAAAGAAAATACATCAATAGACAAGAAGTGATAATGTGATACCTGCTTGAAGCATGTCGACTCATGGTTGTCGGACTGTGGGAGAAGAAGGTCAAAAGGGAGATGTCAGTCGAGTTACCAGTCAAGACGCCTATTGGAGAAGGAGATGGTCGTCGTTAAAGAAAGGAGATAGCTGTTTATATAAACTCTAAACCCTAGAATAATAGACAGTGGTTTATAGGTAAACCGCTGTCTATTCTACCCTGAAGAAATAGATAGCAGTTTATATATAAACCGCTGAAGAATAGACAACAGTTTATATATAAACTGCTGTCTATTCGAGTATAGACAGCGGTTTATATATAAACTGCTCTCTATTCTTTATGGTAAAATAGACAGCGAAATTGTGTCGAGTATCCAGTACATCCAACGCAGTCAAAATCCATCTCTAACAGTTTATAGTGGACTTTAAACATCATGACCCGAGTACTAATAAAATGTCTGGACTTTAGACAACAGTTATTATAATAATAGCCGCTGCTCGCAAAGAAGAACCTTATTCCGTGATTTTTTTTCTCAGTGTGGGCGGTCGCCCACACTCGTCCTTTATTAGGTCCGCCCCTGCATACAAATGACTATCACGCACGGGCTCCACCCCAATGGTCAAATGCGACAGTACCTCAATTGTGATAGCGTACGTGGGGGCATGCCCCGCGAAATTATCCTGCCACGACTCACAATCCCCTTAATGTTATACTCCGTTCGTCGCTCATTTTTGTAGTGTGCACGAAAGATTGTGAGCGGCGGGAAGAACACGTTTTTATATAGCTAGAGGACTTTATCTACGAGTACATATTTTTTAAAATAAAAGAAAAGCACATAAATTTTTTAAATTGAATTTTTTTAATAAAAAGGAGTAAAATGAGAAAGTAAATGTTTAACCAAAAAATATATTTTTTTCCTTTTAATATTAACAAGAATACTACTTGAGTTGTGCAGTCTGGAGGGACATTTTCAAGTTGATCCATCATGAGCAGAGTTTTGTGTTTCATCATCAATTCACATTAGGCAAAATAATTAATTATTTTATAAATATCATGTTTGACATTAGCAAAGTAATGGTAAGAATATATTTTCAATGCACAAAGAGATTAGTGCAACAAATAATACTAATAATAATAATAAAGGAGATAGAATTATAGATATAATTAACAAATGATAAAATATTAGGAGAAGATGAGGAATAATAAAAGGTCACCAAGGAGAGCAAAATTGATCTCCCCTGGGAGTTGAAAGTTCTCCTTGGTAAATTTAAAAGATTATCTGTTCATTTGAAACATAAGGGGGAGATGAGTGATAAATAAATTGTCTACTTTTTGCAAGGTTTAACCGGTTCAAACGGGGTCGGGCCGTTATATATTTATATATATGGTTTGATGAATATACGTACTATATGTCACACATGCACGCTCTGATTGCTTTTTGATGGCAGTATTATGTAAGACCAATATTAATCATACCTCATGTACAATAAAAAAGAATAAAAATGAGAAAATTTGACCACTTTTTAATATACACTGTAGTGAAATATTATTTTATTTCATATTTATATTATTATTTATATGTATATAATTGATTATAACAAAAGAAACAAAAACTGAAATGTTTGGTGGTTAAGTCTTTTGGCTAATTTGTAAAGGGTTTGAGTTCGAATCGTAGCAGCCTCACATTTTCTTCGATATTCAATTGCGGGCTCCTTGGCCCGCCCGGTTCCATAAACCTGCCCCAGTTCTCGGCTCACCGGGCCGCCCACCCGGTTTTTCGGTTCTTGGGCGTTCCGCTATGGTACCGGGTCTCTAACCTTGACCTGACCGGTCGGTGGTCCGGTCCGCAGTCCGACCGGTTGAACTGACCGGTCCGGTCCTATTTTTAAAAGCTTGACTTTTAGATTTTCACTTAAAAAAATATTCATTTTTGAATTTTGTTTGTGGAATTTTTTATTTAGGTTGTATTTTTTAGAGAGAAAAAAAGTTTTTTTTTTGCTTGTTTTACTTCATTTGGAAACAATGTAGCATCTTTGTTTCATTAAAAAATATTATTTTATCTTCGTCTTCAATTATTTCATGCCCAACATACACCATCCGTCCAAATATGTCCTATGAATTAAAGTACTTTGTGCATGGCATAAAATTAGGAGGTGAGTACTGCGGCTCCCTTATTCATATTTTACAACTCCAATGTCATGAAAAAAAAACAAGTCTCTATAGTTTTGAAGGGCACTTGCCCTAATCCGCAAGATGCTCATTTTGCCACTTGAATGATTGCTTTTCTCGACAAGAATTACATTTCATATACATATTTGGGATACTTCAACAAATTCAGGCGAAATTTTTGTGGAAGAGCCCCATATTTAGGCTTCGTTTGTTTAGACAGTGGCAGGAGCATCCGACGGCTGGAAAAAAGGAGCATTGAGACTGAAGGGGGAGAGGTGAGGATCGAAACGGAGCGGCGGGAGAGCTTTTCCTCCTTGTTGCGGGCGCAAACGGAGGAAACGGAGACGCCGCCCCCATTTGGTTAGCCGCTGTCCGGTGCCATTTGCTCCAAACAGCTGGCCAAAACGCCCAAACAAACAAAGCCTAAGATTTGTAGATGAACCGTCCGTCATTTTTTTTTGCTTGCTTGGAAGATTTTTGGGTCCACCGATTTTCTAAACCCGGGACATCTCGGATATGTTCTTGAACAAGGCCAGACATCTTGGGTGTGACATCTTAGTGACATCTCGGCGACAACAGTAAATCAGCCGAGATGTCCCCGAGATATTGTCGAGATGTCCCATCTAGTTTAAAAACATATCTGAGATGTTCCAGAGCCAGAAAAATCTGTATCTGGGACCTGGACCCCAAAATTAGTAGCCCAACTCTTCAGGGAGAACATTTGTTCACTCCCACAGGCATTTTTGCTAGCCCCGGCGGACAAAAATGATATCCCATGTGAGCGAAATTGCACGCGACGACATCATAATGACCCGTCACCGAATTTGAATACTGGCCCGCCCGTCTGAAAAAATTCGCCCAAATGAGATGCTTTTGTGTTAGGTCATCTTCCAGAGGGTGGGGCAATTCCTACATTTATCTTTAATTTTGTTTATACATATATGTGTAGTGTAATAATATAATTAATTAATAGGCACAGATAAATTATCTACACATACAGTACACATACATCGTTACCATTCACCTATTCCTGGAGAAGTATGGTTAAAATTAGAATTGAATAAAGACGCCACTACTTATCCGACTATGCACCCCATGTTGCTTCCCAACATCCTTGATGACGCTCAGTATCACATTTATTATTGGCTGCTGCTCGTAATTAAACTCCTCTATGACGTCTGCTTCTTCGTTCACCTCCAATCTCGATCTCTTCTCATGCTCTGTAGACCGAGTGATAATTTCTCCTCTATTTATTTGGCCTATTTTGTTGGCTCATTCTATATCATTGACCCATTACTTTTACCTCGTAAAAATTGAAATTATTAAATAAAATGAATACAGCATATAAGACCAACTTATGACTCAACAATTAAAACAGCAAGCTAAACAAATGTAAAAAATGAGTCCAAGTCCGTCCAAACGTATGACTTAACAATTAAATTAAGCTAATCAAATGTAATGGAATTTGTTGCGGACTAACTCGGCGTCCCGGTCGGACCGGAATAAACTGAACCGCTTTAGCTCTTGGGACGGTCGAGCGCGCACACAGTCAATGAAAAGAGAGAGTTGACACAAGAGGTTTTAACGTGGAAAAACCTCTTAACTGGGTAAAAAACCATGTGACCGGATTTGTGTTGGTCAAAGTCCACTATCAGATTGCGGTTACAATGTGTTTGGAGAATCGAGGGCGACAGACCGCTGCTCGTTACAACTTGGAGGTGAGAGAAAATTTCTGACTCGCAACGGGCAACAGGCTACGCCGAGGGAGTTCTGGATGCTAACTTGATTGCTGGTGTGCTTGAGCCCTAGTGGTGGTTGTCTTCTTCCCTTCTCCGCGCACTTGGGGACTTGGGCGTTCCTCTGGCTCGTAGGCGTCTTGAAGATGACCCGAGGGAGGAGTTCGGCAGTGCTCCGTCCTGAGGAAGAAGAAGACTCTGGAGTCAAAAATGTGAGAAATGAGGAGGCCTGTGGCTCATTTTATAGCCTCCAGGAGGTGGTTATGGCGGCCCCCCACTAACTTAGTAGCTTAGTGGGTGGTTACTTGCAGATCGGACGACAACGGATGCCCAGTGACGATCGGATGGTGGTCGACTTGCAAGCGGCGGCAGCGATTGACGGTGGCGGGCGGCAGCGATGGCGGGTGGAGGCGGCGGTTGACGGTGGCGGCCGGCGGCGGGCGGGGGCAGCGGCCGGCGGTGAGCGGCGGGCGGGCGGCGGCGGGCGGCGGCGGGCTGCGGGCGGGCAGCGGGCGGGCGGCGGCGGCCGGTGGCGAGCGGCGGGCGGCGGGTGGCGGGCGGGCAGCGGGCGGCGGGTGGCGGGCGGGCAGCGGGCGGGCGGCGGCCGGCGGCGGCGGCCGATGGTAGTTGTTGAGTGGGAGGCCACCATGATTGTTGGAACCGAGATTCGGCTCCACCTAGAGTTCGGACCTAGGGTGCAGCTCACACCTACGTCTCTCGTGCCGTCAATTGGTGAGAGACTTGAATTTGGAAGATGACCCTTGGCTCTAGCGTGGAGGTCCCACCTCACACCCGGAAACCTTTGAGATCTCCCCCTCCTGAGCCAATGCTGAGTTAGGTGCCTTGGAGGATGAAGGAAGAAGATGAAGAGTGGTGAAAACCAGATCACTCTCCAAGGCACCCCAATGGTCTATTTATAGTTTTTTGGGGATGACCTGTCAATAACGCAATTCTTCCGCTCTGAAATCACTGAAATACCCTAGGGGATGGTCTGCCAACAACCAAACTCTGGTGTTCTGAACAGCTATTCGCAGCCCATTATGGGCAAAATAGCAGACCCTCAAGCTGGGCGAGCTGCTCAGGCTGGGCGAGCTGCTCAGGCCGGGCGAGCTGCTCAGGCCGGGCGAGCTGCTCAGGCCGGACGAGCTGCTCAGGCCGGCCGAGCTTTAGGGTAGGGGCGGGTGTCGGCCTCGCGCCGCTCCCGCCCCCTAAAACAGGTCGGGTTGGGTGTCGGCCTCCCGCCGAGCCCGCCCCCTAGAAGAAGGTCGGGGTGAGTGCCGACCTCTCGTCGCACGTGCCCCCTGAAGAGGGGCCGGGGCGGGTGCCGGCCTCCCGCCGCACCTGCCCCCTAGAACAAGGTCGGGGCGAGTTTCGGCCTCCCGCCGCACTCGCCCTCTAAAAAAGGGGACGGGGCAGGTGTCGGCCTCCCGCCGCACCCGTCCCCTAGAATAAGGTCGGGGCGAGTGCTGGCCTCCCGCCGCACTCTCCCCCTAGAGAAAGGGTCGGGGTTGTTGTCGGCCTCCCGCCACACCCGCCCCTAGAACAAGGTCAGGGCGAGTGCCAGCCTCCCGCCGCACCCGCCCCCTAGAACAAGGTCGGGGCGGATGCCGGCCTCCCGCGCACTCGCCCCATGAAGAGGGGTCGGGGCGTGTGTCGGCCTCCCATCGTACCCGCCCCCTAGAACTAGGCCGGGGCGAGTGCCAACCTCCCGTCGCACTCGCCCTATGAAGAGGGGCTGGGGCGAGTGTCGGCCTCCCGCCGCACCCGCCCCCTAGAATAAGGTCGGGGCGAGTGCCGGGCTCCCGCCGCACTCGCCCTCTGAAGAGTGGCCGAGGCGGGTGTCGGCCTCTCGCCGCACCCGCCCCCTGACGAGTACTCCAAGCACTAGCAAGGTATGCAAGTTTTTTCTCCCCGACTAGTATATCAAGCAGATCAACAATAAATTGGCGCCCAGTAGTGCAAAACCCCCCGAAAAGCTTAAAAAATGTATAGCAAGTCTTACGCCTTCCTAGGGACCCCACTCCGCAAATACGGGAATCCCCGCTCTTTTTGAGCGAGTTCCACACTTAGAAAGAAACATCCAACTCAAGGTATTTGCTGAGCGTAGCACTCTTGGATCCGAAAATACCTGGCCTCCCCGAGGGGTCAACCTGACATGCCAACTAACGAGAGCCTGGGTGGCTAGATCCCCTCCGGGTTGGGACTTACTCTCCATCGAGGCACATTCGACCCATCCAGCTAGGGGGAGCCTCTCAGCGTGATACTTACTCTCCACCGAGGCACATTCGACCCATCCAGCTAGTGAGAGTCTGGGTGTGGAGATCCTCTCTGGGTTGGTTCCTTCTCTCCACGGAGGCACATTCGACTCATCCAGCTAGTGAGAGCCTAGGTGAGGAGATCCTCTCGGGGTTGGAAGTTACTTGCCATCGAGGCACATTCGACCCATCTAGCTAGGGAGAGCCTGGGTGAGGAGATCCTCTCGGGGGGTCGGTTCCTTCTCGCCACCGAGGCACATTCTACCCATCCAGCTAGTGAGACCCTAGGTGAGAAGATCCTCTCGGGACAAGAGCTTACTCGCCACCGAGGAACATTCGACCCATTTAGCTAGTGAGAGCCTGGGTGAGGAGATACTCTTGAGGGTCGATTCCTTCTCGCCACCGAGGCACATTCGACCCATCCAACTAGTGAGAGCCTGGGTGAGGAGATCCTCTCAAGACAAGAGCTTACTACCGAGGCACATTCGACCCATCCAGCTAGTGGGAGCATGTATGTGGAGATCCTCTCAGGGTTGGAACCTTCTCTCTGCTGAGGCACATTCGACTCATCCAGCTAGTGGGAGCCTGGATGAGGAGATCCTCTCGGGGGTTGGTTCCTTCTCTCCACTGAGGAACATTCGACCCATCCAGCTAGTGAGAGCATGGGTTTGGAGATCCTCTCGGGGCAAGAGCTTACTACCGAGGCACATTCGACTCATCCAGCTAGTGAGAGCCTGGATGAGGAGATCCTTTCGGGGTTGGCACTTACTCGCCACCAAGGCACATTCGACTCATATAGCTAGTGAGAGTCTGGGTGAGGAGATCCCCTCGGGACAAGAGCTTACTACCGAGGCGCATTCGACCCACCCAGCTAGTGGGAGCCTGGATGAGGAGATCCTCTCGGGGTTGGAACCTTCTCTCCGCCGAGGCACATTCGACCCATCCAACTAGTGGGAGCCTGGATGAGGAGATCCTCTTGCGGGTTTGTTCCTTCTCGCCACCGAACCCATCCAGCTAGTGAGAGCCCGCGTGAGGAGATCCTCTCAGGACAAGAGCTTACTACCGAGGCACATTCGACCCATCCAGCTAGTGGGAGCCTGGATGAGGAGATCCTCTCGGGGTTGGAACCTTCTCTCCGTCATGGCACATTCGACCCATCCAGATAGTGGGAGCCTGGATGAGGAGATCCTCTCGGTGGTTGGTTCCTTCTCGCCACCGAGACACATTCGACCCATCCAGCTAGTAAGAGCCTAGGTGAGGATATCCTCTCGGGACAAGAGCTTACTACCGAGGCACATTCGACCCATCCAGCTAGTGGGAGCCTGGATGAGGAGATCCTCTCGGAGTTGGCACTTACTCGCCACTGAGGCACATTCGACTCATCCAGCTAGTGAGAGCCTAGGTGAGGATATCCTCTTGGGACAAGAGCTTACTACCGAGGCACATTCGACCCATCTAGCTAATGGGAGCCTTGATGAGGAGATCCTCTCGGGGTTGGAACCTTCTCTCCACCGAGGCACATTCGACCAATCCAGCTAGTGGGAGCCTGGATAAGGAGATCCTCTCGGTAGTTGGTTCCTTCTCGCCACCGAGGCATATTCGACCCATGCAGGTAGTGGGAGCCTGGATGAGGAGATCCTCTCGGGGTGAGATTAGACATGTCATTCAAACCATACTAAATCCAACATCCTCAAACAGGGAAGAAATTTTATGTACATGACCTCCTGACTGAAGTGGTCTTGAGTAGAGCTCATTACAGAAACATAAACGGAAAAAGACCTTACAGAAGTAAGGTTTCTTCAGGCTGCTTGGGCATGATGACCGCCATTCGCCTCTTTCTCCTCTGATACCTCTATCATGCTCAAGCTTTTCATGATCTTCTCCATCTCCTCTGCCCCGGCTAGCCAGGAGATGGTGTTGACGGTCGTGACGTAGCACTGCCTTGCCATCCTGGGGTCTCCTCTGACCCTGACTTGGATCCCTCCAGTGTTAAACTTGAGGCACTGGTGGAAGGACGATGACATACAACGGAAGGTGCTGATGAGGGGTCTTCCGAAGATGACATTGTAACTGCTCGGAGGGTCAACAATGACGAACCGGCAGTTCCTTGAGGTCCCACCAACTTCACCTCGAGTCCGGCTCCACCTTCTACCTCCTTCCTTTCCCCTGAAAATCCGAATAGGGGTCCGTCCGAGGCCAACACCCTCCTTGGTTCCACCTTCATCCCATCAAACACCTTCTTGAAAACGACGTTGACGGAGCTCCTGTTGTTAACCAAGATCCGGGAAACGGTGTAGCCTTCGATGACTGCCTGGATGAACAACGCATCGCAGAATGGATCCTCATGATCTTGCATGTCCTTCATTGGGAAGGTGATCCTCTCCTCTGGGGGTGGGGTCTGGGATGTCAAAGCGACGCTCCGACGGTACATGAGGATCACTCTTATACCTCCCCGGGGTCCTACATCCACTCGGTCCTCACATACGTCATCTCCTCCCTCTCTGGGTAGAACTTCTTCAATCTGCACCGGCTGTAAGACCCCCCTACCGGATCCCAAAACACGACACGAAGGGGGTCTTATGCCCAGAACAGCAGCCTTGCGGTAGTATTAGCACACAGGCTAATATGTACCACAAGACGCCTATTCTGCCGGCTACAACCAATATCAATATATATGCCAACCCAATCAAAATATGAACTAGAAGTCAAATCCACACAAGCATAATAGTCCAAGTACATCAAAATAAAGAAGCTACAACAAGTTTCTACAAAGTATCAGAGTACAGCTAATAAACGCCCAACGGGGCTACATTAGAGTCGCTCAACACTCACATCAGTAACTGACGGTAGCGCTGGTACCGTCCCTTCAGGCCCGGTCGTCCTGGCCTGGCTGTCCTGCTGCATAATCTGCGGCTTCTCCACCTGTGGGGTGACCTCCTAAAAAGGAAGACGTAGCAACTGTTAGTCAAAAAGACTAAGTGGCTTCACATCTGCTCCCCCGGCGACTCCTCGGCACCGGGCGGAGAAATGAACAAGGGTACAATATATATTAAGTAATATAACAGGTACAAGCATGTGGTAATGGTACAATAAGATTAACAACATTTTAATCTAGCAGTTCTACAAGAGCTACAACCATCCATCAAGTATAAGCAACTACAGCAGGAAAGTAACTTAACTTATAAGGATGTCCATACAAGCTTATAAGTTAAGGATCGATTTATCATGAAGTAACACATCGTATAGGAGTGCCCATACAAACCTATACGATGAGAATCTTGTTTGTGCAATGTAATGTAATGGTATGTATGCAATGAAATGACTCACCCATGATCACACACATGCAACCGTTGTGTCGACACAGACTAGTAGTTCCCACTTTTCGAGGAGGTAGCTAACCTCTCAGGCACCAACCGTCGTGGCCAGGCGGCCATAGTAGAGCAGGCTTCTCTACTACTAAGCGGACATCCACACTACTTCACTTCGGCCTCTATACGCCTCAACGCTAAGAACACAACAGCGGAGCACATGCGTACTATGGCCCAGCGAGAGTCTCGGGTAGATGTGCACCGAGAACCAAGCCCCGAACTGGCCTTGTATGACCCAGAATGAGCCTCAGAAGAAAGCACGAGGACCAAGCTCAACCGTTCACTTGGCACGGAAGGAGCCCCGGGACATGAACACCGAGGACCAAGCCCAACCGCCCAAAGTCTAACTGTCAACTCTCGTCGATGTGACGACTGGCGAGCCCGTAGACCTGCAACACTATCCTTAACCCAGGATTACAACACCGCGTGTCGACTCACACCGCATGCAATTCCGCATCACCGTGGCATGGAAGGAGCCTTGGAGAAAGCACGAGGACCAAGCTCAACCATTCACTCGACACGGAAGGAGCCCCGGGACGTGAACACCGAGGACCAAGCCCAACCGTCCGACTTTGACTCATCTCTGTGCGAACAGAAAAGAGCAGACCGAAAAATTGGAGTAATGTAAACTTTATTATCCAAAAAAGGTATCAATTACAATGGTATAACCTCCCTTTTATAGAATGGAGGAGATGAGAGAGATTACAATTAAGCAATGTGGGACTAAAAAATTTACAAGTATATGCGGCTTTACAAAAAACAAACCGGATAGGCCGGGCGGTTAGACAAGCCGGCTAACAGTCCGGCAACCAACAAGTGGAGAGAACAAGCGCCATAAAAATCAAGCCGTCGCAGGAGACCGCTAGACCGCCCGGTCTCTAAGTCGTCTGAGACAAACCGCCAGACCGCTGGGAAACCAAACAGCAACAGCCCGACAGAGAGACTGGCCAGAATAAACCGGTAGACCGCCCGGTCTTCGAACAGCGACAGACCACCCGTCCTCCATATTGCAACACTCCCCCTCAAGCTGGAGCATAGATATCAATCATGCCCAGCTTGTCGCAAATGTGGAAAAAAGAAGTGGACACCGGCTTGGTGAAGATGTCTGCCAACTCGTTATCTGAAGTGACGAACGGAGTACAAATCTGTTTCTTCAAGATCTCCTCCCGAATGAAATGACAGTCGACTTCTATGTGCTTCGTTCTCTCATGAAAGACCGGATTTTTGGAGATATATATCGCGACCTTATTGTCACAAAACATAGGAAGAGGATAGTTGTACACCTCTCCTAAATCAAGTATGAGAGCTTGTAACCATTTCAACTCACATGTGGTCGATGTCATACTGCGATATTCTGCCTCTGTACTGAACCTAGAGACCACAGACTGTTTCTTGCTCTTCTAACTCACAAGATTGCCTCCAACAAAGGCGCAGAAACTTGATGTCGACTTGCGGTCCCCTTTGTCATCAGCATAGCTCGAATCAGAGTACGCTTCAACCCTTAGGTGACCGTTCTTCTGAAAAAGGAGTCTTTTCCCTGGTGTTGCTTTAATATACTCCAATATCCTCAGGGCAGATTGTAGATGACACTATCTAGGAGCTTGCATGAACTGGCTCACCTTGCCAATAGCATAAGAGATGTCGGGTCTGGTTACCGTGAGATAAATGAGTTTGCCCACCAGACGCCGGTACCTCGTAAGATCGGATAGAAGAGGCGAGTCATCTGTCCAAGTTTTGTCTTACCCAATAGCCATGGGAGAACGGGCAGGTTTAGCACCAGTTAATCATGCCTCCTTTAGAAGATCAAGAGCATACTTTCGTTGGGAAAGGACCATGGAGTTGGGCTTCCTAAAGATTTCAATTCCCAAAAAGTATTTCGAGTAGCCCATATCCTTCGTGACCAAGTGCTGACGGAGGTGTTTCTTTGTCAATGTTACCCCATCCTGGTCATCGCTAGTAAGAAGAATGTCATCAACATAAACCGCAAGAACTACCAGAGCAGAGACAGTTTTCCGAATGAACAAGTAGTGATCAGTTGAGCTTCTTGTAAAACCAATGGACGCAACGATGCCGCTAAACTTGTCAAACCAGGCATGGGGACTTTGCTTGAGGCTATAGATAGCCTTCTTTAGCCGGCATACTCGTGTCTCCCCCTGAGCAACATACCTAGGAGGTTGCTCCATGTAAACCTCTTCCTGAAGATCCCCATAAAGAAAGGCATTCTTGACATCCAACTGGGAAATGGGCCAATCTCGGTTGACAGCCACAGAGAGAAGGACCCTAATAGTACTGAGACGAGCAACTGGAGAGAAAGTGTCAAAGTAATCAACCCCATAAGTTTGGGTAAAACCCTTGGCAACAAGCCTAGCCTTGTAACGATCCACACTGCCATCGGGAAGGAACTTCACCACAAAGACCCAGCGACAGCCAACAACATTTGTACCGAAAGGAGGAGGAACCAGAGTCCAGGTACCCCGGTCAGTGAGAGTAGCAATCTCTTCATCCATGACAGCTTTCCAATGAGGAATAGTAAGGACCTCCTGGTAGGAACGGGGGGTGGCAGTGTCCGAGATAGCCAGTGCAAAAGCTCTGCGAGAAGGGGTAAGACGATCATAAGAAACAACTGCAACAAGCGGGTGTTGGGTACATGTTCGAACCCCTTTGCGAAGGGCAATGGGGAGATCTAGGGCAGCTGGTTCTGCAGTATCCGGAGCGTCCGTGGTGGAGAGAGCTGGCACGGGAGTAGAGAGAGACGGCTGCGGAGAGGGTAGAGATGGTCGTGGAGATGGTGGAGAGGGTGGAGATGATGGAGATGGCAGAGAGGGTGGAGATGGTGGAGATGGTAGAGACGGTGGAGGTGGTGGAACGTCAGGAGGAGCAGAGGGAAGAGATGGGTTGGTTTGAGAATTAGGATCAGCAGGAGAAGAGGAGGAATCAGGAGAGAAGTAAGATGCATTTTCAAAGAACGTAACATCCGCAGAGACAAACTACTTGCGGGTAACGGGGTCAAAGCAACAATAGCCTTTCTGAGTGGTAGAGTACCCCAGAAAGACACATTTAGTGGCTCGTGGTGAGAGTTTGTCACGGGTGGCAGCGGGAGAGTGTACAAAGGCGGTGCACCCAAAGATGCGTAGAGTAAGAGGAAAGGGATTCTTGTTGGGATAAAGAATGGAGAATGAGGTGGCACCGCAGAGAACTGTGGAGGGAATGCGATTGATGAGATAACAGGAGAGGAGGACAGCATAGCCCCAATAGGAATGAGGAACATGCATTTGAGTCAGCAGAGTGCGAGCGACATCAAGGAGGTGACGGTTTTTGCGTTCCGCCACCCCATTTTGTTGTGAGGTGTAGACACAGCTAGTTTGACGAATAACACCATGATGCAGACAAAAGTAAGAGAAATCATGGCTAAGATACTCTTTGGTAATGTCAGAACGAAATATTTTAATAGATGTATCAAACTGAGTCTTGATCATAGAATAAAACGATGTCCAGACAGAGAACAGTTCGGAGCGATCCTTGAGAAGATACACCCACGTACACCTAGAGAAATCATCAATAAATGTGGCAAAATATGAACTACCCCGACCGATGGTGAGGGTAGGAGCAGGTCCCCACACGTTAGAGTGAACGAGGTCGAACGGACGGGAAGAGCCACGACTTTGCGTTGGTGGGAAGGATGAGTGATAATGCTTGCCGAGCTGACAGACATCACAGTTTAGAGGAGGATGATGAGGAGGGAGGTGGGGCAGAAGCTGTCGCAGAAGGCTGGGAGGAGCATGTCCAAGGCGAAGATGCCATTGGAGAAGATCTGTAGATGAGGAGGAGAAGGCAGATAGAGCGGAAACGTTATCGAGGAAGTAGAGGCCGCCGCTCTCAGTCCCAGTAGCAATCGTCCGTTGGGAGTCCGGATCCTGCAAAGAATACGAAGTAGGAGTGAATGTGACGGAACACCGTAGTTGCTTGCATAGAGAAGTAACCGATAATAAATTGCAAGCGAACATGGGCACATAGAGGGTATCTGCTAGACAAAGATACAGAGTGACTTGAACCACCCCCGTCCCATTGACTGGAGATGAAGAGTCGTCCGCAACAAAGACCGGAGGCAACCGATCATGTGTTTCTAGATGAGAAAAACACTGAGGATTGCCTGTCATATGATTGGTAGTACCAGAGTCGATCAACCATCTGCCGTGAGTAACAACGTGGGCACTACCAGAAGAGGTGACCACCGAGGCGGACTGTGTGGAGGAGATGGAGGCCATAGAAGAGAGCAGCGGGAGAAACAAGCTGCGACAAGAAGGAGAAGTCTCTAGAACAGGTCGCGGCGACTTAAGGGCAGGTCGCGGCGACAAAGAAGAGGAGAGAGGCTAGAACAGGCCGCAGTGACTTAAGGACAGATTGCAGCGACAGAGAAGTGGAGAGCGGCTAGAACAGGTCGCTATGAATTAAGGACAGGTCGTGGCGACAAAGAAGAGGAGAGCGGCTAGAAAAGAAGAAGCAAGAGGCCGCAACACAAAGGGTCAGAAGAGGCCGCAAACAGGGAGAAACAAGCCGCGCGAATAGGGCAGCGGTCAGAAGAGAAAACAAGTCGCGCGAACAGGGCAACAGTCAGAGAAGGAATCAGGCCGCGAGAACAGGTCGCGGAAAGAAGAAACAAGCCGCACGCGCATATAGAGCTCAGTCAGGAGGAAAGGACCGAGTCCTCTGATACCATGTGCGAACAGAAAAGAGCAGACCGAAAAATTAGAGTAATGTAAACTTTATTATCCAAAAAAGGTATCAATTACAATGATATAACCTCTATTTTATAGAATGGAGAAGATGAGAAAGATTACAATTAAGAAATGTGAGACTAAAAAATTTACAAGTATATGCGGCTTTACAAAAAATAAACCGGACAGGACGGGCGGTTAGACAAGCCGGCTAACCGCCCGACAACTAACAAGAGGAGAGAACAAGCGCCACAAAGATCAAGCAGCCGCAGGAGACCGCTAGACCGCCCGGTCTCTAAGTCGTCTGAGACAAACCGCCAGACCGCTGGGAAACCAAACAGTAACAACCTGACAGACAGACTAGCCAGAATAAACCGGTAGACCGTCCGGTCTCCGAAAAGCAACAGACCGTCCGGCCTCCATATTGCAACAATTTCATTGCTATCCCAACTAGTGACGGTCAACACCGCACTTACATCCTTTCACAATGCTACCCGTAGGGAGACGACACTCTAAGCATTGGACACTAAATTCATTCTGTTAAACAATTATACACATGGTCATAGGTTATCATCCTACCTTTCATCCAAAATGATTCAACACGTTATTAACATGATGTGCATTTATAATAGTCTACCAATTTCTATCAAATCATTTCTTTTAAGTATGCTTCGCTTCACAAATCAATTATGTGGAATCCAACTAATAAACTTCATCATTCATTGGACTAAGATGGTTATCATAAAAGAGTTCACCAAACCTCAAGTTAATTTGCAACAATATCTCTACCGAGTCCAAATCCAATATTATTCCAAACCCAAAATTTAAGTACAGGATAAATCTGGACAGCAACTTTGACTAGAGATTCCCAAAGCTACAAGAATTCGATAAAGACGTGTAACCACTAGATGGAAAGGTCTTTCCACGGGATACAATTTTTATGTTCAGACCACAACCCAGATTCAATAGTATCATATTTGAAATCAGCATTGAAGTCCGCTACGTACAGAACACAATTTCTGCATGCAGGATTTATCGGACGTCATTTTCGTTCAGACTTTACCGTGGCTACAGACTTCTCCTGAAGTCGTGCAACCACTCGTTGGAAAGGTATTTTCAAGTACTTCAACTTTCGTGTTTAGTCGAAAGCCCAGATCTGGCCATATCATATCTGAAAATGGCCAATAAGATCATTATGCACATAACACAGATTCTGCACGCATCTTAAAGTTGAATGAACGACATCGGTTCATCTTCCTCCTCAAGTCGATCCTCCAAAATTACCTCCAGAAATTCCTCCTCCCTTATTCACGCTCATGGGGCCATGACTCTTCACGAAACAATCCCCCATCTTCGCATAGAAGGTTGGAGAGGTTGAAGACACCACTAACCTTAGAGCACAAGCCCTAGAACGGCCTCTTCCTAGAGAAATCACCATCTCGCTAGTCTAGACTCTTTTGAGTCGACATCTCACCTAGATATCTACAGATCTAGCACCAAGGGAGAGGGGAGGAAGTTCACCTCATTTCTGGCATTTCCACCATTTCCGGCCATGGATCGTGTAACTCTTCTTGGCGGCATCTTCTCCTTCACGGCGGCGGCGAATCTTATCCCCTAGTACTTGCTCTAGCAGTTTCTCCCTCTCTACGGAAGTTCTCTTAAAAAAATGGCTGGAATGAGGAGTGAAAACGACTAGGGTTTTCACTACCCTTATAAATGAAAAGTGATACGGGTAGGGACACGCCCATGTCCTTACCCGTGTCCTGCTCGGGCGAAGCGTTACAGGCGGTTACCTGACGTTTCGATACACAAACACGGGTAGGGACACGCCCGTGTCCCTACCCGTGTCCACATGACACGACTGTATTCTCTGGTCGTGTCCTCCTCTAGACACATCTCGTCGATCTCAACTCAACACACACACGGGTAGGGACACGCTCGTGTCTCTACCCGTGTCCTTCTCGGGTACACTCGTCAATCTCAACTCGACGCACACGGGTAGGGACACGCCTGTGTCTCTACCCGTGTCATCTTCACACGGGTAGTGACATGCTCGTGTTACTACCCGTGTCCTTCTATGGACATACTCGAGTCGTCGACTCGAGAACTGGCCTCTTCCATACGGGTAGGGACACGCCCGTGTCGCTACCCGTGTCCTATTTTGTACTGATTTATCCTCCCATTTACAAGTGCAGCCCCGCTGCCAGCACTTCTCTGAGCCAAAGTCAGCTCTCCTGACTCAAAAACGCGCATGAGGGGCCTAGTGCGATTCAGGACATTACACCGGCGGGTGCTGATGGGCTGGGGCTCTTGCCTCTCTCACTTCCAGGAATTCGGGGTAGGGAGCTATGGCGTGACCCTATACCTGGTGGAAGTCATAGTATGGCAACACTCTTCCTGCCCTTCTTTGACGGGTTGGGTGATTTCTCCTGTTACCTCTTCCCCATCTTCCTATCGCCATGGCTTACTATGGTGGGGGTAGGAGCTGTCTAGGGGCTTGCCTCTGGAAGTTGAACTTCTCTTGGCCTCCGTGAAAATTTCCCCCACCCTGGACGAGACCTCTTCCTAGACCCTGATCGGGCCCTCCCTGTTGCCTCCAACCTGGCTCCAGACCTTCCTGGGGTCCATGGAACCCCTGAGCTCTCTGATCTTCTCTCCTTCCTCCCTCCCAATGTCTTGAGCCACCTTGCTCATTCGACTCTGCCTCTGTTAACCTTGCCAACTTCTTGACAAATGCCGGGTTGGCCGCCTCAGTTGATATCCCCCCTGCCTCCCTTTCCATTAGCTCCTCGAAGTATAGGAGGTCTTTCGGTTCAGACTCATCTTGAAGATCCCCTCACGTAACCTTACTGTAAACGCCATCTGGAGGGCATACCCCGATATATCCTGGATGTCCAGGATCTTTTCTTAGAACCTGTCCACATATTGGGCCAATGACTCCTCTGCCCTCTAACTTATCAGGAAGATGGACTCGGGACTCTTCTTCCTCTTTTTAGAAGTGGAGAAGCGAAGCTGAAAACTCCAGCTCAAGTCTTCGAACCCGTAGATCGATCTCGCTGGGAGTTGATGGAACCAATCCATTGTCTTGTCTTTTAACGTGATCGCGAAGAGACGACACTTGAATGCATCTGTCATCGGCCTGATAGAGACCGCATCTTCGAAACACTTTAGGTGTTGGATGGGGTCATCCTTCCCGGTATAGTAAGTCATGTCAGGTTCTCTGAACCCCTCGGGAATGGGAGCTAAGACAATCATCTTGCTGAAGGGTGACCCCCTACTTGGTGTTCTCACATGCTAAACTCGCGCGACCTGCTTGCCTAGGAGGCTAGCACTCGTCGGGCTGGGGAATAACACTCGGTCGGTAAGGTCTCGCTCGACCCCCACTCCCATCCTTTCCTTCCTGGGTTGTCTTCCTGGTGCACTTTCTTCTACCCCTCCTGGGGTCATCTCGCCTAGACCCCTGGATGCTGGTTCACCGAGACCCCTGGAGGCTATCTCGTCAAGACCCCTGGGAAATAAATCCTGGGGGGTGAGAGTTGAGCAGTCACCCCGCGGGGCAATACTTCGCAGCATCTCTATGATGCCTTGGATGGACGTCATGAACTCTTCCCTTCCTACAAAAGGTGTTGGGTTGGGGAGCTGGTTGGGGTCATAACCACATCCATTATCTCCCGCCATGGAACCTACTTGAGAACTTCTGTATGAGCTGTGGTCCACGCTCACCGCATCAAAATGTTGGAACCGAGATTCGTCTCCACCTAGAGTTCGGACCTAGGGTGCAACTCACACCTACTTCTCCTGAGCCGTCCCTTGGTGAGAGACTTGAATTTGGAAGATGACCCTTGGCTCTAGAGTGGAGGTCCCACCTTACACCTGAAAGACCTTTGAGATCTCCCCTCCCTAGCCAATGTTGAGCTAGGTGCCTTGGAGGATGAAGGAAGAAGATGAAGAGTGGTGGAAACCGGATCACTCTATAAGGCACCCCAAGGGTTTATTAATAGATTTTTGGGGATGACCTGCCAATAGCACAATCCTGCCACTCTGAAATTACTGAAATACCCCAGGGCTGGTCCGCCAACAGCCAAACTTCGCTGTTTTGAACAGCTATTCGTAGCCAACCAGGGGCAAAATAGCAGACCCTCAAGCCGAGCGAGCTTCTCATGTCGGGCGAGCTGCTCAGGCCGGGTCAGGCCGGGCGAGCTGCTCAGGCCGGCGAGCTTCTCAGGCCGGGCGAGCTGCTAAAGTCGGGCGAGCACTAGGGCCGGGGCGGGTGCAGGTCTCGCGCCGCACCCGCCCCCTAGAACAGGCCGGGGCGGCTGCCGGCCTCCCGCCACGCCAGCACCCTAGAAAAAGGCTGGGGTGAGTGTCGGCTTCCCGCCACACTCGCCCCCTGAAGAGGGGTCGGGGTGGGTGCCGGCCTCCCGCCACACCCACCCCCTAGAACAAGGCTAGGGCGCGTGCCAGCCTCCCGCCGCACTCCCCCTAGAAAAGGGGCCAGGGCGGGTGCCGGCCTCCCGCCACACCCGCCAACTAGAATAAGGTCAGGGCGAGTGTCGGCCTCCCGCTGCACTCGCCACCTAGAGAAGGGGCCGGGGCGGGTGTCGGCCTCCCGCCGCACCCGCTCCCTAGAATAAGGCCGGGGCGTGCGCCGGCCTCCCGCCACACCCGCCCCCTAGAACAAGGCCGGGGCGAGTGTCGGCCTCCCGCTGCACTCGCCCCCTGAAGAGGGGTCGGGGCGGGTGCCGGACTCCCACCGCACCCGCCCCCTAGAACTAGGTCGGGGCGATTGCCAGCCTCCCGCCGCACGCGCCCCCTGAAGAGGGGTCGGGGCGGGTGCCGACCTCCCGCTGCACCCACCCCGTAGAACAAGGTCGGGGCGAGTGCCGACCTCCCGCCGTACTTGCCCCCTAAAGAGGGGTCAGGGCGGGTGCCGGCCTCCCGCCGCCCCCGCCCCTAACGAGTACTTCAAGCACTAACAAGCTAGGCAAGTTTTTCCTCCCCCTACTAGTATATCAAGCAGATCAACAATAAATTGGCCCCCAGAAGTGCAAATCCCCCGAAAAGCTTAAAAAATGTATAATAAGTCTTACGCCTTCCTGGGGACCCCACTCCGCGAATACGAGGTTGTACAATGATCTCTCCTATTGTGGTGGAGATCATGGGGGAGTGAGTTGGCCAGTCAAACTCATGATCTCCACAATAGGAGGGATCATGGGGGAGATGGTTATTGCACACCCAAGCCTATAAATGGGGCTTCATCCCCATCCATTGCCCCCAAATCCTCTGTTGTCGAAGGTTGGTATGAGTGAGAGAGCAAGAATTTTCTCCCATTCTCTTTGACTATGACGGCCTCCAGCGACAGGCTAGAAACGTCTGCGAGCGGCGCCCGAGAGCCCAGGTAACGACATGTTAAAAAATCACTGCGAGAGAGGGGGGACGATGCGCCCACGACCAGACGGTGCCACGACGGCCAACGTGCGGGTGCACGAGGGGGCGCGCGGACCGAGTCACGCAGGGCGGGAGTCCGGCAGCGCGCACGCGATCGTAATGCGTTGTAACACGCGCATAGCTGCACGCGCGCCGCCGTGCCCGTGCGCGCACGCAACATTGCGCGTGCGCAACAGTGCGAGCGCGTACTTTTGGGGCACGCGCGTTCCTGTGCGTGTGTCCCTTCACGGGGTCCGTACGAGCTATATTTTACGTGTTCGTGTGCACGCGGGCACCCCTTGGTCTGCTTTGAGGGTCTTACCATTGCGTGTTGCGCTTCTCACATTGCGTTTGATTTTTCTTTGTTGGCGATAGGGCTCCAAGCGTTTCGCAAGACCACTGCGTCTACGATCTTCTCTTATTGAGGACCAAATTGTCATTTGGCGGAAGAAGTTCGGGCAACCTGCTGATTTGAAAGTGAGAATTCCGCATGTCGAGGAGAGAGTGCAGAATCCTCCCTGAGGTTGGCTGACAGTCTGCGAGAGCACTTTAAGGTCTGGCTTTCGATTCCCGTCTTGCGAGGAGGTGACCGAGATCTTGAAATTTTGCGGGTGTTGATCTCCCAGTTCACCTTGTTGGGAGTAGTGCACCTTGTGGGCATGGTTGTTTTCTTCCATGAGCATGGTGGGAGACTTACTTTGTTGTGCTTCCGAGAGTTGTGCAATGTCCGCTCCGATGGTGGGGAGCGCGTGGAGATTCATAGCAACAAGAATTGGCTTGATTTCGAGGCTCGGATAGATCGTCGCCAAGGAAACACTCTTTTTTGCTACATCAGGAACCCTTGGGGCTTGCCAGAGGTGTGGAATTCGCTTCCCGATCGTTGTCGCCGCCAGAAGGGGAAAGAGCGGGAATTTTCCCCGATGCTGGGGTTTTTGGAGCCTCGCGAGTTGGTCAATCGCCTGTTCAGCATTTTCTCATTTGTGGAGGAGAAGCGCTTGCTGCAGTGCGTTATTTCTTCGGATTCTTTGCAGACTATCGAGGCACCTTCCGGTGGCCGGAAGCGGAAGACCGTTGTAGTTTCCCGAGGTGGCGGGAGTACGTTGCCTTGTTCATCTTCTCTAGGTGATGACTCTCTTTCCGGTGGCCATTACGGTTCCCCCCCCCTCCAACCCCCCTAGGTACAGGTGCTTGGTTCGTCTGCCCCCAGTCTTCTCCTGCGGAGGCGGAGGCTCCGAGGCTATTTTATTCTTTGAAGGCAACGGATGAAGCGGTAAGCACTCTCGTTCGTGTGAAATTTTCATTTTTCATCTCGTGACGCTAATTTTCATTTTCCTTTGTGCAGATTGAGACTCAAGCCCAGACTGTCGTTACTTGGAACGACCACTTTGTGAGCCTGAAGGACAGGTATTTGTCCCTTGAGGAGAAGCTCAAATTGACGACGAGCTCACTTGTCTCCGTGAGGGCGGTGCATGGTCGTGACATTTCACGATTCTGTCAGATAGGGTCCGGGCTGAAGTCCGAGTTGGAGGATGCACACGCAGCATTGGAGGTAGAGATGGCACTAGTGGAGAGGACCGCCCAGATGCTAAAGCAATCCCAGGAGGAAACCACCAGCTTAGAGACTCGTCTTCAGGTGGAGAGGGCCCGAGTGGAGAAGCTATCTTCTGAAAGCCGCGTGTCGAAGTTGAAGGCCGCTGGACTTGCGGAATACTTGTAGTTGTTGGACTGCATGCGAGACCGTAGCCTGATTGCGGATGAGGTGCGCGACGAGATCTGGTCCAAGGAGGTGGAGCCTCAAGTGGAAGATGATTGTGAGTTAGCCCTTAGGCGTGGAGCGGCGAAGGCCTTCCGATTTGTTAGTTGGCACCTAGGATGCGATACCTCTAGCTTTAGTTTTGATGACGTTTCTGAGGATGAGCGCTCTGATGTTGACGTTGTTGATGAGCAGCGGCCTTTGTATTTTGTGTGTTTTGTATTCTTCCTCTAGTTATTTGCATCGTGTGTTATTTTTGCTTTGCAACTGTAGTGGACGCTCTTGTGCGTTGGCCTGTATGACATCAATATTTTTTTATGTCATTTAGCTGTTTTGTTTTTTTCCTTTATCTCTTTTGAGTATTGTTTTTGCGAGTTTGGTTCACATGAGTGTGTGGGTGAAGTATTTCACATGAAGTGGATTCGCAACTTCGTTTGCACAGTTCCATCCTGCGGCTCAGTTTGCGCGGTTCTAGCCCGCGGCTTGGTTTGCGCGGTTCCAGCCCGCGACTTTGTTTGTACAATTCTAGTCTGTGGCTTTGCCGCGAGGGGGCCAGGCCCCCCACGGGGAGTTTGCGCGAGGGTTGCTTGCATCTTAGTTTGTACAAGGGTTGCTCGCGGCTTAGCCGTGAGGGGGCAGAACCCCACGGGGAGTTTTCGCGAGAGTTGCTCGTGGCTTAGTTTGCACGAGGGTTGCTCGCGGTTTAGTTTGCACGAGGGTTGCTCGCAGCTTAGTTTGCACAAGGGTTGCTCGCATCTTAGTTTGCACGAGGGTTGCTCGCGACTTATTTTGTACGAGGGTTGCTCGTGGCTTAGCCGTGAGGGGGGCAGGCCCCCACGAGGAGTTTGCGCGAGGGTTGCTCACAACTTAGTTTGCATGTGGGTTGCTCGTCGCTTAGCCGTGAAGGTGGCAGGCCCCCACAAGGAGTTTGCGTGAGGGTTGCTTGCGGCTTAGTTTGCACGAGGGTTGCTCGTGGCCTAGCCGTGAGGGGGGCAGACCCTCACGGGGAGTTTGCTCGAGGGTTGCTCGCGGCTTAGTTTGCACGTGGGTTGCTCCTGGCTTAGCCGTGAGGGGGTAGGCCCCCACGAGGAGTTTGTGCAAGGGTTGCTCGTGACTTAGTTTGCACGAGTGTTGCTCGTGGCTTAGCCGTGAAGGGGGCATGCCCCCACGTGGAGTTTGCGTGAGGGTTGCTCGCGGCTTAACCGTGAGGGGCAGGCCTGGGCGACGACAGGGCAATGGTCTGCAGTAATGGAGGATAATGTAAGTACTCTATCTGACTACCGGAGAATATAGGTACTCAATCCGGTTGCGCGACTTAGCCTAGCTAAACTATTTCTTAGTTAGACATTGATAAAGTGAATAGCAAAAAGATTGTTTTCGCAAGCCCGAGCTTGCACTTTTTATAATAGCAAATGAAAAAACGAGCGAAAGAGGAAATGGCTCAAGGATGGAAGTGGCGGGAACGGTATTGAAAAACATCCAGGAGCAATTGTTAGAGTATTGCAGCGTAGTCAGAATCAGCTTGGATGACAACGAACTATACGTCGTAGGTCAGTCACGCGGCCCGACGATCCGTGCACTCATGACACATTCTTGGTGTACCGGCGAACCAGGGTCCCACAACCGTTCTAGGACCGAAACTCAACGGTAAAATTGAGCATTTAGTCTTTCCGGTCCGCAGGCCTAAGACTCTCATTATGCGCTCCAACTGACCGCACTTTCAGGTCTTCGAGTCGGACGGACATAACGCAGGTACGGATCAACTACCCCCCCCCCCCCTTGTTGCTCAAGTCGCCTTGCCATCACCGAATACTAACGTACTCAAGGCTAAATATAAGGCGCGGGTCGGTTTCACCTTTCCTGTTCGGTACGAGGCCTTTTCAAGAGCTCGTCAAGCTCACAATAGCCATATTGTCCCCCAAGAACTGGCTTCGCATTAGCCACAATGTCCACTACGGGACTGGCTTTACACTAGCCACAATGTCCACCGCGGGACTAGCTTCACAATCAACAAGGGAGTTCGTGCTAGCGTCTCTCACGATCGCCTAGCGGGTTCCGCAGAACTCACTTTCTCCACCCAACTCCGCCCAAACCCTGCAGTATCCTGCAGTGCCAGATAACTGGTCTTGCCATAGCACACAGCACAAGCATTACACGAGTATTTTTCCTGGACTATCACTCCAGTACTTCCTGCTACTGCCCTTCACAGGTCCAATCCTTCGACCCCACAAACTACACGTTTAACCGCGGAGTCTTCTCCGGTGTGCAAATGAAACATCACCAATCCAGACCAACCTGTCCAGATGGGATTCACACAGCATGTCTATTCCCTACTACATATTTCCGGATCTATATGCAAAACTAGTGGGGATTCCAAGAATCAACCCAAGGAAATCCCTTTACAATCCACCCTCTGGTGGGGGAAATCCATGCACGTACCAAAAAAAAGGACTTCACATGTCCAAGAAGGAAGATCATTACCCTTGACGACCTCTTTGGAGCCATGGAATTCTAGCAGGTTTGAAAGCACCGCGGCATCTTTGCCTCCACAACTCTGGCCTCGGATCTTAGTTCGGAACTCTAAAGCTTCACCGGTAGCCGGCTTCCTTCTCCTCCTCCTCCTCCTTGCTCTCCCTTCTCTCTAGCTATTTTAGAAAGATAATGGAAAAAGGTAAAATGAGACTTCTCTTCTCACTTTCGGCCTTAAAGGAGCAAGAGGAAATCTGGGCCCCCAGAGAAAGGAAACGAACGGCTACAAATTTCCTGAAAACGGCTATTTTGGGTCTGACACGCCCTGTGACACGCCCGTGTCACACGGCGTGTACCTTAAGCAGCACATGATTGACTTATCCAGAACAGGACACGGCCATGTGACACGCCCGTGTCACATGGCTGACACGCCCGTGTCACATGGATGACACGCCTGTGTCTAGCTCTAGAGACCCACTCGAGACCTACTCGAGACAATCACTCGAGTAGTTGGGCAGGACACGCCCGTGTCATATGGATGACACGCCCGTGTCTAGCTCTCGAGACCCACTCGAGAGATACTCGAGACAATCACTCGAGTAGTTGGGTAGGACACGCCCCCTGATATGCCCGTGTCGCAGGGCGTGTTCTCTCTCGAGAACTTCGTCGAGTGCATTTCGTCGAGCACTCGACAGGCTGCTCAACTGAGCAGGACACAGCCTGTGACATGCCCGTGTCCCAGGTCGTGTAGCCCAGCCTGAACCCAAATTTGGGATTTTGGGTGGTACAGCCCGGAAGAGTAATTGTGCTTATGACTGGTACTGGGGCGTTCCCCAAAACACGTACGCTGGCAGACGTTAGCTCGAGGTTGCCAGTGATTAGTTTGAGTTGAAGTAATGTTGATAAAAAGAACACATTAACGGTAATCCCCCCGTCTACCAGAACTTGGTTCAACTTGGTGGATGGATCGCCAATTCTGATGGTTGTACATCTCACGCTCTGACTATGAGGATGCCTCTTTCTTGATAGGAATTGATCAACAACTCCTAGACTGGTCAGTTGTTTGATCTCTTCCTTTAGCCGATTGCACCCGTCGGTGCTATGGCCATAACCCCGGTGATACTCGCAATATTTTGACAAATCTCCTCGACCAGGAGGGAGCGGCCTGGGCCTACACAAGGTCGGGTGGTTACGAATTGCTTCAAAGATCTTGCCCTGGGGGCCGTCGAGTGTCGCGAACTGATGCAACTCTTGCTTTTGGTATGTACTTGTGCGTTGGTCGCATTTTCTCTTGTGCTCGGGGTACTCACAGTTCTCTAGCTTCCTTTTCTGGACTTTATATGGGCTTGAACTTTCAGGTGTGGGCTCTCTGACCAACATGAACCTTTTGATAAAGGGAGCTGCGAGTTCAATGTAGCTGTTTATCCTTTCTTCTTGCAGAGAATGAAACCAAGCTCGAGCCTTCCCTTTTAGTGTTGTCGGAAATGCCTGGACCATGAGTTGATCTGAACCGTTGTGAGTGTGCATGATAGCTTCGAAACACTTTACGTGTGCCAGCAGGTTGCCGATTCCGCTGAAACTTTGGATTTCAAAGCCATCTTTTGGATCTGGTCCTGCCCAAGAGTCAGGTGAGTCATCGTTGGGTAGACGTTCACTTGGCCCCTGCTTCATGGCTGACGCGTCGGGACCCATCATGTTTCCAAAGTTCTCTTCATAATGAGGATTGGCGGGGTGGCTATCATGCATCTCTTGGAGTAATGCTGCGGGCATGGGGGAGCTACTTATACTTAAGAATTCCTTCTTTATGTCGTACTCCTTGTGCAGGTAATGTCTGGTTGAGGCGGAGAGTTCTCCTGATGGCGGTAAATCAGCTTGCTTGAATGGCTGAGGAATTCTTGGCCGGTGGAATGTCGGATCATTTTGAATTGCGTACATCACGTTAGTGCAGGTGGTATTCAGAGGAGAGTATTCTTGAAGTGGATGTTGCCCCCCATTCCTTGGAGGGTCACGTCGACGATTGTCACTACAGCGCTCAGCCCAACGTCGTTCCTCTTATCCTCTGAGAGTTTGTTATTCTCTTTGCGGAACTTCTTGCGTCGGGCCATGATTTGGCAGAGACAGGGAATGGCTGGTGCTAGTGGCAGAGGAGGAGTGGGCGGTGCTGCTAAATTTCTGAGCAGAGTGAGCATTTTGGTCTGCTGCTTCTCCATCTGGCGAACACGCCTCTCGAGGGCGATAACATGTGTGAATGCAACTTCTTCCTCCAACGGTACGCTCACAAGTGAGCAGGTGCTTGATGGTTCAGTGCGTGCATCGGGGATGGATCCTTCAGCAGCGCGGGCGCTTCTTTTCGCCATTGAAACGGAGCTTGGATGTTCCAAGGAGAGAGGTCTTGGCTTCTGAAGGATGTTGGGAATCGTGTTCCCATAGACGGCGCCAAACTGTTGCGGGCTAACTCGGCGTCCCAGTCGGACCGGAATAAACTGGACTGTCTTAGCTCTCGGGACGGTCGAGCGCGTTCACAGTCAATGAAAATAGAGAGTTGACACAAGAGATTTTAAAGTGGAAAATCCCCTCAACTGAGTAAAAAATCACGTGACGGGATCTGTGCCGGTCAAATTCCACTATCAGATTGTGGTTACAATGTGTTTGGAGAATCAAGGACGACAAGCCGCTCCTCGTTACAACTTGGAGGTGATAGAATTTCTGACTCGTAACGGGCAACAGGCTGCGCCGAGGGAGTTCTGGATGCTAACTTGGTTGCTGGTGTGCTTGAGCGGTAGTGGTGGTCGTCTTCTTCCCTTCTCCGCGCACTTGGGGACTTGGGCATTCCTCTGGCTCGTAGGCGTCTTGAAGATGACCCGAGGGAGGAGTTCGACAGAGCTTTGGCCTGAGAAAGAAGAAGACTCTGGAGCCAAAAAGGTGAGAAATGAGGAGGCCTGAGGCTCCTTTTATAGCCTCCAGGAGGTGGTTATGGCAG
Organism: Platanthera guangdongensis; assembly: GCA_039583875.1. NCBI lineage: Eukaryota > Viridiplantae > Streptophyta > Magnoliopsida > Asparagales > Orchidaceae > Platanthera > Platanthera guangdongensis. The sequence continues at coordinate 32,776,793 of CM077166.1, read as the reverse complement.
GCCGCCCCACTAACTTAGTGGCTTAGTGGGTGGTTACTTGTAGATCGGACGACAACAGATGCCCAATAACGATTGGATGGTGGCCTACTTGCAAGCGGCGGTGGCGGTTGACGGCGGCGGCGGCTGCGGCGGGCGGCGGCGGCCGATGGCTGGCGGAGGCGGCGGTTGACGTTGGCGGCCAGCGACGGCCGGGGGTGAGCGGCGCCGGCGGCGAGCTGCGGCCGGCGGTAGTTGTTGAGTGGGAGACCACCATGATCTCTCCTATTGTGGTGGAGATCATGGGGGGAGTGGGTTGACCAATCAAACCCATGATCTCCACAAATAGGAGGGATCATGGGGGAGATGGTTAATTGCACACCCAAGCCTATAAATGAGGGTTCATCCCCATCAGAATTGTTGCGGTCTAACTCGGCGCTCCTAAATCGGTCCAAATTCGACCGTCTTATCCCGGGAGCGGTCGAGCGCGCACACAGTCAATGAGATAGATCATTCGTATACACAAAGTTTTAACGTGGAAAAACCCCTTAACCCGGTAAAAAACCACGTGACCGGGACTGCGCCGGTCAAAGTCCACTATTTGTTTGAGGTTACAATCGGTTTGTTGAATCGAGAGCGACAGACCGTTCCGTGTTACAATTTGGAGGTGAAAGAATACTTTGCACCTGACAGACGACAGAACGTCTCGCTCGTCATCTTGCACAAATTACACTTGACAGTGATGAATGCCTTTGAGCGTCACGATGGCGCTGGACGCAGGAGTGGAACGCTCGGAATGGTGCTGACAAGGACTTCCGGGAAGTTACGAAATAGACTTCGTTTGATGGCTTAGAGGTGTCTTGAACACGGCTCGAAGATGGCTTGGATGTGGCTTGAACGTGCCTTGGATGCAACTCGTAGGAGGAATCCGGTGGAGCTCTGGCCTGAGGAAGAAGAAGACTCGGAGGAAAAAGGTGAAAAATGAGGAGTCATGAGACTCCTTATGTAGCCTCCAAGAGGTAGTTATGGTGGTTATGCAGCTATTCGCACATCATAACCACCAAAATTAATATTTTATCTATAGTTTAAGGGTGCACATTATGATCATTTATTTTGATACCCGTAGACCAATTAATTTAATAATAAAATTCTCTCACTAACCTGACGGTTAGTTGGCAGTTACATGCGAATCAGAGGACGGTGAATGATCCAAGAAGATCGGACGGCGGGGACGGGCTCCCTCAGGCGGCCGACAAACTCGCCGATGAGAGGGAGGCCACCCCCGATAGCTGGGAGAGCGGGCGGCGGCAAAGCTGGCGGCAGAAAGAAGGAGAGAGACCAACAAACTTGCTGGCGAGAGGGAGGCCGCCGCCGACGGTAGGGAGAGCGGTCGGCGACAAAGCCGACTGCAGAATGAAGGAGAGAGGCTGGCAAACTCGGTGGTGAGAGGGAGGCTGCCGCCGACGGCCAGGAGAGCAGGAGGCGACCAAGCTGACGACGGAAGCAGGAGAGCGACCGACGATTGGTCGGGGCGGCTGGCCCGACCCCCTCCTCAGCCGCACGCCGGGGGCTAAAGAGGGGCGGCCGACTCGGCCGCTCCCCGGCCGCGTGCTGGCGGCCGAGGAGGGACGACCGGCTCGGTTTCTCCCTCGACCGCGCACCGATGGCCGAGGAGGGTTGGCCAGCTCGGTCACACCTACTTTAAAAAATAAGTGAATATATTTTGGTTTGCTAGCAGTTAAAATAGAATTTTGCTTATAACACCATCCTTTAATTTTGATATTTTGTACTCAAAAAATTTTAATATTGATAATTTGACCTCAAATTGAGTATTTAGAATATTAATATTAAATTTTGAGAGGTGAAATCTCATGCATGTGAGATTTCCCAAACATGCAAATTTCAAAATGACTTAAAATCTCTACCATGATTTTATTTTGCCCTAATGATCATCCCACACAAATTTGGGGGGCATTTGGAGTCATATGTCTCCAAAAATACCCTTAATTTAATTATTAGTATTTCACCAAATACTATAGAAACATTCTGACCAAAAATTCTCATTTTTGGTCAAAGATTAGGTCTGCCCCTGACACAAGTCTGGCCAAAATTTCAGGTCATGGTGACTTATGGTTTGGCTTGGGCATTTATTTTAAGATTTGCCCTAGCCTAGGACCAACCATGGTAGAATGGTCCTACATGGAATTCTACTATACCAAAATATGACTTTAGGGTGTCATTTTAAAGGTAAGGTCATGCCCTACATTATTCATGTTGATATCTACCTCTGAAAATGCCTCTAGCGGGCCTAAAATGGACATGCAAAATCTCTGTAAATGTGTGACAGAATTTACACTGTTCATAATAATCAATTTAATTAATTGACAGAATTTACACTGTTCATAATAATCAATTTAATTAATTAACTGGAGTTAAATGGACGATATCCGTTCATCGTCCCCATCAGCCAACGGTTGAGATTGAACCGTCCTGGGCAAGTTTGCTGGCTTATTCCGGCCACCTGGGCCGGCGCCACCGCCGACGATTATTGTCACCACCTCCGATGAGGTGGTGGCTAGCGTTTCCCGACGGTGAGGCTGTCGGAGGTGGCTCCTCAGGCGATCCCGAGCTAGAAGAAAAACTTGGGAAATTTCACACTTGCTCACATGGTATCGGGCTCAATTGAGCCCGATGTCTCGCCTAACGATCATAAGATAAGAAGTCCACAACACTAGGTCACCCCGCTCGAGCATTAGTTTGCGGACAAACTATGCAGCGGAAGCAATGGTGTGCCCATGTGTAAAAAGTCACATAAAACAGTCCACCTAAGCAATGAGTTAGGCTAATTCTAATATAAAACTTACCTTTATGCAGCCTCCACAGGTCGCCGTACCGCAGACTGTGGTCCCTCCCCCTCCGGATGTCACTCCTTTTCTACAGACAGAGATGGGCCAGACCCTGATGGCCATTCTTGAGGCCTTCAGAGCCCAGCAGGTTCCGGCACAGCTGCCAAATCCGGGATCAAACTAGCTGAGTGCATTCAAGAGTTTGTCCCCGCCTATGTACCACGGGACGGAGAATGCGGTAAAGACCGAGGAATGGCTCGAGGCTATACAGGAGATGCTGGCAGGCATCAACTGCCCTGTCAGCCAGGAAGTTCATTTGGCAACTTCTGCACTGGATGCCCATGCAAATAGGTGGTGGAAGTCCATGTTGGACTCCACCTATGTAGATAGGGCTTTATCAGATATATCTTGGGAGGAGTTCGGCGGGGCATTCTTGGAGCATTTCGTGTCCACCACGGACCGGGATGAGCTAGAGGAGAGGTTTTTAAACCTCAAACAGGGGACCAGGTCAGTGATCGAGTACCAGAGGGAGTTTTCTCATCTGGCCAGGTTTGCGGGGATACATGATTCGGATGACAGGAGGTACGCAAATAGATTCTACCGGGGCCTTAGAGACGATTTGAGACAGGCCCTACTGTTCATCTCGCATGGCACTTTAGCTCAGATCATAGAGTTGGCCAAGAAGCTAGAGGCAGACCAGCTGATGGTGCAAAGCAGGGGAAAGAGACCGCTGGATGGGTCGTTCTTCGGGGAGAATAGTCGGGGCTCACAAAGAGGCAGAGTTATGAGGCACAAGAGAGGTGGGGGACGTTATCGTCCCAACTATAGGCAAGAGCAGAGACCCCCTGCAGCACTAGCTCCTCCACCACCACAGACACATGGCCAGGTGAGACAGGATGATCATGGCCAGCCGGTAGTTTGTTTTGGGTGCCACCAGCGGGCAATATTAGATCTGAGTGCCCTCATCAGTTTCGTCCATTTCCTCCTCCACCTCCCCCACCCCCAGTGGCCCCTCTAGTACAGCAGGGCCGAGGCCGGGGACGAGGTCGAGGTCGAGGCCGAGGCCGGCGACCTTTTGGCCGAGGCAGAGGACAAGAGCAGATGTACGCATTAGACCTCACCGAGTCGAGGAACCCTGAGGACGTCATCACAGGTACATAAATTGTATTATGAAATTAAGACATTATATATATATATATATATATATATATATATATATATATATATATATATATATATATATATATATATATATATATATATATATATATATAGTACTTGACCTTGAAGTATAACTACCCATTTGAAACTCAAATCAACCTCAGACATAGTCTTTATCAGCGGCAAGCCCGCTTATATGCTGTTCAATACGGGTGTTTCGCACTCGTTCGTATCAGAAGCCTTTGTGGAAGGACTGGATGGCGTGGAATGATTCACGGGCTCGACGATGAGGGTGAGACTACCTGATGGATCGATACTATTATCATCTGCCAAGTGAAACATGGAGGCAGAAATCGGCGGAAAGACATTTGAAGCGCCTGCAACGATCCTAAGATGCCAGACTTCGACCTGATCCTGGGCATGACTTGGTTGCATTGGAACCATGCCCAGATCGATTTCCCGTCGAGGAGGATCACATTGAGGCACGAGGACTCCTACGTCATCATCGAAGGTATTAGACTTGTTTCCCACCTTTTATTATCATCTGTACGGGCTGTCAAAGCCCACAAGCAAGGAGAGGAAGTGTACATTATCTACTTCGAGATGGCGGGAGCAGAGGCTTCTATTGTTGACATCCCGGTGGTTCGGGATTTCTCCGACGTGTTTCCGGAGAAATTGCCCGGATTGCCACCGACCAGGGACATGGACTTCCGCATACAGTTGGTGCCATGAGTGAGGCCCGTATCTCGGGCACCATACAGGATGGCCCCAAAGGAGCTAGCGGAATTCAGGACGCAGCTACAGGAGCTGGTGGAGTCGGGATTTGTCCGACCGAGCTCATCACCATGGGGAACACCAGTGTTATTTGTCAAGAAGAAGGATGGCTCACTGTGTCTCTGCATCGACTACCGGGAGTTGAACCGGTTGACGGTCCGGAACATATACCCGCTGCCCCGGATCGACGAGCTTTTTGATCAGCTTCAAGGAGCCTTCTGGTTCTCCCAGTTGGATTTGAGATCCGGGTACTATCAGCTGCGGATCCAGGAGGAGGACATTCTGAAGACGACCTTCAGTTCCCGCCAAGGATTGTACGAGTTCACAGTGATGCCTTTCGAGCTCACGAATGCGCCTTCTGCACTCATGAATTTGATGAACCGCGTCATCGAGCCCTACCGGGACAGATTTGTCATAGTTTTCATCGATGATATACTGATCTACTCTTGGACACAGGAGGACCACACTCAGCATTTAACATTGTTTTGGGGGAAGCTGAGAGAGCACCAGATGTATGCCAAGTTCTCCAAGTGTCAGTTCTGGCTGCAAGAGGTGGCATTCCTGGGGCATACTATCAGTGGGGTCGGGTTGGCCGTGGACCCAGCCAAGGTGCAGGCAGTTAGAGATTGGCCGCGGCCAAAGTCAGCTTCGGACATGCGTAGTTTTCTCGGACTCGCGGGATATTATCGCAAGTTCGTGGAGGGGTTCTCGAGGATAACACTCCCCCTCACGTCCTTGACGAAGGAGACAACTTTTACTTGGACGGAGAAGTGCGAGGCAGCATTCCAGGAACTAAAGGACGGGCCCATCTCTTCCCCCATCCTTACACTTCCATTCGGGAAGGAAGGATTTCACATTTATACTGACGGCTCATATCAGGGGATGAGTGCGGTCCTGATGCAGCACATGCATGACATCGCTTATGCTTCGAGGCAGTTGAAGAAGCATGAACAGAATTACCCTGTACATGATTTGGAGCTTGTGGCAGTGGTATTTGCATTGAAGATTTGGAGGCATTACCTATATGGGGTTCATTGTGACATCTTCTCGGATCACAAGAACCTCAAGTATGTTGATACACAGAAAGACTTGAACCTGCGCCAGAGAAGATGGCTTGAATTCTTGTGCAACTATGATTACACCATGCATTATCATCCGGGGAAGGCGAACACTGTGGCAGATGCCATGAGTAGGAGAGCCAGCACCTCAGGACCAGAGCCTCGGGTGATGTCTATGGAGCTGCTGCAGATGTTAGAGGATATGCACATTTTTGTCGATTCCGAGTCTGAGCCGGAGATTTATCGGGAGTACTTGAACTCTCTAGTCCTTGAGTGCGATATATGAGAGCGCATCAAGATACAACAGAGGCTAGATGCAGCTTTGGAGCCGGTATTCAGGGCCCTGGAAGGGGGCACGACAGAGGATTATTCTTTGCGTGATGACCTCGTTCATTTCCGTGGTCGTGTTTATATACCCGCAAGAGGTGGTATCCAGGAGGATATACTCAGGGAGGCACACTGTTCTCAGTACTCAGTGCACCCCGGTATCACCAAGATGACAACAGATCTGCGAAGGAGCATGTATTAGCCGGGAATGAAGAATGAGATCATCTAGTATGTGACACACTGCGAGACATGCCAGCGGGTAAAAGCAGAGTGCAAGAGCCCAGGAGGGTTACTACAGTCACTGTCGGTCCCTGAGTGGAAGTTTGAGGATATTGCTATGGAGTTCGTGCACCCATTGGAATTTTATGTGCACACCAATACTATGTGCACCCATTGGAATTTTATGTGCACACCATCTTCGGCTTTATACACACCAATATTATGTGCACCCATTGGAATTTTATGTGCACACTAATACTATGCGCACCCATTGTATAAAATATAAAAATACTTAAGCATTCACCTAGTTTAATCAAAATATGTTAAAGTAATAGTTCACACAACTAAAATAAAAACAATAATATAGAGATAAGAAGATTAATCAAAATCATATAGCCACTATTTAAGGCAAATCTGACAAAAATTGCTCTCATCTCACATAGTCAAACTCTCGCATTTGCACAAAGATGTATAGCATGTCATATAAGGATGGACAAAAATCCTTTATCCAGGGAAAATCCGTCGTATATATCCTGCATGAATATAAATAGATAAAAATTAATTATAACGTGAATAAACTAAATATTTCCAAATTATTAAAGTTTAAAGTAGCATTACCTCTCGATTGACGTTTAAATTTATCATAAATAATTCGCAAAATATATTTGATCCCTGCATGATAAATTAGAAATGAGTCATGTATGCTAATTTAGAAATATGTAGAAAAAATAACTATTAATAATAGTTATGAACCCAAAAATTCTTCATACAAACCCCTCCACGGATCGGCCAAATTAACTGCATCGTAGTCAAAATGTTTGTTCAGATTCCAATCATCCGAAACAGGTTCATGATACCTTAACCAAGGAGAGTATGTAGGTGGTATAGGACACCCTTCCTTCATCAACAAATGGATGAAATGATTACCATTCACGAAGGCAATAAAAATCATCTTTCTTTTTGCTGGCGGTGCACTATGTAATGGTAGAAATGTGAAAGACTGATATTTTGAGAAATGGACGAAGACGATATTATAGCAAGATGCAACAACTAATCCAATGTCTGGTATGGACATCCACTTCTCTATCGGTGCCGGAGTTGCATTACAATCTAGAGACCCGGTTAACTCCACTCGTGTGGCTTCTCCAAATATTCTTGTGTACAAACTCTCATTTTCAGCAATTTCTGTTGTCAAATCTCGGCGTACTTGTAGCCAATTTTGACCCATGTTTAAAGCATGACTGATGACCCGAAATCCACAATGCCCATCATCTACCATATCAATAGCATCAATTATATGTTTGGAAATGTATGAAGGCATTTCTTTACGAATCCCGTCAAGAAATCTTTTGGTTCTTGCACTTTGTTGTTTAGCCAAATTTGTGTGATGATTTTCTGCCATTAGAATATGCTCAAAGAGGGAAAGATCTCGTTTTGCAGATTTCCAACCATCTTTTTGCTTGTTCAAGCTCCCTTTAGGACGTCCCTTTAAGCGGCCCGGAACTAATGATTCTAAGGTTTGGGTACTTGTCGAATCTAAAAGTTCTCGTAATTTTCTTTTTAATTCATTCCGCTGCATAGGGGATGAATTATTGTATTTTATGACTATCTCATCTAACTCTGCATGTAGGTCATGTAACAACTCATTCTGCTCTTTTACCTTCGATTTGTCCTGTGTGCGATCCTCCAAAATTAATTGTATCCAATGATTATGGATCATCCATAAAGGAAAAGCATTGAAGTTATCAATGTATGGTATCAACTCATGCCAGCATGGTATACCCAAAGTATTCCTTACTTTATGAGTACAAAATTCTTTGCTATGTAGCCCAAACTTCAATATTTCCTCCTCTTTTTTAACAAACTCTAGAGCGGCCACTGAAATAGAACCGACCAAATCCACATATAAAGCACCTCTAAATCCTGTATTTACCTGTATAGAACTATGACCAAATGACCGCTTTATCTCGGTATGCTGAAGATTGATCATTTGATCAAACGCTTTCCAAATAGTTGTCAAATTTCCGATTGATACCTCAAGAAATCGTTTTAGCTTGCTGTGACCACTTTCAACCCGATTTGTTGTGCAATTTCCTCGGTGGAATATTTTGTCAACCCAAGCTGATATAAAAGATTCTTTGTACGGCTCAATCCAAGTTGTAACTACATAATGAATAACCTCTGGGTGCTCCTCTTTATAAGCAGATATCATGCAATTAAGACGGTCATGAAAATCTATTTCTGTGGGAGAGTTCAATACATTTTGTCAAGTAGACAAAACTCATCAAACTTTTAACTTGGATTCTTTGTACGGCTCAATCCAAGTTGTAAGCTTTATAGCATTCCACAATGCCATTTCTCGATCAATGACAAATACACTTGGTAACATGTTTTGATCTAACAATCCTTTGAATGCCTCAAGTGCCCATTTGTAGCTTGATTCGGTTTCATTTGACATGAAAATAAATGCCGGAAAAAATGATTGATATGTTGATGTCCCCCTACAATTGAAAGCAAAGGCATTCGATACCTATTAGTCTTGTATGTGCAGTCCAACATAAATACATATGAAAACATATTGCTTAACTGAACTGACGTTGGATGAGCAAAATATAAAAACTCCAAGTTTTTGGTGATCTCATTTACATGATTAAAATTGATATACCCTGCTTCTGTGATGTATTTGTAGAGAAATTGCACTGGAGTAATACTATCTAACTGTTTTTTGAACAACCTTACTTTTTTATTGTAAATAGTCTACATAATAGTAGAGTTGCTAGGATTTCTTTTATTTAAGGTAGATAAAATTTTTTTAGGTTTTACACTCGACGTGTACATGTCGATAACTATCTTTTGTTCATTTTCATCTAATCTCCCGACATAGGCATGTGCCTCAAGATGAACAAACTGATGATTATGAGTTCCACATCTAACTTTTATTTTCCACTCTTCCAAAGTCGCATCTTTCTGACCAAGTAATAAGAATGGACAACCACAACGCTATGAACTTGTTTTCCTTAAATTTCTTTTAACAACACCTTTAGTACGTTGATTTTCTCGAAACCACCCACCTCTAACGCAAACAAGCATTATTCTAGGTCTCGCACAAGCAGTTATATTATCAGTCCGTTGAATTGTAACAATAAAGTCAACTCTTCTTGCAACATTACGAGCCCACTCAAGCAAATTTTCTTTGCTTGGAAAGATAGTATCTGTGATGAATTCATGCCCAACGTCTACAGATGCAAACCTTTCGGAAGAGTCATTTGTAGTTATTGCTAAATCAGAACTCATTATTATCACAAGCTAATAACCCCTAAATACATAGAAAACACAAAAAAAACGACACATAAAATACCACCCAACCTCTATGGATGCAAACAATCGAACATGCAATACAAAGTTCTGAAATAATACCTGAGTTGTAGACGAAGAAGACACCAAGTCACGATGTGGTTGAGGAAGAACACTCCAAATAAACATTAGTTGGGGGAATCCATTGAAAAAATAATTCTAGCTTTGTATCACTGGAGAATCAAAAAGACCCCAAAAAATCATCAAATATCAGTGAATGAGACATTACCGGAGATGGCCGGAGGTATAGTGGAGGAGGCGACCAAATATTTCGTTGGAGGAAACGCCGGATGGGGCTGGGCGTTTTTTGCGGATGCAGTCAGGGAAGAAGGAAATGCCAGATGGGGGCGCCAGATACAGTCGGGGAAGAGAGATGAGGCCGGCGGGGAGGTTTCGCCGGAGGAATCGGGGGTGGGCGGTGGGGGACGTTTCGCTGGCTGAATCGGGGGGGGGGGGGGGGGAGGTTTCACGAAAATCGGGAAGGAGGAGGCGGGCTGCTTCGGCTTTAGTTGGGTGGGTTTAGAAAACTTAAAGTATTAGGGTTATGTTATTTGATGGGTGTGCACATAACCTAAAATGGTGTGCCTTTTAACACCACCCTTTATAAAAGGCGTTTGTTAACCACAACCCGTAATTGGCTAATCGCACCTCAAAATCTCTCAAGTTTTCGCACCTTTTCAAAATACGCCTTGTACATGCAATTTCAGGAAAAGGTGTTCAACACGAAAGTTGTAGATATCGACGAGATCTACAACTTTCGTGTTGAACACCTTTCCTGAAATTGCATGTACAGGGCGTATTTCGAAAAGACGCAAAACCTGAACATATTTCCAAAGTACGTCTTGTACATGCATTTTTAGGAAAAGTGATTATCCCTAAAGTTGTAAATCTCGTCGATATCTACAACTTTCGTGTTGAACACTTTTCCTGAAATTGCATGTACAAGGCCCATTTCAAAAAGGCGTGAAAAATTAAGAGATTTTGGAGTGCTAGTAGCCAATAACGGTTGTGGTTAACAATCAACTTATAAAATCCTTTAAGCACCACAGTGTCTTCGTCGGTGGAAGAAATTGATCTCTGAGAAGATCGGCCGGGGCACATTGTGGGCAGTGACGACGCCGTAGGTCCAGTAAAATGAAGCAGCAGCAGACGAAGCAGTCCGAGCCAAGGTCTCATCGTCCGACGGCCAGCGGTTCGAGTGTGGCGGCGGCCTCTATATGGGGAGTTATTTCTTCTGAAAACACCGTCGATTGAGCCCCCTTCGTCACCAATCGATCCTCATTTTCTAATATTGCTCACGACAGTACCAGATGCCTACTTAAGCATTCTTCCCTAACCCCCTCCTCACTCCTCTCCACCATTACTTCTCACAGAGCCTTTTCAGCCTTTCCATTTAAAACCCTAAACCCTAAAAAAAACCCAATATCTTGGAAGAGAGCGAACAGCTTGAGACTGCAATCAATGATTTGAATGTGAACAATGAATTGTGTATAGGCAAAATCAAACTGATTATAACATTGTTCTATTAAAATTAAAGTAGAGATTTATTTGGGGAGTGTATTGGTTAATAAATTAAATTTAATATACGAGATAGTATTCTTTTTAACTTCTGTAGGGTTTCTATTGGTATGCCGTGGACTAATATGAATAATTTTATTTTATTTATATACATTTACAGAGTTGGTGTGAAGCTGCCAACCATTGAAGTAAAATTCAAGAATCTTACAGTGGAAGCGCAATGCAAGGTTGTCTCCGGGAAGCCGGTGCCTACAATTTGGAACACAGTCAAGGGTTTTCTCCAGGTTTTCACCATTGATGGTTTAATCAAGAAAAATAAACTATATTTTGTCATGTAAACTAATAATGTTGATCTTCACATTGAAAGGGATTTTCGAAAAAGGCTTGTGGACTGAAATCAGAGTTAAATGTAAACATCCTGAACGATGTCAGCGGAGTCATCAAACCGTCGAGGTGAATTTCTACTAATTACTCAGCTACTTTGGATTAATGTAATATGCATGCATTGCACAAATCACCAGATGAAGGAAAAAGTTGTTCCCTTTAAAACCCTAATTCTAAACCCTAAGATTGAATGCCCTCTTTGAGTTGTGGCTAAAAATATATTTGAGGAAGTAACAATTTTGTTTTCATTCATTTTGGGTGTTAATAAAACCATCACGTTCGAGAGAGTTTTGAGGATTTGGAATTCAATGTTGGCATTTAACTGAATCCGAACGCCTAATAAATTTGACAAATCAGACCATTTTATAAGACATGGTTTCTGATACAGTTCATCCAACGATAAATAGAATTGAAAAATACATGGGTAGAGTCAGCATGCCTGTAAATGTATTTTTATGAGCCTCTAAAATGTCTTTCAGGTCATAGGAGAATTCACATCTACTCTCAATTTCATGAGACATGTGAGGAACAATAATAAATCTCAAATTTATATATAATTTCGTGAAATCTGTTTCTTAACAAAGTCCAGTCATATTGACAATGGCGTCTTGAACAATTTAATTTGATCGTAGATTGATGATAGTGGTGATACCTAGATTGATGATAGTGGTGATACCTAGATTGATGGTAGTGGTGATAACTATATTGATGATAGTGACCATGCCTATATTGATGCTAGTGGTGATTTAAGGGAAGGAAACCGTGTAGTAGAACACATTTCTCTCAACTCATGTCCTTCTATAGTAAAAAAAATTTGTTACAATTTTTTTCCTTTTTATTTCACCTTTCCAGGATGACCCTTTTACTAGGACCTCCGGGATGCGGGAAAACAACACTATTGTTATCGCTTGCAGGAAAAGTAAGCCAACTCCTTCAGGTAAATCACTTTAACTTAGCTTTTTGAAGTTTGATGTTTCTTTACCAAAATTTTCTCTCTGCAGTTCTACAATATATAATAAGAATTTTAAGCTATAGACCGAATGCATTCAATATAAAAATATATATATATATACATACTAATATTATAAAGGAATTCTTGATTGCTACAGTAGAGTCTGTCGGTTACATTTGAAGTTCCGAAATTATCCCTCCTCCCCGCCTGTTCGATCGCGGGTGTTTAAAAAAAAAATTTGAGGCCGGCCGCCGCCGGCGGCGGTGCCGGCGGCCTGATCGTACCCCACCAACGAGGTCGCCGAACGCGGGCGACCCCGACGGGTGTAGGCCGGAGGCAGTCCGGCGGTGGCCCTGACCGTGAGCCCCAGTTTTAGGGCACACGGGCAGGGCCACCGCCGGCGGCAGTGGCCCTGCCAGTTCGCCGTCGGAGAACCCCTAGCGAGTTCGCCGGGTCCCGACGATCACGCCGGTGGTCTCCGGCCAAGACGTCGGAGGCTCCGTCCCTAATCCCAGCGGTAATTAATCCCGGCGGCTATGCCGCTATAGTATTCCCGACACTCCTTTTATTAGTCCCACATCTTTAAAATGATGATTTCATTGGTGTATAAATAATATACCTATGTCTGCTATTTTAAATAATTGAAATCAAATGGGCTAATGTGGGCTCTGTTTGGGCCCTTGCTGTGCCCGCTGCTATAAAGTTCTCTTGGCTTGCTGTTGCCCGCTGCTATGCTATATGGGCCCGCTACTTTGTAGTTCTCTGAGACGGTCGTTGCCCGCTACTTGCTCGTCCGTGCCTGCTTCTTGGCCCGCCTGCAAGTTTGGCCTTTTTTTCAAATTTTTTTTAGGTTTTTTTCAATACCCTTGCTATTTTTTTTCCTAAGTTTTCATAAAATTCCCTACCGTCACACTCCAACTCCAAGTTTCAATGTTAAAGTTTTATATTGTTGATGCATTGAAGAGTTAATCTTAGGTGTTTAGAGAAAGGGTTGACCATATTTGAACAGTCAAGGTAAGTCCACCCTTATTTTATTGGTGTACAGATAGTCAAAATTGATGCTCATATTATATACAAGCATCTTCGCACGGGCTACGCCCGTACTCGATTATCTCGGGCGGCCTTCGCCCGCATCAGGCGCCCGCCTGCGCACGGGCTTCGCCCGTGCTTCGGGTGGTCTTCGGCCGCATAGAAGCGGGCTTCGCCCGCTTCCACACAATCCACCATCTCGGCGCCGCACCCGTCACTCCCGGCCCGAGCAAATAACCATAGGGCTCCGGGGGCCGCGAGTGGCGAGTGCGGCGCCGAGATGGTGGACTGCGTGGAAGCGGGTGAAGCCATGCGGCCAAAGACCACCCAAAGAACGGGCGAAGCCCGTGCGCAGGCGGGTGAAGCCCGCCTGATGCGGTCGAAGGCCGCTCTAGAGCATCGAGCACGGGCGTAGCCCGTGCGAAGATGCTGATATATATATATATAATAGAGGTATAACTTATGTGGATAATGAAGGGATGGGATGATAGTCATTGGGAAGGTATAATTTATGTTAATTTATATGGAAATTTATGTGGATAATGAAGGGATGGGACTTCTTAAATCTACCACCTCCTTAAGTTAAAGTGTATATCAATTAGTTCTAGTTTGTTACTTAATTTAGAGAAAAGAAGAAACCATAAATTTTTGGTAAAATTTTTTGCAATGTTATCAACTAGAGACATGCGGAGTAGTAATCTTATTAGTGTGAACACATCCTGAATAAAGTCGCCAATATATTTGGTCATTGTATGAAATACAAGATTTCTTACAATGTTGATCACATCCCAGTTAACATAATATAGGGCCATTACCTTAGTAATAGGAAAACCGAACTCATATATACCAAGTCACAAACAGGGCGCACCGTAACTCTATATTGAACTTCAACAGTAGATCGAGTTATACTAATTTCCTTTTTTATATTTTTAGGTGACCATATTGCTCCCACCCAAGAAGCAAGATCCTGATATGGTTTTCTTGCAATTAGATGATCTTGCATAATCTCATAGGAGAAGACTTCCACATTCAAATGCTCAATCCTTCCATTAGCTGATCCTACATAGTTTACATAGGATAATGCTTCCGCATGCGAGTACTTATTCATGGTAATATGGTATACAGTGGCCATTTTCCACGGGCTTCTTGATGTACTTGAGAATGCACCACTCTCTAGTATTTTAGTTTAGGAGCTTGCATATATTTACTAAGAACTTAAGTTAAGTCTAATGACTATCAAATAGATTTGTTTCCCGATAAGTTTTCGATAATATGATGCAATATCAAAGGACTCCTCACTGTCTAGTATTATCTGTGTATCCACATGACTATCAACCGATTTGGAACTAAAGGGAGTAGTCTTTTCAAGAACATTTGTAATATTTTTTTCCAGACAGAGACCTTGTTTTCTACACGACAACATTTTTGTAATAAAGTTTGTTGTTTGCCCCAAATTTTTGGTAACAAGACACTTTTGTAAATATTTGATTAGATAGATTCTTGGTCTTTTTAGTTAATGATATCATCCACATATATAACTAATATTGATGGAGCTTGTCAAAGTAGACTTGTGTACTTGATTTCATTCCATAGATAACCTTCACGAGTTCTACCCTCGAGCAACCTGCTCATGTAAAGTGCTTCTTGAAGATCACTATTGAGAAAGATAAAGATGAGAATACGAACCATGTTGACCTTGGGAAGGGATCCAAATAGGAAATATCATAAATTTCAGTCAAAGCTTGCACAACCAACTGAGCTTTATTGTAATCAATCCAGTCTCTATGTCATATTTGATCGTGAACACCCACCAGAAAGCAATAGGCTTCACCCCAATTTGGTGATCAACTAAATCCCCTATATGGAGATTGACTAGGCTTTGCATATCCACTTCCATGATGGATTTCCAAAGAGAATATTGTAATACCTTTTGATATTTCCTGGGAGTACATACAGAAGGCATATATAATATATACAACAACAACAACACTCAAGCCTTTATCCCACTATAGTGGGGTCGGCTATATGCCTATATGGATCATTTGTCTCCATTGTGCCCTATCTTTTGTCATAATCTCACTAATACCTTTTGAAATATCATAAATTTCAGTCAAAGCTTACACAACCAACTGAGTTTTATTGTAATCAATCCAGTCTCTATGTCATATTTGATCGTGAACACCCACCAGAAAGCAATAGACTTCACCCCAATTTGGTGATCAACTAAATCCCCTATATGGAGATTGACTAGGCTTTGCATATCCACTTCCATGATGAATTTCCAAAGAGGATATTGTAATACCTTTTGATATTTCCTGGGAGTACATACAGAAGGCGTATATAATATATACAACAACAACACTCAAGCCTTTATCCCACTGTAGTGGGGTCGGCTATATGCCTATATGTATCATTTGTCTCCATTGTGCCCTATCTTTTGTCATAATCTCACTAATGCCTAAGTACATCATGTCTTTCCTTATAGTTTCATTCCAAGTCTTTATTGGTCTACCCCTCCCTCGTTTAACATGCCTAGTGACTAGACTCTCACGACGCCTAACAGGTGCCTCTAATGGTCTCCCTTGTACGTGTCCAAACCATATGTACGTGTCCAAACCATATGTTCGTGTCCAAACCATATATAATATATAATGCAAGATAATGAAAAATATGGAATAGGTGGTCAAACATTAGGTACGAGTGAATGAGATAATGGTTATCTAGTCTTTTACCTTTTTTACATAGTTAACAAGTGGTGGCATATGTTGTAGCCTTAGAAGGATGCTTAGTCAGGTGAAACTATGCGTATGAGGTTGTATTCGCAGGAGGACATGGTCAACAACTGCATTACCTGTTGTTGGATAGGGACCCGAGAAGAGTATTTTGGGAGGAAGTGGAACAAATGGTGACATAATGAAGGGAGATGAAGAGAAAAAAAGTTGTCTCGGGAAACATGACATCGGTGGTAGTGAATGGTCAACGAGTGAGAGGATCATAGCATAGGCATCGTTTCTTAGAACTGGAATAACCAAGAAAGAATCATTGAATAGAGTGATCATAGCATCAACTTCGTTTTTAAGAAGTAGAATAACTAAGAAAGATTCATTGAATAGAACAAGGAGATTGTTTATCTTAGGAGGAAAGGAATGGAAAATCATACACAACAAAATTTCCTAGGCAGGAAAGGAAATATGGTTTTGTCTATGAGAGAGGGTGGAGAGTTTGATAGATTATATAACATACGTGAGAGGACAATTGATAGATAGCAAGTTGCAAGTATTACATCGTATAAAAATTGTCGAGGAATGTTCATGTGAAGGATAACTCATGGAAACATCATGTAAATGACCATCATTATATTTTGCAAGACCATTTTCTTGAGAGGTATAAAAGCATGAAGTTTGATTATGAAAGCCATGATCAGAGTAAAAGAAGTGGAATTATGTCAACATAAATTATTGAAAATCATTAGTCCGTACGTAATGTATTCATTGTATTTTAAAAAACTTTTATGTCTTGATAAAATGAGTGAAATACATGTAGGATCTTATGCCAATGTTTGAGAAGCTAATCAGGTGATTCTAGAAAAATAATCATTAAAAGTAACAAAATAACCAACATATAGGTGTGTCATGGCAACACTCGTACCATGTTCAAAAGCATAATAAGGAATGTGCTTCTACGTAATTGTATTGCCATGTTGACAAAAATTTCTTTGTTCTTGTGCTCTATCAAATGTTCTTGATAAAGACTAGATTGCGGTGTTTGCATTGTGCTATTGCTACTCTGACTAATTAGAAATGTTGCATGAAAAGTTCTCCCAAGAAATCATTTATTATGTGCAGATGACTGGGAAGATCACCTACAATGACTTGAAACTGGAGGAGTTTGACCCCATTAAGACAACAACTTTTATAAGTCAACACGACCAACATACTTCTGAAATGACAGTAAAAGAGACACTTGATTTCTCTGTAAGATGCCAGGGTGTAGGAGGCAGAGCAGGTAAAAAACACATTGCTTTAGATATTTTTCAGATACCAAAAAAAACACTTGATACTTGGGGTTCATTTGGCGCGGCGTTTGGAGGCCGCGTTTGCGGCAAACGCCGCCGCAACGCGGGTAACCAAACGCCCGGTGGCGGCGTTTGCAGCGTCTCCACCCGCCGCCCCTTGAGAAAAGGAGGGATCCGCAGTGTTTCAAACGGCGGCCTCCCCCCTCCGGTTCGAACAGCGGTCCGGCTCCTCCCGCCCTCCGTCTCCACCCACCGCGCCAAATGAAGCCTTAATAACTATCACCAATTCTACTAAGCTACTAACCCAGTTTTTCTTTAATCCATTAAGATATCATGATGGAGGTGAACAAACGTGAGAAGCAAGCACTGATTGTTCCAAATCCTGACATAGACACTTACATGAAGGTTCATTTTCAATTTTAATTTCAAATAAAGTTTGTTATATAATATAGTGAACCAACATACGTTTGCGTGGTGTGAAGATGTATGTAGTTATTAGATTCACTCGATTGGATGTTTAACAGGCAATTGCTGTCAAGGGATTACAAGAAAATCTTCAAACAGATTACATTTTGAAGGTAATTCAACACAATTGTTGAACATGTAATTTTGAAACCTAAGAAAATTTTAGTTGTTTGATTACTAATGCACTTATCTTCTTCCTAAGTCAGTATAATGATATTGCTTAACATTATTACTCCATCTTGTAATAATTCTCTTTAAAATTTTCTCAATTTTGTTGTTGAAATACAGATCCTTGAATTAGAGACATGTTCGGGGTCAATGGTTGGTGATGCCACTCAAAAGGGGATATCTGGTGGCCAAAAAAGAAGATTAACACTAGGTTGCAATACTAATTACTGTTATGTTACTTTATATTTTTGTTTATACTGATAATTGCTCATATAACGAGACTTTGCATCATAATTAGCATATGAACCATCGGAGTTAAACTTCTAAATAAAATTCCAGTCATGATTTTCAAGGGCTTGAAGTTTATACAAGCATTTGTGTTACATATTTCAGGTGAGATGATGGTTGGTCCTTCCAGAATATTTTATATGGATGAAATATCAAATGGTTTAGATAGCTCGACAACATTTCAGATCATTTCTTGCATCCAACAGCTGGTGCATATTACAGAAGCAACTGCGTTAATTTCATTACTTCAACCAACACCAGAGACTTTTAATCTTTTTGACGATATTATCTTGATGGAGAAAGGAAAAATCATATACCATGGACCCCGGGAGCTTATTCTTGGTTTCTTCGAGAATTGCGGTTTCAGATGCCCTCCTAGAAAAGGCATTGCAGATTTTCTTCAAGAGGTAAACATAAAATAAGTGATATCATACAAGAACTTAATTAACACTAAAATTTGTTGGTATTATTATTCAAAATCTTATTTATATTCATTTTTTTCATCCAGATCATTTCAGAAAAAGATCAAGCACAATATTGGTATCATGCAGACAAACCTTATAGTTATGTTACTGCAGATAGTTTTTATAAAAAATTTCAGTCCAGTAGTATTGGAAAAGAGCTAGATAAAGAGCTTTTGAGTCTTAATGACAAAGTAGACTCAAATGACAATATTGTAGCATTTAACCCTCATTCTATTACAAAATGGGAAATGTTCAAGACTTGCATGGATAGAGAATTTCTACTTTTGAAAAGGAATTCATTTGTTTACATTTTTAAGACTATCCAGGTAATTTCTTATTTAAGAAACATAAGCTCTCCATCTTTATAACATCCTATTTATATATTTATCTCCTTCGCTCTTATTCCTGCTTACTTCCTTTCCTCAGATCGCTGTTGTTGCAATCATAACTATGACTGCCTTTCTTCAAACAAAAAAGGATGTTAATTTAGTGGATTCAAGTTACCTTCTTGGTTCTCTGAGATTTGCGATCATTAGACTTATGAACAATGGGATTCAAGAGTTGACATTGACTATTGCTAGATTACCTGTGTTCTACAAGCATAGAGACCTGCACTTTTATCCTGCATGGGCATATTCAATTTCATCCGCTCTTCTGATGATACCATTTTCTTTTGTGGAATCCTTCATTTGGACATCCTTAACTTACTATGGTATTGGGTACAGTCATGGAGCAAAAAGGTCAGTGCTTCTTCATCCTTCTAGCTTAAGGAGCATCTTGGTAAAATTGTTATTATGTTTCAAAGGTTTCCTTTAATATGTTTCCACCCTTAATCTTATTCCTCAACTACTGATAATGCTTCACAGGTTTCTAGGTCAATGTTTATTATTTTTTGGACTACATCAAGTATCAACATCTCTTTTCCGTTTCCTTGCTTCAATTACCAGAACACCACATACAGCTGCACTTTCAGGAAATTTATCTTTGTTGTTTTCCTTTATGTTTAGCGGACTTGTTTTGCCTCAATGTAAGCATGAGTTTTTTTGTATTTTAATTAGAACTTTTTTATAAGTTATATTCTAAAAGAAGCTCTGTCCTTGCAGATTCTTTACCAACTTGGCTACGCTGGGTATTTTGGTTCTCTCCAGCAACTTATGCAGACATAGGTCTATCTATCAATGAATTCCAAGCTCCAAGATGGCAAAAGGTTTTTGTGTGTATTCAGTCAATACTTAAGGGTCCATTTGTTTGGATGGAGTTGGGGCCTTGGAATTAGAATTTGGGTGGGGGACTGGGTCCATTTTCTTTGGAATTGGACCGCCAATTCACATTCGGAAGCCCCGATATTGTCCTGCTGAAAAGACCTTAAGCATTTGAATTCTTACGCTTTTTTAAATAAATCAATAAATGTAGTTTTTTTTCTATGATTATAGTTGTCATCTGGAAATGAGACACTTGGCCAGCAAGTCTTGACAATCCATGGAACAAACTATAGAAGTAACTTCTATTGGTTATGTGTAGGAGCATTATTTGCTTTCACAATACTAATAAATATTTTGTTTACGATAGCTTTGGCTTACCTAAATAGTACGTTCTCCAACATTATGCATTTATTCCTTTTTTTAAATAAAATGGTACTGACTAGTTATTTCTTTAAAGACTCAGGGTCATCTAAAACTACTATTTCGATACAAAAACCAAGACAGGAAGGTAAAAAATCTAGTATCTTTGGTAATCAGGAATGCAGGCCAGCTGAAAAATCTACCTCAACACCATTTCCAAAAGGTGATTTCTAGAAATAAAAAACACCATACATACTCTTTTGTATTTTTTATATAATAATTTTGCCTTCTATGTTGACATATTTACAACATGTGTAAGGCTATGAACAAATAGGGTGAAAGTTTGGTCTGATAAACTAATAATTAAACTGTATTCAGCCTATTGCCGAGTGCCAATAATTTGATATTTGTAGACCTTTTAACTTTCCATTATGTGACAACCTATTTTACACGTGCTAACATTCTCCTCCCTATGCATCTTCTGGAAAATCTCTCACATCAGTCATTAATCCTTCTCCAAGGATGAGTTCCAATGTCATCGATTATTATGCATCAAGAGACAACTCAATCGTGTGTACGTTCATGCTCATCCATGATAGAAAAGCTCCAAAGTCATGTGAGAGCGACAAGTCAGATGAACCACTTGATACCAATCAAACCATTGACTTGTTACCGCTTGTTTTATTGTAAGAACCAAAAGGGAAAGTTGGGCCTGATACACCAATAATGATCTTGTTTTGCATCAAAAATTTTTCATTGGTATTTCTAAACCACCAGAACTTTCACCTATTAAAACTAAAATCAGTATTGTTAACTGCCTTAGCAATAACTAATTAATGAAGGATGTATATCTATAAATTGACCATTAGAGTATATATGGTTGTTTGCAGGAAGAATGATCATACCGTTTCAGCCATTGAGTATGACATTTCAAGAAATCCAGTATTTCATTGAAATACCAAAGGTATTTTTAAGCTTCCATTACACAGCGCTCGATTTCAAGAAGAAACACAAACTTTTAGTAATTTTCTAACTCCTTTAAGAAAATATTTAACTGATGTCATTGTTCCATTCCAGGCGATGAAGGAACAAGGTTCTAGGCCAAAAAAGATACAGCTTCTACAACATATAACAGGTGCTTTTAGGCCTGGTGTTCTTACTGCCCTAATGGGTGTTAGTGGAGCTGGGAAAACTACTTTGATGGATGTTCTTTGTGGAAGAAAAACTAGTGGACTTATAGAAGGAGACATTAAAATAGGTGGATATCCTAAGGTACAAGAAACATTTGCTAAGATATCAGGCTATTGTGAACAAAATGACATACACTCTCCACAGATTACTGTAGAAGAGTCGATCAAGTTTTCAGCTTGGTTAAGACTCCCACAAGAGATTGATGCACAGACAAAAGATGTAAGAAATTATTTTGCTTCCTCTAATTTATGAAAGAACTTGTATGAAAAATAATATACTTCAATTTCCTTCACTTCTAGGTAAGGCAATCAATCCATGCAATGCCAATAACATTTGACATTGTATCGTAACTTATCATAAACTTATACTTGCACTTTCATAAGTTCTATGTCATATCCTATTCCACAGAAATATGTTCATATCTGCACTTGCATCTCATCTAACTTCTCTTTAAAATGTACCCAAAAAAACTCTTAACATGAAAATAAAAGATTCATGCATTCTGATGTCTAGGTAACCATTTTTGGTTTTTTATGCAGGAATTTGTTAAGCTTGTTCTTGAAACAGTTGAACTTGATACGATTAAAGATGCTCTAGTTGGAATACCAGGCATAAATGGATTATCTACAGAGCAGAGAAAGCGCCTAACAATTGCAGTTGAGCTAGTTGCCAATCCATCTATTATATTCATGGATGAGCCTACATCAGGTTTGGATGCAAGAGCTGCTGCTATTGTCATGCGTGCTGTCAAGAGTATTGTTGACACGGGAAGGACAATAGTTTGCACCATCCACCAACCAAGCATAGATATATTTGAATCTTTTGATGAGGTAATGTTAGTTTCATCAGAAGTTTCGGAAACCTTTAAATTTACTATTTAACAAGTAAAGAATGGTCCAATTACTCCATTACTACTTTCTAACCAGACAAAATAAAAATGGAAGTTTTTGACACCTCATTTATGTGTTAAGCCATCTAGACAATTTCTTCAATAGAAAATTGATAATTTTCAAAGAGAAGAATAACACTCAAGTTAATGGACCTCCATCTAGTTGTGATGTTCAAATTGTTCCTTAATTATCTTACAACTTTTAAGGCTGTTGAATTTTTCCGCAGATAAACACGTTACCCCTTTGTCACTTGCCTGTTAAACAATATCTTATACTAATTAATTCTTTGTGAAATTATTTGTTCTTTTTGGGTACAACCCTAATCCATCCAGTTTTAAAGGGATGCTTTGTGTATTTGAATGCATGTAAGCCTTGCTAGTTCATGAAATTTCGAACATAGTAAATGTCAACTTTATGAATGACTAAATGAATTAGACACATTTGATGATTAGGCTTTGCAACAATTGAAATTATAAATAATATGATGTAACAATCATAGTCAAGTAGAGTTTCTATTGAGGGAACAAGTAATGTATTACATATGCAGGACTACAAGAAAACAAATACTTAAACAAATAAAACCGGACAAGTTGCAGGATAATATTGACATATGTTATAAACTAATATTACCCAAAAACAGTGAATTAACACACAATTCAACACAAAGAAATAACAACCAATCAATAAACTCACAATTATTACCAGGATAGAAGGTTCCGTGAAGATCCAAATAGAAATTGGAGGCCGGGAAGCAGCTGTGGACGTAATTGGTGCTGCTGGATGAAGTTTCTGGATTGCTGAAGGGTATTTCCTCTGAGTTGAACAATTTTGGTTGGGACGGGAAGGAGTTAGGCACTGGAAGACTATCCATTGGTGCAGGAATCAATTCCTCTGGTTAGAACAGGTTCTGCATGGGTTCTCCACAGGTAACAGAAGGAAGTTGTTTGTTGGCTGTCTAGGACATGAGAGAGGTTCTACTAGAGGACTATGTGGGTGAAGGGTAGCTGAAATGGGCCTGGGCAGTTATCCTAAGTAGGGGGGTGATTTTGGTTTTGCTGGAAAGGAGTTTGGATGGGGCGTTGGGTAGAAGCTGCTGTAAACAGTAGCAGTATGGAGGTTTCCCGGTAGTTACTGGTGGATTTTTTTTTCAGGATAGTGGGAGGGTGGGGGCCGGCTGCAATGTAAGACATGGGCTTGTGAAAAATTGTATATGTGGTTAGGATAAATTTAGGAGTATTTAGAGAATTAAGTTGTGTATAAGGAGAGGTAATGGGTGGTCAAGGGTTATAAGAGGTGGTTACTAGGTAATGGAAAAGGGAGTTATTTGGGAGTTGGAAGTTATAGGTAGTTATGCGGGTAGTGGAGATAAGTGGAGGTGGTGGTGGAGGTGGAGGGGAGGGCAATGCCAGCCAATCTGGTGTCCGGTGATGGTAGTGGTTGCTAGAAAATGGGAAATGAGGTGGAGGGGTCCGACCAAGGGGAGGTGAGGGGCTTTACTAGGCTTCACACCTATGCTCCAGCTTCTGCACCAGGTGGCAAAAGGAGGAACTCTCTTCTCCAACCTTCGATCCATTCTAAATAAGTAATCTATCCCTGTTTATAAACTTATGAGCCGTTATGGACAGTCATGATCCTCCAATCATGATGGCCCTTAAAATACCTAAAAATTAAAATTAAAAAAAAGAAAGATATCTAAAATCATGGATCGTGGATTTTCGCAAAATGGATGACTCTGATCATCGTGTAAACCCGAGTATGAAGTGATCCCCATTAGTTCAAATATAGATTTCGCATTTGAAGACTAGTTTATCTTCCTAGACCCTGTCTATAGTATGATTGCTTTATTTACTATTTTAAATTACTTCAGATGAAGTCCTCTTTGAATCAAACATAAATCCCATACGTTTCCTAGTGTAGTAAAATGATTCCATTTTGATCAACAAGTTAAGAGTTTACTTGTTGATAGCAAATCATAAAACAAATGAAATGAATCGAAATTTGATTTATTGACTGCTCAAATATTTGATAGAATCTAATTTATTTTGATCTCAAATTAGGTTCAAATCACATATACTATTATTTTCAAAATAATTTGAAAATTATAAATTTGCTTGATGCGTGTTCTACTATTCTTACATATTAGTAGGAGTATATATCAATCATATTGAAAAACGCCATAAATTGAACTTATTTCAATCAGCTTATTATTGATCTGTCACTAGTTTCTGTCTTTTTACCTCATTTTTGTGCATTGCACCACAATGAAAATAAGAAGTAGAAGTCTTTTATGTTATAGGCTATAAATATATGCAAGTTATGAGCACTCTTTGTTACTAATTTTCTAAGGAAATAAGATGATCATATACCACCTGAATTAGCCAAAGCATGATGTTAATAGTTAAATACTCATCCATAAGTACCTCCAAGTAGTGCAGCCTTTATTCATAAATAATTTGTTGTTTGTCTAATATTATTCCAAAAAATATTTTGATTTAACTTAAATCATATCCATATTCTTTGCCGTCTTTTATGAGGTTGCATATATTCTAATGTTGATTGGATGACCTTTTGTACAGTTAATTTTGATGAGAAGAGGTGGACGAATAATCTACAATGGCCCACTAGGTCAGAACTCAAGAAATCTTACAGAATACTTCGAGGTAAGCCTATAAAGGAATTTAATGTTTTTTTTGCTTTATCCTTTATGTACTTAGGCAGTAGTGAGATTATGACAAAAGATATGGCACAATGGCGACAAAGGATCCATATAGCCGAACCCCACTATAGTGGGATAAAGGCTCGAGTGTTGTTGTGTTATCCTTTATGAAGTGTTATACAATAATTTCTAGAAAACTTAGTTTCTTGCATGTTTCTGTTTTTTTACTTGATCATGTTATAATTCTTTTCAATTCTGAAAGAATTTGCATGTCCTGTGATATATTTGCAGTCGCAAGAAATACAAAATTCAAAAGATTAGTACAGTTAGAAGATGGTGTTGACAATTATAATACTATGTTGAGGAGCTCATGGTGCCTTATGCCCTTAATATAGACCATGAGTTTTCCACCTATAACCGATTGGTTGACGCATGCATTCTAACATAGCACCAAAGCAAACTAACAACTAGCCAATTTAGTTTAGATGCTTAGGTTTTAGCATAGTATCAGAGTAGGTTATGCCTACTGGCCCACTCTCGACTCACCTGGTTCAGATTTTGTTGTGTTAAGAGGACAAAGACAAAACATGTACCAGGGAGGGGGGGGGTGATCCCATATTTGAATAGATATTGTGTGTAAGTGAGGGTTTATGTTCAGACATGTCAATAAAAGATTATTTAGTCCATGTTCTCACCAAAATATTGTTGACAAGAAGATTTCAAGAAATAGTAGACAAGTTGAGAATGGAAGACATCCATTCACCATCTTGAGAGATAGTATTAGCGTGTTTATGAACATCTTTACATTATTGTCCTATAGATTACCATACCAATATTCTATCCCGAAGCACACTGTTATGGGTCCCCACTATCCGTCGCCGATTAGGCTGCACATATTTTATTATGAATCTTTAATATGTTATTACGAGTTGTATACAATGAGTCATTGTTATTGAATCGAGTCATCATGAGTTGTCATAAGTCGTTATGAGTCGAGTCTTGTTGAGTCGTTTGTAATATTATATATAAACCCCTTTGGGTCATGAGAAGGGCATGAAATGAGTTAATCCAACTCTCTTTTATCTATCAAAGTTTTTTTTCTCTCTGGTTCTCTCTTCTTCCCCATTTCTAGGATTAGGGTTGAACACGACTCCCCTTCTTCCACTCCCCTCGCATTCTCCGCGGGTTGAGCTCGGCTCCCTTTGTATCTCCGCCTCCACCACCAACGACATTACATGCTAGGTTCGTAACATCTTGTATCAGAGTTAGGTTCCTCCATTGTCGGTGTTTCCATGGCAAAAAACCCCTTAACTCCTTGTTTGCAGCAGCCACAATGTCCCCCGTCCTCTTCGTACAACAACAGAAATCGCACAACCTTCCAGTGTAGTGTGAAAGGTCTTCTACTCGCAGTTCCTCCACGGTACTCCTCCTTTCTCCCGCAACCAACAGATCAACACTAGCTTTGTGAACTCTCGCTGCTCTGCTAACGACTCGCCAATGCACTTCCACTCAACATCGGCATCGCTGAACCTTGTCGTCACCACCCACCGAATCTTCGACGAC
Source organism: Platanthera guangdongensis (assembly GCA_039583875.1). Lineage (NCBI taxonomy): Eukaryota > Viridiplantae > Streptophyta > Magnoliopsida > Asparagales > Orchidaceae > Platanthera > Platanthera guangdongensis. The sequence continues at coordinate 32,749,933 of CM077166.1, read as the reverse complement.
CTCGACACTTGGATTTCTCTTTGTCCAATTCCAACAAATCCACAACTGCGCCCAGTGCCATTTATCAGTCATTTCCCCTTCCTCATTTTTGATCGCATGAAGGGAGCCCGACACCTGCGGTCACAGTGTCCAAACAAGCCCAGACCCTAAACCACTAAGCTCATCGCCTTCTCCCCATTGTTATCAAGCCCAAATGACTACTTCCTGACACACTCACTTTATCCCTGCCAAGCGTGTGCTCTGGCTGTGTTCTGTCGTCTCTTTTTAACCTTCTCCTGCATTCAACCGAACACCTTTTTTGATTTTTATGAGGGGCATGCCTCCTCCAGTGCAACATTATTTAATTATTGAAGTTATTAATTGCGAGCAAGGTGCCCTCAATTCGATGCTCTACCAGTAGTTATTGAATATGTCAACACGATATGACATCAAACTTGCGCGACTCACCGCCAACATTAACCACCACTTTGGGGGTGCGATTTCATTGGAGCCACCACTGATCCCACCACATCTGTCATCCCAGCCGACACATGTGGTCGTCCTTCCTTCCCAGCTTACCCGGTCCCACCACTTCCTACGCTTTCTCCACTGAGGCCGTTGATTATGCCACTGCAACCCATGCCACTGCTAGACCCTCCAGGCCGCCTCCAGAGGTAGCTTTCACCTCCCCCGACGCCGATTTCACTAAAGCAGTCACCGCTCCCACTGAAGGCCAAAGCGGATCACTGCTCTCGTAGTTTTTGTCGTTCCATCATTGCCTCCAGTGATTCCCGCCCTGCAGTCTACACCACCGACATTGTCGCCTCCAAGCCCCGTAGTGGTGCCGCCCCAGTTTGTATTGCCACCACCAGTTCTTGTGGTCGTCATTCTGCAGTCTCTGCTCCATCCACCTGCTCTACCTTCCCTTTAAATCTCCTTTTGTCGACCGTTCTCTGTCAGCACCGTCGCTTCTCATCACAACAGCTCACCTACAACCCCATTTTTGTCGCCCTCAACCGTCCACCGGGCACTCTCACCCCGAATCCAGCTCTGCCTGTCAGTCTACCCTATGCAAGTGTCTCTGCCACGCAAGCTCTTGTAGTATTTTATGACAACCGTGAGCATGTTTATGCTTCGTCGCTCGCCACTGCCTCCGCTATAGCGACGCGCTACCTGGAGTTGTTCTGGCAGAAAATCTAGTAGCTAGACGATCAATTCATTTGAGCCTCACTTGAGATCTTGAGGGCAAGCTCTATCTCAAGGCGGGTTGGATGTTATGGGTCTCCACTATCCGTCGTTGATTAGGTTTTACGCATATTTTATTACGGGCTTTTAAGTATGTTATTTCGAGTTGTATGTGTGGAGTCATTGTTGTCGAGTCATTGTTATTGAGTCAAGTGTCATTGTTATTGAGTCAAGTCATTGTTATTGAGTCAAGTCATCATGAGTCATTATGAGTTGAATCTTGCTGAGTCGTTTGTAATGTTATATATAGACCCCATGGGTCAAGAGAAGGGCATGAAATGAATTAATCCAACTTTTTCTTTATTTCTCCAAGTTCCTCTCTGTAGTTCTCTCTTATTTTCCATTTCTAGGATTAGGGTTGGGCATAGCTCTCCTTCTTCCTCTTCCCTCGCATTCTCTGCGGGTTGAGCTCCGCTCCCTTTGTATCTCCACCTCCACTGTCACCACCGACGACGTTACGGGCTAGGCTCGTAACACATTTATATATTTTTTGGATAAATAGTATTAACAGAATTATCTTTTTATTTTTATATTCTTGACTTTGATATTTATTATTGTGTATAAATATGGTTAAATTCTCCTAAAATGAAATAAGAAAAAAGTTATTTTCTCAGTTTGCTTAATTATAGATAGAATTAACTAAAATTAAATGAAATCATTTGGCAAGGATCCCCAATTCACAACTTAGCAAACTTTTAAGTTGGTTAATATAACTAGCTCTATATCATTTACCGATATATACTAATACTCGTATAATCTTTTATGCAGAGCATTTCAGGCATTCCAAAAATAAATGATAACTACAATCCAGCAACATGGAGTATTGATTTTGCTGATTTCTACGAGAAGTCGTCTTTGTATCTGTAAGTCTTGTACATTTCAAAATTTTTTTTGTATTCTACATTTTTTGGTATTATATATTTTAAAACTATGGTGTCTAAGTAATCTAGTTAAAGTAGATTTACATCAGGGATCAACAGTGTGTATATATCTTCTTTATAATAATTTTAGAGAAGATACCTAAAAACAACTTGCTTTGATATATGTTTTTTGCAGACGAAATAGTTCTAATCAGCTAGATACCTACCCAGTTAATGAAAAAAAGAATAATGGATATATTATTTAAAAAAGAGGGAGAATCAAATTAGTAGATACAATACCTATTATATGATATGTAATTTTAATGAGATTGATGTTTGAAATTATCAATATATCTTATTAGAATATTAATAAGTACTTCTGTTTTATTGTTCAAGTAATTTGGCTCATTTGTTCAAAAGAATAGTGATATATATGGTTATGTACTTTTAAATTGAATGTTGGGTGATTAAAATAAGGAATTTTGATGTAGAGGTAGGACATTGGTGCACAAAACCTACAACACTAGGTGATAGTGCAAGGGTGACATGCTAATCCAACTCTACATGCAATGCAATGTCGATATTTTAACGAATAAGTTTAAGCATTTAAAATTCAGCAACCACGCAGATATTAAAAATAGAAAAAACAAATATTTATTTTGGCAATTTTATAATGGCTTTTCTCCGCTCGGAGGGCCAACACAAAGCGCGCGGCGAATAGTTCCTCCTGCAAATTATTAGGACACCAAAACAACCTTCTACTAGCAAGAATCGCAGTACAATATAATAAAACACCAAGTGATTATACTGAATCAAATAGTACAATATTATAAACGCTCACGAAGTAGAGGGCTGAACTGAGTCACTGAAGATTTGGAGGTCCGGATGTGTAGATTGGCGATCAGAGATGGAACCAGTGGCGAGGCGACAGTGGCGGTGGCTGCCCTCGGCGGAAAACGGTGGTAGCGGAGAGTAAAACAGTGGATTCGGCCACGAATAAGTAGATCCGGCCGAGGATGGGTAGATCCGATGTGTAAGAGCGGATCTAGACAAAAATGGCAAGTATGAGTGGCGGAAAATAACAGATCGGGAGGCTATAATACTATAATCTGGACGGATCTAGAATTTTAGGGGTTGTTAGGATTGTGGATCCACGGAGGGGAGTTGGCGGATTAGGGAGGGAGGAAGGTGGAGGGCGGGCCACGGGCCCGTGAACCAAATTTCAGTGGAAG